>BCIV01000005.1:0-445672 GCA_001600055.1 Filobasidium wieringae
GAGTGAAATTTCACAAGTCATGTCCGAAAAAAAAAATGAAATTTAAAATTTAGCCATTAGAGTGCATTTCCAGACGTTACATTTCGGTCCATCTTTAACTTTTTTTTTTCAAAATTGCGCTCAAAAACGGGGTTTATTGGCCCTAGCGCCGTCAGTTTACGATTTCACGTAAAACTTTTGGTATATTCCGAGAGCTGAAAGAAATGCGCATTTGGACATACCTAACATGTTTGGTTTATATGAGGTTGCAAAAACCCCCGCCCCCGGAACCTCCCTATAACCCCTAACCCCGAAGATTGCTCAGCAGTCATTGAGCGGCGTTGGCGTAGAGAATGAGCAGACGACCTGTTTGAAGGAGTTATTGACGGGCCTTCCTCTCGAGTGGCTGTTTGAGTGTCAGTTTTGCGGAATCTGAGCGGGGAATCTTTATAGCAGGAAAGTTTTGACGGGATTTAAACTATTAACCCCAAAGGATTTATTTACAAAGCCCTTGAATGGTCGCTAGATCAAAGAACTTGGAGAAGCGATGGGATTGGCGTTTAACGCTGGATCGGAGAGTCACGACGGAGAAGTCAAAAGGTTCCAGAACGTAACCTGAAACGTTTCGAAGGGAAGTGTCACGTGACTAAACGATCACGTGATCACGCGTACGCCACCTTCGCTACCTAGTACTTTAGATGAGCGTAGTAGTAGAATACTAGATAGAATTTGCCTACACTCTGTTTCCTCAGCTAATTACTAAGGATTACAGGTGAGGTATAACTTGTAGTAGTAACTATGAACTACTAAGCTAATTACTAAGGATTACAGTGTCTCATCGGCCCGATGCCACCGGTCCAGGTCCCCGTAGAGCTCCTCATCTTCCAATCCATTCAAGTTTCCGGATCCGCTATTGGTGGGCCAGCGCAGATCACTCGGATGCTAGAACTCGCTGCCGCTAAAGGTATCAATACTTGGCACCAAAAATACGATTTCCAGCAGATCAACCAGGCGTTCGAAGACTTCGAGCAAGGCAAGCCGAGGTTCAGATTCGTTTTAGTTAATCAACAGGCAGGAGGAGTGTTATAAGCGTTCGGGCAGGCTTCGACCATGTCGAACAGGGCGTAATCTCCGAAATTCGAAGGTTTGCGGTTTAGCGTTGAGATCTTGCCGTAAAGTTCAAAGATTACTCGAAAAGATATGAGCACATAAGCACCGGATCGTCGTGTAAAGTGTAGTATGATTTGGCAATGCTTTTTATTATACTCCGGTGTATTCATTATAACCCTTGGTCATGCCTATCTATTTGATCTACAATCTACGGCCTATCGGAATGCACCTACAGACCTCGATATCAACTACCCGTGATGACGCTTCTCCCCTAATCGTCATGATTGGGGTCCAGATGTTGAGCGTGTGCAATAGTGTGAGCGTCTTCTTTTGAATGAGCGTTGGGATGATCGAGACCAGCCTGTCGGTCCCTGCTCATAAAGTCGTCAAATGGAATATTGAGATGTCTGAAGTAGGTCGGGAAGGCGATGGCGCATAGGAAGCAGGCGACGGCTAGGGCGGTCCAAGTCCATTCAAGGTACGGATCGACAATGGCATTGGAAACGGCGAGCCCGATGGCGGAGGAGATCGCGCTGGAGAACAAGGCCAATGCGAAGACCAATCCCTTCATTCGTGCGGGTGCTCTAGTATAAGCCAGTTCGTACGAGGTGACATTAACAAAGAGCTCTCCGATGGCCGGTAGGGAGTAGATCGGGATTTGCCACCACAAGGAGACGCTCGAAGTCAGGGCATTACCGTCTGCGTCAACACAGGTCGATGCGTATTTTCCGCAGGGAGAGGTTGCGTAGACCCTCGATTGGACAACCGCACAGATGACGCAGGTGAGACTGCCTAGGATGAATCCGATGGACATGCGTGTCATGGGCTTCAGAGGGTAACCGATACGTTCCATGAACGGATATAATCCCCAGGTAAGAATAGGCGTCGCAACGATGATAGCGAGAGAATTCCAATTGTTGATCAAGTCGTTGGGCAGACCGCCCACAATCATAGCAGACGACATGTCGTTAAGCTCGTTTCCAAATCCGCCGTCGGCCAAGTTGAAGATTGGAATGAGAGCAAAGACTTGACAAGCCTGGAAGGACTGTTTGATTTCGTCGACGAATCTATCGTCCCAGAAAATCTTCTCGGTGTCGACATGCCCGTCACGCTCGGCAATATACGATGGCTTCGCCGTGTCCCAGAACTGACTTCCTCCTCTCCACATTCGCTTGTAACCACCGTTGGACAACATGACCTTGACGGCTCTGATGGCCTCGAGGAGCACCGATCCCTGAGGAGGGGCCTTGTAAAGTCGCTTGTATACCGCAAACAACACGATTGGCATGAGCATGTAAAGAATACCAGGGAGCAGGTAAGCCAGCCAGAAGCCGACGTCTCGCTCAGCGTAGGCGGTAGCGATAGCGAAAATGGCGCCGACGTTGATGCACCAATAGAAGATCATGAGGTACCGTTGGACGGTGGCTTGAGGATCGAGGATAACCCGCTCGCCTTTCTTTGTGGTTGTCAGAACCGGATGGCTGACTGGACTTTGATCACAAAGTAGAGGCCCAAGGGATGGCTTGATGAAACCAGCAGCAAAGGCGAGGATGACGATGGCGATGATGAAAGCCCCGAGCGAGCCGTTGGGGTTCTTGATTACGGCAGGAATAGCAGGAATGACGAGCAGAACGTGAGCGACTGCCCCGACAGCGGTACCTGCAGACTGAAGATCAGCAACATGTCGAGTTGTGTTGCGCACTGCTAAAATACTCACCAACACAAATGGTCTTGAAACGACCCCATCTCGTGTCGGCAACAATGGCACCAAAGATAGGAATGACGTAGGCAAGGAAAGTGAACAAATTGGTTAAAGCGGACGCGTCGACGGAGCCAAGGCCTAATGCTCCAGCATGTTGGTTCAGACCAGCCGCACCCTTTGCAACAGCACCTAAACCCAAGCTTTAGCTCCAGGACCGTTCGCGAAGGGAGGTGACTTGACTTACCTGTAGTAGATCCGGCAGGAAGAGGGTTGTTGATGAAGTTATTAAAGATGTTTTTTGACCCGTAATAGGATGCACGTTCAGCAAACTCGATTGCACACATGGCAATAGCAGCCCAACTACGTATCGTCTGTCAGTCATGCTCACAATGAAGGGCAAATACTGAACTCACGGCATGGGAGCACTGATTTTTCGAAGAGTGTTGTACTCTTCCGCCGTCGGAATACCCTCGGCACCATCATATACGTTGTCAGCGTCGGATACCTCTACAGTGCCGGCAGCCTCGAACACCTTCTCGGACTTGAAGTCCTTTTCGGCGGTGGGCATACCGCCCGGATTGATTGCAGCAGACTGGTAGTCAACGATAGGGTCAGACATGCTGCTGTAGTGTGCTGTTACTTCGGGCCGATCAGGCAGAGCACCCACAATTGCCTTGTGTTATATACCTACGAGGCCGACGACATCCTGACTTCAGCCACGAAAGGCGAGGTAAAGCGGGACGGCTTTTGCTTGTCGTGATAGAACGGAATCTCAACCTCGGGGGTTTACGCGCCCCTCCCCTCTCGCTGTCGCCAGATGAGGTGATTGCCACCATCCCAAAGATAGCAGCGCTGCGTCGAGTTATTTATAACTGGCCACGGCCGCCACGCGACATCGGTCACGGGATCAATCGTTATGTTTGCCAGATGACACACAACCTTATCGCGCCATGCGACATCGCAATTGGCTAGATTTGCTATCATGAGGATGGAAACCGCATGTTCGACGATCAGATAACGAGCGCCCCACAACGCAACAGATAATGTACAGATCACCATGTGAGGTACATCGTTCCGCTATTCCGGAACGTCTATCATATTTCCAACAGAAAAGTCTTGATTTCGAACCCTCTAAAGTTCAGATGCACATCAATGCCATTGGCAGTAGACTCCCATCGGACCTGTCCTTCTTTCGGCATAGGTTCCTCGAGGATATTGACAAAGTTGATGGACTTTGCTCGAAGTCCGGTGCTGAAAGTATGATACTGGTAAGTAAGGGCAAGCACAGTATCACGATCGAACGACTTGCATATTCAGGGTTCCCTTCGCTCGACCGCCAAGACCCTCGAAAAGTCGCAGCACGATTGTCGTGCGACCAGTGTTGCATGTGAAATCGTCGCTCTCCCCTCGTTTGATCGTTTCGAGAGTTATACCTCGGCTTTGAGGACCGGAGATAGTGACACGAGTGTCTTGCAAGTGGTTCTTCTGGTCCGGCGAGACCATCACGACTACAGAATTGACAAGTCTTTCCTCAGCAAAATTCGACTCGCGCCAGACTAGTTTCACTCACGCTTGACATCGTTGGTGAACCGCAAAGCGTTTTTGGGTATCTCGCTTTCATGTAATCGACCGAGATGAGGCATGATTCCAAAAGAGAACTCGTGCCTACCCATATCTTGAATTGGGTCTGGAGCGGTAGACGATCGAAGAAGGGATAGTCTGTCATAGAGATATTGTAAGTATGATCAGATTGATTGAGGAGGAAGGATTAAGCTGTGTACTGACCGCATGACGTTGCCCTCCACTGCGTACCCATACTTGCAATCCGCCACCAAGGCGACCTAATTCAAGCGGGCATCAGCATACAGTTCTCGACAGTAGCAAACTGCACTCACCCCGTATCCATGCTCTGAAAGATCGGCATAACGATGTGCAACCACCTCAAACATTGCTTGATCCCGCTTTGTATTACGGTGGGTAGGACGAGAAATGATTCCAAATTGCGTGTCGTAGAATGCTTCAGGGGCGTGAATGTCCACCGGAAGGGCAACTTCGCCGACATAGTGACACAAAGTCAGCTCGTGTACCCTGAATCCTCTGCTACGACTCACACTTGAGGAATTTGTGCTTTTCATGCCAGTCGACAACATTCTCGACGCGGATACTGGATCGGCCGCAAAGGGTTTCGTACGTTTCCGTAACGAGGTCGAGGGAGAACTGTTCGTCACAGGAATTGAAGGCTGAACCTCAAACGGCTGCGACATCTACTCACGGTCATCGCCACTACACTCTTTCCGAACTTGGCAATCGCTCGCAAAGACGCTCGGAGAGGTCCGTTTGCCACGACCTCGACCTGCGAAAAGTCAAGGACACGTACACAATCCAAATGATATATTTCGGCGTCCCAAGCATCATATGCGGTCGGAAAGTCGTCGTAAAGCATCAAACCTCCCGTATGAGCCGATGATCCAGCGAGTATCAATTCGCGTTGAAGAGGTATGTCGACAAGACTAGCGATCCGACCTTTACTAATGGTCAACTTGAAGTGAGCATTTTCCAAGAAGTAGTCATCGCCAGATTGATAAGCTTTCGGCGAAGGTGCTGCTCTGCGAGATGCCACTCGGCAGATACCGTCCTCCTGCGTCTCCATCAGGACAAGACCCTCGTTCTGAGTCGATGTACCTGAATCTGGCGATTCGATCCGATCTTGGAGACCGTCTGTGACTTTGATGACTTCACTTCGAGGCAAACGAACGGGATCGATACCGATCAAGAATTGATCCTTCGATACGTTCTGGCCAGGCCCATCATTAGAGGGAATAGCAGCAGCGATAGCTTGTGTCGAGAGCTTGCTCAGAATTTCTAGCTGTCTGTCGACCATCATGTGGGTATCGACTATGGCTTTGCCTGTGACACGAGACCGTGACAATTAGATGTGGAAGCTCCTGAAGGCGTTCAGCTACTTACGAATACTAGTTCCGGGAAGGACATCATGGAATTGACCTAGCAGAGTGTCGTGCCAGGCTTCGTCTAGCTCGTTTCTACGAGCGACAACAGCTCAGTCATCGGCGCGCGTTCGACGACTGAGTAACGTACTTGGGGAATTTATAACCGTTGTTCTTGATCGACGCGATTGTTCCATAATATTCAACATCCCGCAACGCCTTTTCGAGATTTCTATTTCCTGATTTGATCTTCGCTTGAGATGTATATGTCTTTATGTTCAAGTCATTTCAGCATTGACCAGTTTACGCAAGTGAACCAACGCAAACTTACACCTCGATGGAGCTCAAAGTAAAGCTCGCCTCTCCATACCGGCAATTCATCTCCAGGCAAACCGTTTTTGCCTTTTGTTGATGCCTTGACGTGGTCGAAGAACTGCTTGGGAGAGGCAATACGAATTTGAGGGATTTCCGGATTGGCAAGTCCTGCCGATGACATCCGCTCGAGCTGTGGGGCAGACGATAAACAAAAGGATACCCGGACAGAACAAGACACTCACCTTTTCTAGCATACGAGGGGTCGGTCCACCACCCCCATCACCTGTGAGTGAATACATCAGGGATGTTTCTCAAATTCACTAGGTCCCATGTAACTCACCATTGCCAAAAAGGAGCAAGCAGCTGTCCGTCACTCCGAGGTTCTTGTTGTTGCCGACCCCCTTGTATAGTTCGTCGTAGTTAGCTTGAGCATTGTAAGTGTCGACTGGAGTCATGTGGGCCAGAACTTGACTGCCGTCGAGACCAGCCCAGTTGAAAGTACTGTAGGGGAAGGTTGTGATGTTGTTCCAGGAGAGCTATAGTTGCGGTATCGTATCAGACTCATGTACGATCGAGCCAAGGCGACGTACTGTACCTTTTGTGTGAAGAACGTGTCAATGCCACAAAGTTGTAGAATTTGACTGAGTTGTGAGCAATACCCAAACGTATCCGGCAACCATCCCTCGGTACATCGCACCCCGAAACGGCTTTCGAAGAACTTATTACCCATCAAATATTGTCTGGCGAGTGATTCCTAGGCGCAAACTTGGTAGTTAGGCTTCAGGTGTACGATAAACAACATGCGACGGGCACTACCTACTCCTGATGGGAGGATACAGTCGTGTTCGATCCACGCCATACCCAAAGGGATGAAACTACCCTTCTTGACTGCGCCGGTCAATCGATTGAACAGTTCCGGATATAGTTTCTCTAACCACATATATTGTTGAGGACTGGAAGCTCCGAATTTGAAAGCTGGATAACGGTCCATCAAGTCTAGTTGAGTCGAAAACGATCTGTAAAAAACGATAATTAGCTAAAGTCAGCACACGAATCAAATCCAAAGGAACTCACCTGGCCACCTTCTGCTGGGTAACATCATACGACCATAACCAAGCAGTATCGATATGACTGAAGTCAAGTGAATTGATTGATTAGTGTATCGAGCAACCTTCAAATGATATTTAACATACCAATGACCGATGGCCCAGACTTTAGCTTCAGGTCCGCATTCGTCGTCCCAGGTACAAAGCTTCTTCCGATTGGCATCATCCAATGGCCCCAGAACCTTCCAACCGATCTCTCTACATTGCCGTAGGAGCTGAACAAGCTGTTCGCGAGTTTCGTAATGATCGCTAGACCTGAATTTGTTCATAATATCGTTACATGCCTTGAGAGCCCGATGAGCGATAGATGACCGAGCGCGATCAGGAGATAAAGAAATTTGTCGGAGGGCTGTGAAATCCAACTCCAGACCGACAGCTTGCGAGTTTTGTAACCACAGGTGTGCTGCTGCCAGTTTGAAGTACACGTTTTCCTATGAGTTGAAATTGCATTCAGAGTTGAGGTGACATAGGGCGAAATGTCTGCGCTTACATCGGGTTGCTGATGCCGGTATCCGTTCAATCCGGTACCGAACATGCCGTTACACGACAACTCGACTATCAACTCGTACGTTCCCCTTTCTACCGCCTCTCTGGGAACCACATGCTCGACTCTCCGATCTTCGGCCGTTCCGGGAACACCGTCCTTGTCACTGTTCCTTCCTCCCGTTATACCGTGTAAAGCTTTACCCTCCGGAGTGAACAGCAATCCTTCACACATGGGATCGAAATGGACTGGGTAGCGAGGAGATCGTGGCTTCGTTTTCCAGTTCTACCATTGTCAATAATGCAAGCACTCACATATAACCGGCTCTCCAGTTGCTGCCCATTCTTCCGGTATCTTAAGCCTAACCCATACCCAATGATTCGTCCAGCTCGGACCTAAAGCGGTTCCGATTTTATACGGTTTCATACCAGAGTCTTTCTTCGATTCTTCGCTGCTGGTCCATAGTTCGTGCCGATCAAGTTGTCTTGCGGCTTCTTCGAAAGGGGGTCTGCTTCTGCCCGGAGCTGACCATACCCACATCTCGACTGCATCATCATCGCGTTGAGCCTGGATCACCCCCGAGTCCTCTCTCTTTCGGATACCCCAATCGTCAATATGGCTCAGCCCGACTCGATCCCATTCCAAGACACTGCTGAGGTTCTGCGACGCAAAGTGGCCGTCAGTGAATAGTCCGAGCCTCTTATCGGTTATTCCCTCCAGCAATGGATGCGAGACCGCTTCAGTATGAGCGGGATATGACATGATGAGGAAATGCAAGTCGATGAGGAAGGCCGCTCCAACTTTTGTCCTCGAGATTGACTTGTATTGAGTGCTACATAGAACCTCCCTTTGCAGATGCAGACAGACATAGCCATTACCAAGTTTTCAAAAGGCTCAACACGAGGACGGCGATCGGACCGTGTTTGTCTGGCTCCGGACGACAGCGAATAGATCCGCTAGCGAGTTACACCGGTGGCGCGCCGATAGAGAATATTTCGGTAACTTCCCATGGTCGATTGAAGGGGGATCGCCGATAATTCCGACGTGACCGCGGGTCCCCGGTTTCAGTTGCAAGGGCCACGTGATCTTATGCTGGATCCAGATCCCTCGGGAGAGGTTTGGAGATCCACAACCTACTCATCGGTAGCTCTTGACAATGTGGGTTGTTCCTTCTCGGACCGGATCATCACAAGACAAACCGTGTTTGAAGATCTGGGTCGATCGCAAGGAATAGATCTGCTCGCCTACATATACGCACAAACTATGCTGAAACATTAGCTTTTATGGATACCAAATCTGCCAATATATCGAAACTTTGGAATATCTGCGTCACCGATACGATCATGTCTTTACCAATGGAGCAGAAGTTTGAACACCCTCAGCACCTTGATCACATCGGTGCGAATCCTGAGAAAAACCAAGTCGATCTCATTGAATACGCCAATCAGGATCCCGGCAAAGAAGGGTCCATCCTCAAACCATCCTTGCATGAGGGTCCCGATGAGGTCCAACTCAAATCGGCTTTGGATCAGATGGGCATGTTCCAAGCGTTGAGGGCTTATCGGAAGACCGTAAGCATTAGACGCCATCGCTGACGGCCGATAGTTGGGATTGATCTTGACACCTCTCCCGCTTAGATCATCATTTGTGCTCTCGCTGGTTTCTGTGCCGCCACAGACGGTTTCCAAAACCAAATCGCTTCAAGCATCGTTTCCAACAAGGGTTAGTGACAGTCGCCCCCATTCCGGTCAGAGGTTTGATGTTCATATACCATATAGGGTTCCTCAAGCAATTTGGGACCTTTAACGAGAAGAAAAAGTCTTATGTTTTGGATCCCAAGCACGTCTCCACCTATGGTGGATTGTTTTCCACCGGTCAGGTCATTGGACAAGTGAGCCATTCTGTGCTGACGTGTCCACTGCCACTTGGATTCTGATATCGGACATCAACCTGACGATAGTCATCAATCGGGTTCGTTTCCGAACGATTCGGTCGAAAGACTGCAATGTACGGTTTTACCTCAATCCTCACGATAGCGACGATTGTCGAGCTTGTCAGCAAGCAGTGGTGGCATTGGACTATAGCCAAGTTCATCGGTGAGCCGAGGCCTTTTCATGATGGGGTCTGCATATACTGAGCTGGATCACTGTGGGTCCCGGTTCAGCTGGTGTTGGTGTTGGAGCGGTCCAGGCGACTCTTCCTGTCTTCATCAACGAGCGTGAATACAAAGAACAGCTTGTCACAGCCTGAGCAATTTCTAACCGGTATTTGTCCTCTCGAACACACAGACGCGCCTGCCCAATTGCGAGGATTGCTTATCGTAGCTTATTCACTCTGGTTCAGTCTTGGTGGTTTAATCGCTTCCATCACACTCAAGGTTCATTCTGCTTCTTCGCCTTTGGACTGGCACACTCCCATATATATCGAGTTCGGAATGATCGGTTTTGCCTTGGCGATATTCGTGAGCAATCGATGATGGAACGCAAACTCGGAAGGGTAGGCTGATCAGGCGAACATGGACAGTTCTTTTTGCCTGAATCCCCTTGGTGGCTTATTTCTAAAGGAAAACTCGAACCTGCCAAGAAGATCTTGACGATGAAGTACCAGAACGTTCCCGGTTACGATATCGATACTGAAATGGTATGTTTCCGTCCCGTACCCTCTTTTTCAGGCGAGAACTGACCCTAGTTGTTTTGCTTTAGAGTATCATGGTATCCACAATCGAGAAGCAGCGAGAATTCGAACTGGAGTCTCAAGCGCAAGGGTACTTCGCCATGTTCAAAGGTCTCAATCTGAAGAGATTCCTGATCGGTTCTTTCCCCAAGGTCAGAGAAGACCCAAAGGTACTTGAGAGAATCGTATCGCTTAGCCTTGCTTCGAATAGGTCCTTCAACAATTCGTTGGACTTTCAGTCTTCTCCAACTATGCGACTTACTTCTTCCAGCTTGCCGTCCCAACTATCAACCCATTCACTGTCACTATTATTCTTGGATGTGTATCCTTGCTGTCTGTCATCTTTGACGCAGCTTTGGTTGACAAAATTGGACGTCGTCGAATGACTTTGATCGGTTTCTCTGGCGCTTGTGTTGGAATGTTGCTGATGGCTATCATCGGTTGCTTCAAGTATGATACCAAGGCGTAAGTTTGAGCGGTACAGAGCTCTCTATCTTCAGCGATTTGTTTAAGTATTGACTCATGCCATCATAGCCTCGGAGCCACCCTCGTCTTCGCTGGGGTTGTGGCCAATTTTTTCAACACCTTCCAGTCGTCCACGTAAGCTGCTGGAATTGAAGCCTCGCCGTAAAGATTAGCAACATCTCATTGCGATGCTTGCTTTCTGTTCCAGTTCGTACGCCTACTTGACAGAAGTGCCCGAGATCAGATTCCGATCTCGATCAACCGGAATGGGTCTCGCATACTGCAACCTGTATGTGACTGAGGCCGTTGTTGTACTGTTCATGCCGTACTGACTCATATGTCCTCCACAGGTACGCCATCGTTTTCTCGTACACCGTTCCCCTTATGATCAAAGTCTGGGCCGTCAAGACTGCTTGGCTTTTCGTCTGCCTTGGAATTCCGTAAGTCTGGACTAAACAGTTGGGAGCCACAGTCGACTGAATTTTGCCGTATACAGCGGAACTGTACTCGCGTACTTCATCATGCCTGAGACGATGCAACGATCTCCCGCCGAGATTCAGGAGTTGTTTGTTACTGGCGTTAGTCTCCGCAAATGGCGAGGACACAAGACGGCGATCGAAGAGGATCTCGATGCGAAGATGAGATCGGAGATCTGATTGGTTGAGCGATCATTCCGATGGATATTACTGGTACAAGCGTGTCGTATTCTTGTAAAGGTTATGTTAAGCTTGAAACTTGAAAGGAAAGGAATCGAGTGTATTGTAATCTAGCTGTAACAACCCTCTATTTCAAGGATGTGTTACGAACGAGTGTGCAAGAGTCGGAGATCAGGCGATTGCGCATGTTGATTTTGTTCAGGAAGATTAGCTAAGCCAAAACTCGGAGCCGGACTTCTAAGAGATCAATCCCTCCATTAGATTACAGCGCTGGACGTGTGGGCTCAAGTTACTAAACCCTGCACACTACTGCCGATAATACCAGTTGGAGCTTGTGACCAAGCAAATTCATTCAAGCGGAGTGGCCACTGATGAATGGTAGCTACTTCGGAAAGTCCTGTCTCGAATTGCAATCGGTTGAAGCAACCACTGTACGACGCATTGTGAGAAGGAAGGAGATACATATTCCTGGTCTGGTCAATTATGGCGTGTGAAACCTTCTCTGAGGATCGTAGCAGTCGTAGTCAGAGTGATCTTGTTTGGCGATATGAGAAACTCTGGGATGGTTGTGCTAGAACTAACCCCAAACATTTGCCATTATCCCCATATTCAAGAATCCATAATCGCTCAGGATATAGAGGTCAACTTGTCTGATATAGTTGCGATAATGCCACTGTCATCCTTCTCTAAACTATCGAAGTAAGGCATATAATGATATAATCGAGATCAACCAGATGCCTGCGCTTGTCGCCACTGCCCTTCGCCGTGTACCAAGTACGAGACATATTCATCGAGGATTTGCTCCAACTGTCGCTGATCTTCAGTAGCCTGAATCGGTTGAAGATCGAGCAAGCCAGATTCCTGGCCGCCTGTCCATTGGTCGAACGCGTAAGACGTTTCTCTTTCACATGCAGTTGCGGTAGACTTGTTCATTGTAGTAACGCGATTGAGATCTGATGCCTCAGCCGCGACTTTCGCTTGCTGGTGAAATTCAATCATGTGCGGCTCGCTAACAGTCAAACGACCCGTTGCAATCCTAATCAGTCTTCCGAAAAGTCTAGCAAGATATCGCTTCCTGCTGCCTGCTGCTGTACAGGTTCTTGACGACCGATAGATCTCCTCGAATATGGTCATCACACCTTGTGCGGTACCGGGAGATAACGAGGCAATATGCTGTGCAAGACGAGAGCATCAGCACCAAATCTTGTATCTCATGCTCCGTCTACTGACCTTCGTCAGCAACAAAGCACACTTGGAAGCATGCAATGCTACCGAATTGAAACCCCAGAATAGTACGGGAGTGATGGTTGTATCATCTACCGATTGGCGAAGCGACTCGATAGCTGCATGAATCTCATCAGACAGACTATCGTCGTATTCTTCAGGGTTGGCGGTGATGCTGGCGACAATACACACGTCGCGAGTCAAGGCTTTTTGAACAAGTGCAAGAGAGGCTTTTGCGCCGGTAGAGAGTCTTCCTCCCGGAGCTAGTCGATACAAAGGACGAATGAACATGTCAATATGACAGGAAGGTAGGACTGATATGTATCTACCTACGTCTCGGCCCCAACCACCTCAATGACCACTCAGAGATCAAGGATCGAGCTCTTTGTAATCTGACCTTCCTCTCCTGCTGTGTCAACTTCGATCCCGGTGGTAAAATGCTACTGTAAACTATCCATGATGTTTCGGCACAGGCCAAAAGGATAATGTCAGTGGAACAAGGATACGTAGGGTGATCCGTCCACCAAGTCTTGACGGTTTCAAGACATTCCGGTTTGATCATGGGCGGGATGCCGCCGAGATAACAGTTCAATCTATCCAGAGACGAGCGGTGAGTTGCTTGCAAGTACAAATTTCTATGCAGATCTAGCTTGCCCAATCTCGAAGTTCACCAAATGGAGCCATGTCCGTTCGCGATTCTGATCGCCAACAAACGTAAGTATTGAATAAAGTCATTTGGCTCAGAACTACTTGACGTACCAATTCAAGCCTTGCTGAAAACTCGTCTTGAGGAAGTGGGCGTTTCGGTGGCTGGTCCAGGCCCAACTGGTAGGCTACTCTACAACCTAATTGATCGTGAAAATCGGAATACCGCATGCTAAAACTTACGTACCTTATAGCAAAACCAAATCTCATCGAGCCACTGACATCCTCGACATCGTTCCACGCACTCATCAAGCTCACAGCTTGACACAACTCGACAGAAGTTTCTTCTGCGGCGAATGCGAGGTTGAGGATCATCTTGGCGAGCTGCCAAAGCTCGACATAGCGATCCGGTCGGAATGTTCCAGCAGTAACAGCAAGAATAGCGTGGAATAAAGCAGAAGATGCATTGAAGGTAAAGGCAGGAGTGTGCAACACAGGATCTAAAAGACCTGTACAGGTATTATGATGCATGAAAAACCTGAGACACAAAGGCGTAATCAACTGATACAGTAGCGCGTTGTTTGGTCAGTGCAGCTTACTTTTCGAACAGATAAGTGACCTCGTCCGCGGTCAAGAGGCCTGGCAGGTCATGTCGATTCGCTTGTGCCGTGGCCGTATTGCAAGATTCTGGTTCATCGATTGCATTCTGCCAATAACTAGAGAGCGCACAGACTCCATCAGAGGATGAATGATGATAGTCTCGAGATCGAGCTGATGAATATTCGGTGTCGATAGGTTCAATTGATTGCGCCCTCGAAACGGCTTGCGATGGTGGTATACCAAGATCGTACGTCTCCACTTGCAATTCCTGATTGAAGCTCATTGCAGCTCTTGGCCGTGGTCGAATATCAGGTCGTTCAACGGGAAGGTTATGGGAAGATAGAGGGTCGGAGGTCGCTAAAGAGGCCACCGTGTTGGTAGCGAATCTCAAGTTCTCATGGACAAGATTCGAGGCCACCGAGCCGAAGCGAGGGTTTGCGCTCTTTGGGAAGTTGCGTAGATTGAGGTCATGCGCGATGAACGAGGCCTCTGGAGAGGATGGTTGAAGAGCTGAGTGTGTGGATTGACTGAACTGGGACATTTGAACAGGTTGAATAGCTGATTCTTCAGGGGAACCAAAGCTCGCTCGGTTGGATACAGACGCAGTCGGCCGAACGTTGTGCATCTCGAAGATATAAGGGCTTAGAGGCAGTGGGGAGGAGCCAGAACCTGTCGATGACTTAGCATGGTTACCCATCAGATAAGCTTCATTGTTACTGTGCATAGTTACATAAGAGTTAAGGGTCAGTACATCTCGAGGTAGGGAGTGTATCACATAACATAATGCTGACCGAGTCTTCTTCCTCTTCTTTCTCGTAGGATACTCGCACATGATTCGGTGAGAGACACATCGAGCACATGGATCACCCGGATCTCTGAATATGATCTCTTGAACAGGCTTACACTTCACCTTGGCTGCGCGACACGATGCGCAGCTTTACCGTTGCAAAAATCAGTCCAAATGTCTCAAACAGATGCTCGAAGGGACAGGCTGCCTGAACACTTACGCCAATGGCTTGTTAAAGGTCGCATGGCTCTGGTTTAAAGCTGACTGCTCAAGGCGGAAACTTGGTCCTGGATCCATCTGTTTGACTGGGCGAGTGGCGTTTCGGTTGCTCGACGTGTCACAAAAGCTCTACAAGTTGTGGTCGACATGATCAGAGCATCTCAGTCTACTGATAGCCTCGGCGATTGATCACGTGATCACCTCAGCATGACGCAAGCACATCCCGGGTCCCGAACCGAGCAACACCGGCGCGCCGTTCTCGCGTTGACACATCATTATTGATGATATCCAACACAGCTCTTGCACATATACAAACACGACGAAGAGTCACAAGACACCCAAGGCTCTCCATAAGAAAAAAAAAACTATCACAATTTTCCATACTCCAACTGCTGGTCATCCTCCATCTTCTTGGAATCTCCAAAGAGGGCGTCGTGATTGTTATCCAGCTCCGTCTCGACCACGGCACTCACGGCACCTGGACCGTCAAAGATCTCTTGAATCTCTTCCAGAGTTCGACCGGCAGTTTCAGGATAGCTGTTTGTGGTTTAGTCAACCGACGAGAAAGGCGATATGATGATAGCGCAGATCCTACTTACTAGAAGAAGATGTTTGCGATGCAGATGACGAGCATACCAATGAAAACAAAGTAGTATTTCCAGGCACTGTACACGTGCAGAACTTGATCAGGTATTCATCCTCTAGCTAGCTTGAATGAAGACTCACATCGCCTCAAGAGCCAGCGGGTTGACGTAGATGTTGAAAAAGGCGGCTCCGATCGCAACAAATCCGGTGATGGAAAAGCCTTTTGTACGAAGCCCATAGGGCAATATCTCGAGAGGATATAGACCATTACCGATGGCGGTAAATTCAATAGCATAAAATCCGTTGAACTTTTTGTGAAAAGTCAGATTCAAATCGGTCCCGAGGGACCGAGATCAGCTGCTCACAAGATAGATGAACGCAATGGTGGCCTGTCCTGCGGCAGGCGTTCCGCGTTCCGCAAAGATCGCCGAGCATGTGGTAATGAGAATGTAGGAAGCAAGACAGCCACAGGAAGAGATGAGCCATAACGTCCTTCGTCCCAATCGCTCCGACATCATGGCCCCGAAGATGGCTAGGTATGTAACGGTCAGTCTAGGAACGCGCGCTCTCTATCCGTATATCTGCACTCACCAGACAACCAACTCCAGATAGATAGACCACCATTTACGCCAGTCTGAGCTGAGGCCGTGGTGATACCGATGGTACTCAGGATCTGAGGAAGATAGTACGAGATGACACCATTACCAACCCATTGGGAGAAGATACCAATCACCACGAGCAGATAGAGTCGTTTCCTGTTTCCAGGAGTTCTGAAGAAAGCCATGTAGGAAACTCCAGCCGTTGCGGCCTGTTCAGTTTCGATTGCAGTTTTCATTTCTTTGAACTCGTAGCTAGCGATACAAGGCGATCAGCGATGCGATGAAGCGAACCAAACAGATGGAATGATCGACACTCACTCAACCAGCTCGTCATCTTCTTTACCGTTAGCGTGAAACTTGACTAGCATCGCTTTCGCCTCTTCATATCTCCCCTTGGAGACCAGCCAACGTGGAGACTCGGGGCAGAAGATCACAAGCAAAATGAGTTGGATAGAGCATGGAACGGCTTGGACGAGGACTGGTAGCTTGTATGACCAGTCGGATTTGATATTGAGTGTGCCGAAAGTGAACTATAGGGGTCGGTGGAATTAGGTCTAAACGCGCGGAAATGAACCTGATTTCAGCTCACCCAAGCCGCAATGACGGATCCAACAAAATAGCTGATCAATCATGTGGAGAGATGAGAACACCAAGCAAGGCCTGCCAAGCGCGTATAGACTCACGTAGTAGTGGCGAGACTGGTCGCTTGAGCCCTGAACCGTGGATGGGCTATTTCGGTAACATACGTGGTACTATGAAAGAGTCATGAGTTCGCTACGATAGTTGAAAAGATAATCCATGCTCACCCGGAAATAGATTGAATACCAGCTCCGAACCCCATGATGATACGACCGCCAATGAATTGATTAGATCCTTTCGTGAAGGTCTGCATGAATGCGGAGCCAATGACGATGACAGCGCCGATCAGGATAGGAACTCTACGGCCGTATCTATTTCGGAAGGCATCTGTCATGAATACATACTAGAAGCACTACTCGGTGAACAGCTTACCGATCCGAGATGAATGGCGCAATGGGGTACGCTGCAAGGAGACCAAGCAATAGTGACGCTCCCACTAGACCGATACGGCTTGAGCTAGGATTTTCCAAGCTCGCAAGGAAATCGGGCAAGGCAAAAAGACCTGCAATAAGGGATCCATCGTATCCTACAACGTAGAAAGCTCGGCATCAGTCAGGTATCATAGATATGATTCAACGCTTAGCCTTGCCTTGGTTCACC
Source organism: Filobasidium wieringae (assembly GCA_001600055.1). Lineage (NCBI taxonomy): Eukaryota > Fungi > Basidiomycota > Tremellomycetes > Filobasidiales > Filobasidiaceae > Filobasidium > Filobasidium wieringae. The sequence goes on from BCIV01000005.1 coordinate 17,334, forward strand.
GTAGCGCAGTAGCCTGGAACACAAAACGGTTCGATCAGATCGCAACCAGGTCGCAGAATCAAGCAGCTTACCCATTGCTAGAGCGGGAGCCAGCCTTCGAAGACCGCGATCTCGCCACCATTTAGGATGAGTATTGTTTGGGATAGCAGCGATGTCTAGTGTCGGCCCAGCGCTGATTGACAAGTGTGGCGCCATATTGAGATAGGATGGAACTTGGCGGACAGATACTCCAGTATGATCAGAACTTGTGTTGATTCAAAGAAACTTAAGAGACAAGAATGGAAGAGGTGACTTCCTTATTCGTATGTTATATGTTCGTATCCCACTGCTATCACACTGCTTGGGAACATACCCCTCGGGACACTGTCGATCGGAGACCCCAAGCCGACCCCACTTGGTTCGGTCTTGGCTGCGAACTCAATCACTCTGACCATGCTCTGATTCGGTGTTTCGCTTAGACAAAGTCCGTGCCCGCTCTGTGATGTGTTTGATGTCGATGTGGGTGCGGGATGAGAGAGACAAGGACGGTGCGAGCAGCGGGGTGGACTTTCGGACTTTCGGACTTTCGGACTTTCGCTTAGGTCTGGGCCCCACAAAGGCTCGGACTTTCGCTATTTGGCTCGGGGCCCGAGCAAGCGGTGACGACCGAGAGCTCGGGGTTCGTGCGGGCGACTGCCACAAAGCTTGGTTCATCGCTTGATTTGCTAGATATAAGAGCAGTAATCTTGGAAAACTTGATGGTACTTTCCTGTTCAACGGCAGTCAACTTTGAGAGTCATAACGCAAACGAAATTCACCATGACTAACGCTGAATCCCTGAACGGCAACACACAGCAAGCCAAACCGACTGTATTCGACATCGATGCGGTGCTTGAAAGCCTCATTCTCGTCAGTAGGATCATCAAATGGGTAGACAGTTCACCGAGCTGATCATCCAATGGTCTGTCTGATCGTAGCCCGAGAAAATCTCCCTCCTTGCCGGTTTCGACTTCTGGCATACCGTAGGCATTCCAAAGAAAGGCATACCCTCACTGCGTCTGTCTGATGGACCTAACGGAGTCCGTGGTACTCTGTGAGCTGAGATCGGATCTGCCAGTCTAACATGGCGATCTGAATTGCATGTGCTAGGTTCACGAATGGGACCCCTGCCAACTGCTTTCCATGTGCTCTCGGCATCGCATCCGCTTGGGACGAAGAGTTTGCGTCGCAGATCGGTCACTATCTAGCGAACGAGGCGAAAGCCAAGAACGTTCATGTCGTCTTGGGACCCACGTTGAACACGCAGCGCTCTCCATTGGGTGGTAGAGGATTTGAGTCGTTCTCTGAGGACCCGGTTCTCTGCGGTCAGGTAGCTGGTGCTTATGTGAAGGGAATGCAAGCCAACGGCGCGGCGGCGACGCCTAAGCACTTTGTTTGCAACGATCAAGAGTTTGAGCGCCAGTCCAGTGACAGTAAGCGCAAGCAGGTCGATGCGGTTCGTGATGGCAGCTGACCTCTTCTTTCTCGCTACAAGGCGTGCTTCCCATGAGAGCTCTGCGCGAGATCTACCTTGAACCGTTCCGTATCATGCAAAAGATCGGCAATCCTCGAGCTTATATGACTGGTTACAACCGTGTCAACGGTCTTCACGTGTCCGAGAACCAATTCTTGCTACAGCAAGTACTACGAGAGGAATGGGGCTTTGATGGTGCAGTCATGAGCGACTGGACTGGAGTATATAGCTGTGATATCAGTGAGTCTCGAGCTATCGACAGCCGAGTAAGCAGGAGACTAAACAGTTTACATGAGCTTCGTAGGTATCAAAGCAGGACTGGATCTAGAGATGCCGGGTCCACCTGCCTTTCGAGGCAGTCAGATCATGCGACAGCTGGCATGCGGCAAGCTGGCAGAGTACGACCTCGATGTATGCGTCCGCAATGTAAGTTTTTAAGTCGTCTGACGGAACTTTCCTTGGATCAGCTGACGGTATTGGTTGGCTGTACAGGTCCTCAGTCTTGTCAGATTCGCACTTGAATCCGATCGCGGATTCGATACCTCTGAATCGTCCATTGATGACGCCGAGACGAAGGCGTTCTTGCGAAAGGCATCTGGAGAAGCTGTGGTCCTCTTGAAGAATGACAAGCAGCTTTTACCAATTCGACAGGGACAAGCCAAGAAGATCGCGCTTATTGGTAGAGGAGCCAAATGCCCCGCACCTTCCGGAGGTGGATCTGCGTCTCTCACCACCTCGTATACCGTTAGTCCCCTCGAAGCGATCAGTGCAGCAGCAGAGGAGCAGGATTCTTCCGTTCACTGGCATCTAGGTGCGGAAGCACAGCTGTACGTTCCTCTTGCCACTCCGTACCTACGAGGATCGTCGTCGAAGCCGCAAATCAAGATGGAGGTCTGGTTACGCGACAACGTACCTAGTGGGGACTGGCTCAATGAAACTGCTGGCCTAAGTCCGAAGTCTAAGCCAGATTATACCAAGGACGATCTGAAAGACGCGTTCCTCTTTCTGATGGAAGGGGAGTTCCTAGAGATGGCAATTCCAGACATGTGGTCGAGGGTGAGTGTTATACCGTGTAAGTAGCTAAATTTTTCCGAGCTCAGCCATTCCTCGCATCAGTACACGACCACCTTTGTTCCGGACGAATCAGGCGATTGGGAAATCTCGTTTGGCTCGGCTGGAAGCTGCAACATGTTCTTCGATGGGAAGCTGATCATTGAGAACAGCACCTCCTGGGAAGCTGGCGAGCTATTTTTCATGATGGGTTCCACGGAGAAGCGTACCGTTCTAAAGAACCTCTCCAAGGGGCAAGAATATTCCATCGAGATTCGTGGACAATTCAGAGTGAATGTGGGACCCGTACCAGTACCGCTCGGAATCCGGATCGGTGCAGGCTTGATCGTTGATGAACAACAGCGAGTTTATGAAGCCGCTGCGCTTGCTGCGAGTAGCGATCTTGCCATCGTCATGGTCGGTCTGAACGGAGAGTTCGAGTCCGAAGGTATGGATCGCAAGGATATGGAGTGAGTGACTCTGCTTTCAGTCTAGATATTGGGTTACTAAATCATCCGATAGGCTTCCGGGGTATCAAAACGCCTTGGTGGAAGCTGTCCTGGCAGCCAACCCGAACACCATCGTCATCAATCAGAGCGGAATGCCAGTAAGCATGCCTTGGGTCGATCAGACGCATACCCTTCTTCAAGCTTTCTACGGTGGTAACGAAGGAGGGAATGGAATTGCCGATGTATTATTTGGCAAGATCAATCCATCTGGTCGTTTGCCTGTGTCGTTCCCGTGAGTGATTTCGTTACCTCCTATACATGCTAGCGTGTCTGACAACAAGTCGATTTATGCTGCGCAGGAAACAATTGCTCGATGTTCCTGCCAGCCTTGGCTTCGGTATCGAAACTGCCAATCCAGGCCGAGTAATCTACAACGAAGGCGTTCACGTTGGATACCGATACTACGAGTCGTTCGGTGTCCCGGTGAACTTTGCTTTCGGACACGGGTTGTCGTACACGACCTTCGAGTATTCGAACTTGAAACTGTCAAAGGTCTCTCCGGAGGGCGAGTTCGAGGTGACTATCGATGTCAAGAACGTTGGAGGCGTGGCCGGCAAGGAAGTCGTCCAGGTCTATATCAAAGACCTTGTTTCCTCTTCCGTCCGCCCTTGGATCGAGCTGAAAGGGTTCACCAAGCTCAGTCTGGACCTAGGTCAGACTAAGACCGCGTCAGTCAAGCTCGACAAGCACGCTCTCAAATTCTTCGACGAGAAAAGAGATTGGTGGGTTGCAGAGAAGGGAGAGTTTGAAGTTGCTGTTGGTCCGATGTTGAAGGATCTGAAGGCGAAGGGTACCATCCGATTGGAGAAAACGCTGATCTGGAAGGGTGACAGAGATTGAAGAACTAGAACAGCATGTCGATAGTCAAGCACGATAGAACTGTTGTGTGTATATGTGAATCCAAATGATATCAATATGAACACGTCAGACCGGTCAGACCAGGACCTTTGCGATGTCCGCGATACCGTTTTTCAAAGGCTTGAACATCATATTAGCTTGATTATTCGGACCTTTTCCACGCATAGGAGACGAATGTAGGGGCCACTTGAGGAACACCACATAACCAGAAGGGAGCTATTCCTCTGTCAACCCCTTGACATAGCTAGACCTGGCTGTGGTGATGATGAGCAACGAAGGGATAGCAGCCGTGCTGTGGGTCTCCGATAGCTGTAACCACCGAGGAAGATGACGTAAGCTCGGATCCGCGAGCTCAGGTTCCATGCACAGCTGAGTTGCGAATTGCTATGTAGCCAGGCATGACTCGACCACTACTACACTGCACTACGGCTGGCATATATAGTCGGGCTGGTCGACTCACCTCTCGGGGCTTAGAAGATCAACCTGCTACTCTTCGACCCAGCTAGCAACGATCATGATGGACCAGGCTGTCAGTACTGGAGTCGCCCGGTACACCACCGCCCACAAGCTGTCCGTGCTTCGAGCACAGGATGCCAAGGTCCATGCGGTTTTGAAAACGTTGCAAGAAAAGCCCATCTCGGAGTCGAAAGACCAAAACAAGTCGGAACTGATCGACACTATAAAGCAAAAGCTAGAAGCACTGAAAGAAGTATCCGAATTCTTTTCTCAACAAGAACAGCTCCATTTGATCAAGGACACCGAGACTTTCCTTTCGATAGCTCGATTCGATCCAGGCTTGGATGAAGTTCAATGTCTCAGCTGGGCTCAAAATCTCGGTTCGACTCTCGAGCGGACCGCTACACAATCTAGGCTAGCGGTGTTGTTCTGTGACGTTCTGCAGCAATGGCTTGACACCGACGGGCGAAAGGGATCGGAACCCAAAGACCAGCCTAAACCACAACCAGCTCGACAAGAGCTACAGCATACAGACGAGTCGTCGTTCGCGAACCTTGCAACAGACTTGCAGCAGTTTCTTGAGGCTAGAGGATTATCCTCTAAGGGCTTTGAGCAGTTACACGAAATACAGAAGCAGACCACAGAATTCGGTGAGGACACGCTTAAAAGAGCTATCAAGCCTGACGAAGTTGCGTACGCTATGAAACGATTATCAAGTGATCCTCGATGGAGAACGGAAGAGGTACGTGAGGAATTGAAAGAGGAAGCCAACAAACCTATGGCTCTTGAAGAACTCGCGTCCGCTTTCACTTTCAGTCTGAGAAACATTGCCGAGTGGGAATGGCCAAGCGAGGGTATTCTGTCCCGTAAACAGACTCATATCAACGGGAAAGAGCGTGACACTTTGGAGATGAATGTTGAGATATCGATATTCCTGGAGTTGATCACGGTTCGCTGGATCAATCATTTTAAGCCTCATCTATCATCATTGCGAGAAAGCGATGCTTGGCCCAAAAGTACGGTTCTCGATCCTGCTTTGAGCAGGATCTCGCGGGAGAATATCTTCAAGTACATGTTCGACGATCCCGGTTCTAACAACAGTATCTCAACGAATCAATTGGAGCAATGGGATGCTGGTTTGCCTATCACGGGAATGAGGAAGCTCTACAAAGAGCGGCAGGAAGTGGAACCTCTTCAGATCCTCGATCGGGGAATGTCCACCGCATATGAAGCAGGCGAGGATGATTCTGATACCGGCCATAGTTCCAGGGAAGGTGAAAGTGCGGGTCTCGATCACGGTTGGAACGCTCCCGCTCGTGCGGCTAGAACCGCTCGAGCATATTCCGACGTGTTTCAGATGCTTTGCGCGGATATCAAACTGCTTCAAGCGGTCAGTCCCGGCATGGATATCACGGCCGTTCATCTCGATGTGAAAGATTTTGGACCTAGCATGTCTCACGCTGTGTCGATCGCTATATTCGAATTCTTTGGAGCTCCTCCCATCTGGCTGAAATGGCTGAGGACTTATCTGGAGATTCCCATACGCGATGCTAATGGGTGCATTGAGAAATCGCAGAAAGGTACACCTTTCGGGCAAGGGTTCTCATCTCTGGTAAACGAACTGCTTTTGATCGTCTTGGATCTGGCCGTGGCAACTCGAACTAGCATTCCTATACACAGAAATCATGATGACTTTTGGTTCTGGTCACAAGATCAAGAAAAGATCATCCAAGCATGGACGGTTATGCAGGATTTCGCGAAGTTGACGGGTCTCGAGTGGAATGAGCAGAAGAGCGGTTGCCGCGTTGTTTCGAGAGACGTTCAGGCGACTCCAGCCTCTTTACCTCAGACTCCATTCAGATGGGGTTATCTGCTCTTGGAGCGAACTGGTGAATGGACAGTCGACGAGTCTCTGCTCGATGCTTGTGTGCAAGACGCTAAAGCTGAGATCCGCTCCGTCACGTCGATGCTGGGAAAGATCAACGTTTGGAATAAATACCAGGCTTTCCTCTTGCGCAACACCTCGATGCCCTTGATAGCAAACGGTCCCGAGCATCTCGAACGATTGCAAGACATGATTGGTCAGGTTCAGGTACGCGTGACGGACGGTGAAAGCATTCTTGAGTGTTTCAAAAACGAGCTTCGCAAAACCTTTTCCAACATGGGCTCGTCCGACATTCCAAACGCGATGTACTATTGGCCTCTCGATCTGGGAGGCTTTGAGCTGCATTCGCAGCTGATCACACTACAAACATATATCGACAAGATGAGGGCTGCTGATTCAAGGTTGACGTTCCAGCAACGTATCCGGGCGACATCAAGGAACTACCGCGAGCGAGAGGAAAAATGGCAGTCGCCTTACATGCTGAAATCGCTCCAGAAAGCTAGCTATCATTCTGATCGATATGATGTATCCAGATGGGCTGGCGAACTGGCCAAAACCTACGATCAGCAAGACTGGCCAGAAGTATCATCTGGAGGCATGTCTGTGCCCTTTCTTACAGAAGCGGAGTTCTTGCTATGTGAAGCCGCAACCAATTTCCTCTGGGACATGGCATATGGCTTTGAACGAACCGATATCTCTGGAGACATCGATGAGGCGGCGTACAGTAAAGCCACTCGTGGTCTATACAACTCTTCCTTGACAGCGGTTCTTGGGCAAGCGACATGCATCGTTCCTGCTGATCTAGTACCGAAGTATGCCTTACATGATCTTCAGAGGACTGTGAAGCATCTTTACAAATGAGGGCATTTTATGCGCCGCAGATACGCTTGACTGGTAGTTGTATATATCTATGATGTTGTATGGTTTCGCTCATGATACATTCGTACGGTTTGAATCCATCTCCGCTTCTTTCGCTAGGACTAATGCGAACGCTGAGCCAATCCTCCAAGCCTTAGTTTCGGCCAATAGCTTTGCACCTTTTTGCAAGATCCGTTTTCTGATATGACGATCTTGAGCGAGATTTGTCCCGGCAGAAGGGGTTAGCCAGGTGCGTATGTCTTCTAGCAAGGCAAAATGCTCATGTCTACGATTACTGGATGGTAGGTGTTTGACAAACGCCCAGATGCAGAGGACCGCAGCAAAAACGCAAAGTGGATAATAGGGTGATGTTCTCTTTGCGTGAGATAATACCTTGAGAATACCTAGGGAGTGCTCGACGGCGTGAACAGCGTCCTCGGTCGGTGCCCAGGTTTGTAACTCTTCCAACACATCTATTGCCGCTTGCTTCCCTCGTTCTTCCTCGACGTTATACGATCAGTTCTGGAGCAAGCTGCTGCGTCGTATATACCGAAACTCACTACCCGTTGCCATGTACAGCGAGTGCACATACACGCTCAAAGACACATGTCCCAAATGGTAAAGAGCTCGAGCGTTGTTCATCATGGGGGACTCTGGGTAAGAATCATAATACTCCTTCCTCCACGATTCGAGCGATTCTTTCAACCACTAGAGGCACTAGTCAGCAGATGACGACAGCCTCAACGAGGGAGATTATTACATACCTGCTTACGACCTTCGAACCCGTCACGCAAGCGCTCTTCGCTTCCAGGACGATACATGGGCACAGGTAGACCGACACTGACATAAGTACTAAGCTGTGATCGAAATTCGTATATATGGTGATGTAACGCAGATACCATCACGAGAGCGGCAAACGGATTCAAGCATCGAATGGGTTGAATCCTGTTGTGTTCTTCGACGTATATGGGTGTCAGTAGAGCGGAAAGCCTACCTCGAATGATGTAAGTCGGTCTGTAAACTCGGCAGAAGTTATCAACACTCACGCCATGACGAAGAACGGTGACGGTGGCGACGAGCTAGACCCAAGCAGGTTGGTCCATGATTTAGCAGATGGAGCGGTGAAGAATACCTCGTCACATGGTAGTGCTGTTTTGAGCATCTCCCCGTGGCTATGGTATGCAGGAATATCCAGCACTGCGGGAAAGATTGTATCGATCAAGGATATCGCTACTCCCAACCGCTTTCTGCTTTCTAGAGCTGCCCAATTTTTCCATCGTTCGTCGGAGCTGGCCCCCCTTCGAGTATTGTCGTGCGTAGCGACTGATCCCAAGAGATCAGCTCTGCGACAAAGCTGGTGCGGCGAAACGTAGCATGAGTGCGAGGATGATTCCTTGTCGGATATGTTGAGACTTACATTGATCAAGGTTCCCCTACTTGCTTCAGCCAATTCATAAGTCCGTTTGTTCCCGATCAAAAGGCCAGAGAGCATGACCAGCAAATACACATGAATCAGAGATGCACTCCGAAGCTATGCATCGATCATTGTGATGAGCACACGCTTGATGTAATTTGAGCGCGACCAAGCTACTGACATTGGTAGAGTCGTGCTCGAAGAGTGCATTCAGAGTCTTGCGCAATACCTCTATCATCTCGACTGCGAATGTTCTGGCGCCTGATCTATCGGAATAGCAGGCGCCCAAGCATATGATAGCTGCGACCAATAATGGTGGTGACTGTGCAGGGTCGAAAGTGGGAAGATGGAGAATAGGCAGCTGCTCATGGAAATTTTCGAAATATACTAATAGTCATTGATCGCGTCAGGTTCAATTCCCACTTCATCGATTCGCGAGGTGGCCTACGGGAGATGAAATGGTTGACCGTGTAGATCGACCCTGGCATGACGAACTGGCTGACATCGGGTCCAGGCATTGCTTTTGCCAAAGCTATGGTTGACTTCTAAAATCAGATCACCATCCCGTAAAAAATTGACGATAGGCTTACCAAAGCTATTGGCGATCGTCTTGCACATACGTTCGTCTATCCAATAGCGGCTCCAGACTCGAAGATTCGATTCGATATCGGATTCCCTCAAGACTTCGTCTACATATCTGGAAGCACCAAGCGTAAACGCCCTGCCTGCCGGTTGCCAATTCATAGCTGTAAAGAAATGCATGAGCGGTGGATCTGATGTGAAAGATACATGTGAACACTTACGCCATCGGTCTTCAGCAGTTTCCTCCGGTATCTGACTTCCCGCTCGACTGAACAAACCACCCCTTGGACTATTCGCTCGAGTAGCGCTGACCGATCCAGACGGACCCGTAGCTGCGTGAATCGGGTTGATCCAACCGGTCGAGCGATTATGTGCTGGGATTTGCGGATCGTGGCATTGCTTGTCGGCGCTAGTGCTGGCCATATTGTTCGGTCGTAATTCGCTTATCTCACTTAGGAAGTAGCTGAGCATGGCAGGATCCACATCATTATTGTCCGATTGAGGCGTTAGCGTGTCGGTAGGTCCGACATGACCGAGATCAGGGTTCAGAACTGCTTGTTGTTGAATATCGAATGAAGCTGCGGGATTCTGTTGGGTAGGATCCGTCAGCCACCCTAAATACTTGGTGGCATCACCCAAAATCCAATGCATCCCATCATCTGAGAGAACGTGTTTTCAGCATGAAAAGCTCGATCGTCGGGAATCGTTCGATATGACTGACCCCAGTCAAGAGCATCGCCATTCCCAAACTGCCCGAGAGCATCCCAGACCATTGTCTGCTGCAGATTGAAACCGGAAGCTAACACGCGCATATAGGTGAGTGCCCGAAAAAATATTCTCAAGATTCGTTTGAAATGACTTGCCTTGCATGTGCATATTGGCTGTCGGTTGAGCGTACTCGGAGCCTGACCCAGCAGGAGGGGGCGAAAGACTCCCCGTCCCTCCCCCATGTTCAACAAGAACGTCCGATCGTTGCCCAAGATCCGTTCGGAAGATATCTCGGTTAGCCATTCGAGATGTTTCAGCATGACGATCCTGAGTGACGAGAAACCTATCGGAGAGTTCTTCTTGTACGGTATCCCTCAATGCGCTTGTCCTTTCAGATAAGAACGGTCCGTCCCCTACTGTATTGTTTGGGTTGACTGCGATAGGGATGTTTATGTGAAAAGGTGGTTGCGTGCCCACGGCCGTATTTGCCAGGGTTGTCAAAGCCTCGATAGGTTGTGATACCATCCAAGATGGTCCAGAACTAGCACGGATAAATTGATCGGTATGATGATCGACGGCCGACTTTGGTAAAGTATCCGATAACCCATCTCCATCAAGAGTGCGAGTGTCTGGTTCCTCGAACGGGTTCGAATGGGAAGCGATATCAGGAGTCCGCGAAGTGTTCTGAAAAGGAAGCTCCTCCTCAAGATTTCGCCTCGGTCTATCCATGATCGTCTCGTCTCGGTAGCTTCTGGGTCTCTTGCTGACAGGTCGCTCAAAATCGTCCGTCTCTTGGCTGTCATCACTGTCACGATTTGAATACAACTCTGCGAGTCTTCTAGCTCGATTCGTCTTCTCAGTTGATAGTCTAGATTCCTCGTTTATGGCGAGAGAACGCTTTGAGGGGATAGAAGGAGGAGGCATGGAATCTTGACGCTCCAATGAAGGCTGCGATTCGCGATCCAGTGATTTCTTCTGATGCACTTTCAAGTGTCTTTTGTAGAGATCAGGACGGACAAAAACTTTGTTGCATTGTGTACACGTCCACGTCTGTGATGCGTTATCTGTGGTAATCGAAAATGAAGTCAATTACCTGTCGAGCAGGCTCGCCTGGATACTCTTACGATTACGAGCATGCCGCGTTAGATTTTCGATCCGACTAGAAAGACGTAGCAAGTGACTTCAGGTGAATGGCGGAACACGTATCGATATAGACCCCGATCAAGACTCACCTGAACGTCTTGCCACAATCGCAAACGAAATCTCCAGCCGCATTCTTGAGAACATTGCTACTGCGAGTCTGTGAAGCTGAAGTTCGGATCTCAGGAGAAGGCTGTGGTGTGCTGGACATGGGTGACGCTGTGATGCGAATGTGTGTGTGGGCGATCTGACGGACAGAAAAGGCGGATAAGCTGTTGCTGGACGAGTGGAAGGACTGAAAGTGGACAAGGTGGACGACGGACGAGGGATTATCAATACTTTATTTGACACGTAATTACGTCCGAGTTTTACGGAAATCCGACCGACCTAAGCTACAACCGGTACAACTGATCACTTGTCACTCGATATACCCTACAACAATGACAACAACCTCTTGGGCCTCTTGCTCATGGGTATCTTTCCTTCAGCTTTTTCCTTCAGACCTATCCTAGTCTAGAGTCCGACCCACGCTTGCTCCGAGCTGACAGGGTAGTCTACGGATGCTACGACTTCGGAACTAGACTTTGCGACCTGTACGCTATAAGTCCCCTGTTCGACCACCCACGAATTCCTCTCCTCCGACCAGTACGCGAAAGACCGCCTTGGCAATACGATAGCGATGTTTTCAGACTGTCCAGGTTGAAGTATTGTGGTCTTGGCGAAACCTTCAAGCGACTTGACAGCTCGAGTGATGGACGATGATGTTGGTGCGGACACATAGATTTGGACAACTTCGCGACCGGCATGGCTTCCGATGTTCTTCACTTTCAAGCTCACAGTGGCCTCCGCGCTTTCCTCGAGCTTTCCACCAATTTGAAGGCCTGAATACGAGAAAGTGGTATAGGACAGACCGTGACCGAAAGCTAAAGTCGATGCAAGATCAGCAAACTGCTTCCAATCCAGCTAGAGGAGAAAAACGACCACTCACGAAAAGCCGGTTTGGCTGCGCCATCCTTCTCGTAACCTTTCCAACCCATGAACAACCCTTCCGAGTACGCCAGCTTCAAGTTCTCGTCGTGAGGGAAGTTTCCATATGAAGGACTATCTTCCAACTTGTGCGGCCAGGTGTAAGAGGTCTTCCCTGACGGGTTGGCTCTACCGAACAACACATCGGCGATGGCTGGTCATTTGGTTACAATCTCATCAGCGATCTTTCTCGAGGCTGAATGAGTCTATTGGAGAGTTTGGACTCACCATTTCCAGCCTCTTGCCCTGCGAAATGAGCATGAACGATCGCACCCGCTCCCTCGGCGCAACTCAGGTCGACAGCAGCTCCACTCTGATTTACTACCACGACCTTTTCCCCTTTTGCCCGAATCACCGCTCGGACGAGATCCGCTTGCCCGCTTGGTAGTTCAAGATCTTCCCTATCCACCCCTTCCATCTCCCATTCCGAAGTCGTACCTACGAAAACGAATGCGACGTCCGATTCCTTGGCGGCCTGGACAGCTTCTCGTATCCTTGCTTCTTTAGTAGCGCATTCGACCATCCCGAAAACCAATCCACTCGCGACGGGTTCATGTCCGACTTGTTTCTGAGATTGAGAGATGCACCGTAGGTCATAGGTACCCGCCTTGGGGAAAGTATGCTTGAATCGCTGCTCAAAGGTATGTTGGTGGAAAAGGTACCTCTGGATATCGACCACTCCGTCCGGGATGAAATCGTAGACCTCTTTTCCATCGATAAGCACCTTGGCGTGGGAAGCGGAGATGACTCCTAATTCGTAATCCCCTTCCACAGGGATCTCGATCGAAGCGACCATCTCGATCTCAAAGTCTTCATTCAATCCGGGGATCTTGCGCATTAGGAAAGCCTCTACCGCTTCATGTCTTGTCTCCACTCGGATCGGTTCTCCGTTTCCTTTCGTTCGATCGCCCAGATTCCACATCTTGAATTCTACTTTCGATGTATAACGCTTGTCCAGGCAAGGTACGAGTCGATGCGTGTGAGGACCATGACAATGGTTGATCTTGCAATCAGATGAGGATCCTTCGATGAAGGTCCGGATTCCTTCCAAGGGGGTCGTTAAATATGATGGCGAGATCAAGTGACTGACGACTCGATCCGTCGCTAGAGAACCGATCACTGCGATGTTCCTAGTGCTCCGAGTGTTGACGGGGAGAAGGGAGTTCTCGTTTTTCAGGAGAACGATCGATTCGGCAGCCGCCTGACGGATCAGAGCACATCGTTGGCTGTCTTTATCGCTAGCGTACTCTATTTGGCGATCTTTACTAGCTCCGGTCCGCTCGAGGAATTTGATCACTCTCTTCAACGAGAAATCCAGAGCGGATTCTGGGAGTTGACCGGACTTGATGGCAGCGATAAGCTTGGGTCCTCGACTGGCGGGGAAAGGCATCTCTAAGTCCATTCCTGCTTGTAGCGAGGCGACTCCATCACTATGCAGAACCTCTTTAGCTTGATGGATCGCTCTTCTTGAGCTCTACCAAGACTTACTATGTACCGAACCAATCGCTCATGATCAGCCCATCGTACTTCCATTCGTCCCGCACGATGTCTGTCATCACATGCGCATTGGCACTTGCGTTATGGCCATTCTATCGATACGCATCATTCAGCATTCGATCTTGACCGGAAGAGAAAGTCGATACATACCACGCTATTGTACGATGCCATAATTGAAGAAGGGTCGGATTCCTTGATGGCGATCTCAAAAGGTCTGAGGTAGACCTCTCTTAATACCCGTTCGTCCACCTGTACGTCGTATTCTCTTCGCGAAGTCTCCGAATCGTTGCAGACGAGATGTTTGATGCAAGCCTGACGACCCTTCGATTGAATACCTGTAAAGTATGCGTCAGCTCGGTACCTCGCAAATCGGCGCCACTAAACCTTAGAACTGACCTTGCACCAAAGCTGATCCACATTTCCCTGCCAAGAAAGGGTCCTCGCTATAGCTTTCTTGATTGCGTCCTCCTCGAGGATCGCGATGCAGGTTGAGCGTGGGCGCGAGCAAACAGTCGACGTCTTTCAATTTCATCTCATCAGCAAGAGCAGCTCCGATATTTCGAAGCATGTCGACGTCCCAAGTCGAAGCGAGAGCGGTGGCGTTAGGGAAGACAGCTGCGGCCGGAGCGTTGAAGATGGTGTCACCCCGCACATCGGTCTGAGCGTCCGATACTTTGGCTTTATAAAGATCATGTTTTGGCAGACTGCCAGTAGCAGTGAAAGAGGAGCCAGAAAGCAGGAAGACTTTCTCTGGCAGCGAGAGTGAGCTTATAATGGCATCGTAATCTCGCGTCGCTGGTACGGGTGCGGCAACCGCAAGACCTTTAAGTTTATCGATGATTGTGGTAGCGAGTTCGGTAGGAGTTGCAATAGGCATGATGCAAGTGAAAATGGTAAAGGTCGTTCTACCAAGCGGATAACCTAGCTTCGCAGAATCAGCCGCCGGGTATCGCTGAACCATTATAAGTCGCCAAGTCCGTCCATCCGTCCGCAATCCCGCTTCAAGATCACCTCAGGCTCCGTCCCTGCAGTCCACCTGTCCTCACGGTGAGATGATTGTGCGGACCCCGCAAGGGAGTCACCTGAAGATCCGCGCCGTCCGCGGTAACGGCATACCCCGCAGAAAACCCCGCAGGTGATCCCGCGTCCACTTCGATCGCAACCGCGATAGGCGAGATATAAGGAAAGCGAAACCGAGCTTCTTTCCCGGAGATCGCGCAAAGTCATTCTGAAACACGACCACCAGACTCTTGCACAATCTTCTCCAAGTACAACAATGACTAACCAGGACTCGACCGACGACAAGAGAGACTATGTCGAGGACGTTAAAGACCTCAAAGACCAGGTCCAACACCTCGAGCACGGTATTGCTGTGACCGATGGCGAGGTTCCCTACCCCGAAGCGCTTAAGAACATGCCTGAAGCGCCTACGATGGAGATGTTACAGGACGGATACAGATTGGTCAAATCTGATTCCGCTTTAAAGAGTGAGAGCTTGTCAGCGTATTATATGAGGGCCGCTAGAGGCTCACTGCGTGCATCTCGATAGCTGGCGCTTCTGTGCTGAAAGAGTGGAGGCTTGTCCTGATCTGCATACCCTACCTAGCGTCAAGGTGACTTGCGGTTTCGGAAACAGGTAGCTAGCCCTTTACTAAACAATCGCCTTCATTTTTCAGTCTGGGATGTGGTTTTGATAACGGTGCAACCGGGATAACCAACGCAATGTAAGTGGCCTTCTAGATGTGTGAACCTTCTTGTGGCTTAATCGTCACCGTTTCCAGGCCTGCATTCCTTCTTTATTTCGGAGGGTTTGATCCAGTCACTCACAGTCTGTCGATCGAGTAAGTATGCTTGCGAAAGCCACTTGATCGATGGGACAGCGCTCACTGACCCCTTCTACGTGTTCAGATCTAAATGGATTTCCTTGTGGTGAGCTTTTCGTGCTTGTTATCGCTCGGATCGGACGCACACTAACGTTTCGGTTCCGTTGATGAAATAGGGGGTCCATGACTCAGTTAGCTATCGCTTTCGGAGCGATGCTCTGTTCTTTCTTGCTCGAGCGATTTGGACCTAGAAAGACCAACTTTGCCGCAAGTGTGTTCATCTTGCCTGCGATTGCGGTTCAGGTCTTTGCCAACTCCAAGGGAATGTTACTTGCTGGAAAGGTGATTTGGACATCAACCGTGACGATAGAAAATTCAAGGCTGATTGGTCGTCGATATTCTAGATGATGGGTGGATTCCCTAACGGTATTTTCGGTAAATAAATGGAACTGCGGGGCGTTGTTGCCGTGTCACTGACCTATCTCCATGCCCAGTCGCCTCTGCCGCCAACTTCATCTCGGAGGCTTGCACTCAGAACCTTCGACCCATGTTGTCCTCCATCTTGGCCTTGTGTGGACTGATCGGTGTGACTTGTGGTATCGCAACTGGTTTCGAGAGGATCCCCTTCGTTACCAGCGATTGGCTGTCTTGGAGATTGGTACTTGCTATCCAGTAAGTACAACAGCTCAAAAGATCTTGACGTGGAGAGGTCCTAATGCACGTGTTGTATCAGATGGGTGTTCCCTGCCATCACAGTAGCTGGTTTGCTGTTCGTTCCTACTTCACCAGTGTTCTTAGTCAAGCGAGGTCTGCCTAGCGAAGCGGCAAAGGCTATCGCACGATTACACGGCCTCAAGGACGAACAAACCATTCGAGCCAGGCTGGCTGTCATCCAGCACACCGTTGCCATGGAACAGCAAGCAAAAGCGGCATTGGGTGCGGTGACCACCATGGACCTCTTCCGGGACAAAATCGACAGGAAGAGGACTTTGCTTACTTTGGGGGTCTGGGTTTGCTTTAACTTGGCTGGATCCGCTTTCTTGGGAAGTGGACTTTACTTCTTGCAGCAGCAGGTAAGTTGCTTTACTCAGGATGACTTGGCTACAAAGTTCTCATCGATTCACACGCGATAGGGGTTGGATATCACGACTGCTACTCAAATCACACTTGGAATGCTTGCGCTCAGGTAAGCAGCCGATGAAAAAGTCCACCAATAAGTCACAACTCATCGATCTGGCTGTAATCTTTGTAGTGGAGTGACCAATATCCTAGTCGGCTACTGTCTTCAGAAGTTTGGAAGGCGATTTTGTTTCGTATACTGCAAGTAAGTCAAGCGGTGTATCTAGGAATTTATTTAAAAATTAACGCGCTCTTTGAAACAGTGCTTTCCACGCTCTTACCCTTCTTTGTCTTGGTTGTCTCGGATTCGCTAAGAGTAAAAGCGCGGGTTGGGTAAGCCTACCGAACACAGCGATCTTTGAGCAGGTCCCTAACATGCTGACACTTGTTCGTAGGCTGTGGCAGTTATCCTGAACTTCGCCATCTGTACCGCGCAACTGTCTACCGGAGGAGCATCGTTCGCACTTAACGCTGAAATCTCATCGCTTCGGCTGAGGGCTAAGACAGTCTCGCTTGGCTTCGTGAGTACTTGTCTATGACTTTCCTACGGGTTCTCAGCTAAGCTTTCTCTTGGTCTCTAGTTCGCTTCATACCTCGGAGCGTGGTTCACTGCATTCGTGACCCCCTATCTCTTTCAAGAACCAGTATACCTAGGGGCTAAGACTGCTTGTGAGTGATACTCTCGAGAACACTGTCGACTAGTCTAGGCTCACGAAATATCGCGCGCTTCAGTGATTTATTCTGGCGCGACAGCTCTTGGTGTCGTTTGGGCCTACTTTTATATCCCCGAGACCAATGGACGAAGTAAGTTGGTCTGAAGTGGAGAACGCTATCGTCACTTACCAGAATTTGTGACATGTACAGCTGCTGCCGAGATCGATATCCTTTTCGAGGAAGGAGTTCCTGCTAGGAAGTGGAAGCATACCGACATCACTCAACTCCTGGCCGGTCGTGGCGAATGAGCCTTCAAGTGAGATGTGGTGTCATTCAATCTTCCGTAGGATCGAACCGCAAAGTGTATACCAAGGCATGAATGAGTTATCAATGTTTGTTTATCCAAGAAGAGAGAAGCAACAGTCAAGTTCATGTTCAGAATGATGGAGGCTTTCTTTATCTGACGGTTGAACAGAGGGCTGAAGACATCGCTTTTACTGAGTCACATGCCAGCCATACAACCGCGCAAGAGTTTTTCGCTCCATTTCGATGACCTGCTCTCATTTGCCAAACCATTGTCACTACCCTTCTCAGACGTCATGAACACGCACACTGCAAGATAGACGCTGGGTGGTACCCAATTGAAATTACGTAGAAAACGATGACATAGCAAAGGGCGGCTAGATCACTCGACCTTGGCTCGATATACAGTCAATTACTGTTTTTGGACCGCCTCGATCACCCAAGTCAAGCTTGGTAAGATCGCTTCCTCCCACCAATTCTGTCCTTCCGGCCAAGTCTCTTTTCCATCTTCCGCAAGACCATGAGTCATCCCTACGGCTTCGAGATACTGTACCTTCCCTCCTGCTTCTTCCATCTTGCTTGCTAGGTCGTACGACTCGGACGGTTGGATAAGTATGTCTCCAGTCGCTATGACCAACATCAGGGGAGGGAACTGTTCCGAGACCACGTGGATAGGGGAAAGGTCGGTAGGGTATGGCGAGTCGCACCCGCAGAGCCAAGTGTTGAGAGTTTTGGTCCTCATGGTCGCTCTAGCCCAAGCCATCCTGGGCGTTTGAGATTGAAACAGGCCGGGTCTGAAAATGCGGCAGACGTCGACGGTAAGTGAGGTACCGGATTCGGACTGACAATTTTATGACATACCCGATGTTCACATCTGTGGAAACTGGCTGGGAGAAGAGTGGCTCGATCTGCTTCTTTTCCTCGTCAGATATACCTTCTGTATAGGCTGACATCGGTGCGGACCAGCCTCGCTCATTATCTGTCTTTGGATATGTGGCTATAATCGCTTTAGGCGCTTGTAATCCGACTTGTAATATGCGATGTGTCTACCGGATTCAAGGTCGATTAGAAGAGTGGACTGGAATTCAGCTGGATCTTACGCACCAACAGCAATGTTCCTGTCCCTCCAGCGCTCCAGCCCATGACACAGGTAGATTGGACGTCCAGCTCCGTCTGGGTGGCAGTACATAGATCATTCAGCATCCACCTATAAGCGTCGACGAGATCATCGACCGCTTCATCCAGCTTGACGTGTGGTAGCAAACGATACTCTGGGGAAACGACGGCGAATCCACGAGCTAGTAAAAATTTGACTTGGTCAGGCGGCAAGTGGTCGCTGCCTCCAATAGTCCAAGCTCCTCCATGAATCATCATGGCTGGAAGTGGACATAGTATTAGGATCGGGACAATCGCTTCCGAGGAAGACGGTATGACATACCTACAGGAGCATTGCGAGTTGTTGCCGGTAGATACACGTCGATGTGGCACCCTCCGGTGGCACTATGATCGATAGGCTTGAAAAGGAAACGCTTGTGAGGCTCAAGTCTGACGGTAGGTGGTTTAGCTTGCATGTCGAAGATGTCGGGATCAGACGAGAGACAGTCTAACTATGGGAGTTGAGACTCTTTCGAGGTGAACACAACCTGAAGAGATATGATCCGGTTATATGCCTTCTTCGGTCCACCCTCAAGTAGTCCACATCGAGCAAGCCGGTGTACGCGGAACAATCTTGTACCGAGCGGACGTCTAGCCGAGACCGCGCGACTTGGTCTGAGCATGATATCGTCTGTTTGAATACTGGATGGCAACGGTTTCGATGATAAATCACGAAGGCTAATACAATGACATTCAACTATACTGGCACATCTGGCTTGGGAGGTCCGAACGGCAACTGATACGACTTGGGTGGCCAGCTGGATTCCGGCTGCCAGGGAACCGAGTAACTTCTATGCCCGCTGCCGATTTTCTCATCGATTCCAGGAATCTGTATCGTCGCGGTCGAGTTCGGTGGAACGTCGATCTCCACATGCATGGTATTTCCTTCGAGATGCCAAGCGCACTTGATCATCCCATAAGGGCTCTGATGGGATGCTGAAGCGCGCTTCAACGACCCCCCTGGTCGAGGTTTGATCAGGATCTCTTGCCATCCCGGTGTGAGCGGTGAGATCCCACCGACGACCTTGTGAAGCCAAGAAGCGACGCTCCCGAGAGAATAATGATTGAAACTCGTCATCTCTCCCGGGTTAATACTACCGTCCGGAAGCATACTATCCCATCTCTCCCACTGACGAATTACCGATCGATCAGCCGAGCTGACCAAACGAATCTCGTATGAAGGATACTCACCACGGTCGTCGCCCCCATACTCGCGGGGTATAAGAGTGACGGGTATTCTTTCTCCTGAAACATCCGATAGGCATGTTGTAACAATCCGTTCTCGCTGAGAGCGTGGAGTATGATGGGAGTCCCCGCGAACCCGGTGGAGATCTGGAAGATCGCCTTCCTGACCAAAAAATCCAGTCGTTCCTTGACCTTGGGGACGAGCTCTTCAGGTAGTAACCCGAAATGCAGAGCGATCACCAGCGCGGTCTGAGTATCGGACATGATTCTTCCGTTGGGCGTGACATACTCCCCGATCCACTCTTCCCTCAACCTCTCTGCCTGTCTGGTCCATCTCCCCGCGTCCTCCCGCTCGCCTATCAATCCAGCCAATTCCGCCCCCGCCCGAGTGGTCTGTACCAACCAAGCATCAGCGACCAATAAACTATCGGTCCTCCCATCCTGTGGCGCCTCGGGTGGGGCTTTAGGATCCAACCAGTCCCCAAACTGAGGTAACGATCCGTCCCAGAGCCCTCGATCGTTCCTCTTGATCCCCCTGTCGATCCAAGTCTTTATGCTTCCGTACTGCCTGACGATCATCTCCTTGTCCCCGAAAGCGGTGTAAAGGTCTCGAGGGGTGAGGACGGCGACGTCCCCCCAGATCGCACTGGGAGGGGGAGGACCGAACATATCCCCCAGCGTGTTCGGTACTACCAGAGGAACGACACCGTTCCAATCCTTTATCTGTTCCTCCGCCAAGTCCTCAAGCCAAGAACCAATACTGGACGCCGTATCGAACAAGAACCCAGCCGTCTCCGCAAAAGTCTGTAGATCACCGGTCCACCCCAATCGTTCATCCCGTTGAGGACAATCCGTCGGTACGCTCAAAAAGTTCCCCCTCAAGCTCCAATTGACGTTCTCCCATACCTTATTGATGAGCGCGTGATCGCATTCGAACCACCCGACCCGCTCCATATCCGTATGAATCACCTGAGCGGTCAAGCAATCCAGATCCACTCCTTCCCAACCTTCCACCAACGCGTACCTGAATCCGTGGAACGTGAAGGAGGGGGTCCAACCTTTCAAACTACCCGGACCGACGGTCAGGTGGATCTGAGCTTTAGCATGTCTAAGCGGTCGGGTCCCCAATTCCCCATCCTCCAAAACTTCCGCGTGGGAGATGACCAACCGATCCCCCGGTTTCGCATGGACGGGGTGGGTTGCGAATCTCAACCAACCTACCAGGTTCTGCCCGAAATCTAGAATCTTCTTGCCGCTGGGGGTGGTTATCATTTGTACCGGTTTGATTTCCTGGGTGACCCGGACGGGCGGGCATTCTTGAGGGACGAGTCGACCCCTCGGGAAACCTATTTCCCTCACGTCGGGGTTCCATGACGAATCATCAGATCCTTCAAGAGAGTTCCATCCGGGGATCTCCAGCGTCCCGTCGTACACTTCCCCATCATATATCTCGCTCTTCAGGATAGGTCCATAACCCCATTCCCACCCTTCCTTTTCACTCTTGAGTACGACCTCGCCACGGGATTCCAACTGCAACAATACCCCGAGATCTTTACCCCAGATGTTCCTCCGTCCACCTCCAAAGTTCAGTCGGGTAGAGAACCATCCTTCCCCTAGAACGAGGGCGAGTACGTTCAGGCCGTTTGGATCGAGGAGATGACCCACGTCGAAAGTCTGGTAATGTAATCGATGGTGATAACTCTGCCAGCCCGGAGTGAACAGGTCGTCGGCTACGGGTTTCCCATTGATGAACGCTTTATAACAACCATGAGCTGTTATATAGAGTCTGGTGGTGGCCGTGGTGGACGGGGCGAGGGTGAATTTCTTGCGAAGCAGGATCGGTCGATGAGGTTCCGATTCCGGTTGAGGTGGGCCGGAGATGAGTTTGGATTTCCATTCGGATGGGGAAAGGAGAGCGACCTCGATCGTTATCTCCGCCCACGAGGTTGAAGCGTTGTTACTCCCGTTCGACCTGATTCTGATATGTACGCGATCGCGGGAGGCGAGATCTCGAGTGAACCAGGGGACGAGGACGGATTGATTGGAATCCACGTGATACTCCTCCACACCATCGTCTTCAGTCTCGTAATCATGATGGAGGAACCTCAGTTGGACATCGTAAGACTGTTGTGACCAATCATGATCCTCGTCCTCCCCCTTGAATCGCCAGGAGAGACGTGGACGGGTATGATGGATTCCCAGAGGAGAAGCGTAATGTTCGCACGTGACCTTGTCGATTTGGACCATCTGAGCCGTGTTTGGAGGTGTTTCAGAGTATGTTTCAAGTGTTCCAGCGTGTTCCAGAAATGACGAAATGGAAAACCGAGTGAACGATGAACAAGCAGAAGAAGCTTCTTGTAGCGAAACAGACTCGGCTCATCGGTCCATTCTTCCACCGGCGCGACGCGGCGATCGACAGCGTGAGCACGTGACCCGTCCCCCAGCCCAGATAGAACAGGTGGACGCCGACGTGGACGGGTGAACGACTACTTGTACTGGCGAGTGAATGTGACGACTCTTCGACGAAATCGCAAACTCGCCAGATCGAAAACCAAAAACCATGTCATTCAGAAACCCAATTCTCCCAGGTTTCAACCCAGATCCTTCGATAATATACGTTCGCCCGTTCTATTACCTCGCCACATCCACCTTCCAATTCTTCCCCGGGGTTCCCATCTACCGCTCCCCCGACCTAATCAACTGGACGCTCATAAGTCATGCGCTCAACAGGAGGTCCCAGTTGGATATGAGGACGGTAGAAGGCGGAGGAGGGATATTCGCGCCCACGTTGAGATGGAACAAGGGCAGGTTTTATATGACCACTTGTTGTGCTCACAGGATCCGATTCGGGACCACAGACGTCAGTCCCAGTGATCCTCAGTAGCTCGTTGCTGCACGCTATATATTGACCCGGAATGTCGTTCGTTCATTAGCCATTCGTAACTCCGCGAGGTTTCTATGTCTGGGTAAATATCCCCTATTTCATAGCCGTCATCAAGACGACCAACCGCTAATCCCTTTTCCATCTTCGGCGCTGATAGACGGATAACATCACCGACGACGCATCATGGAGCGAACCGATCTACTTTGACATGTTGGGTATAGACCAGGACGTAAGTCCCCATCCTCAACGTCCCCCCCCCCTCCTCTGATCGCCCAACCCGACCCCCCTTCCCGTCTTTAGCTATTCTTCGACACCTCCAACGATAAAGTCTACCTCTCCACGACCGCTAGGATCTACCAACCCGATCTCCCGCGGTACGGGTTCGACACGGCCCCCTGGATCTCCGAGATCGATCTCCATAGTGGTCGACTCCTCACCCTCCCTCGTCTCCTACGCCAATCCCCCATCGGCATCGGCATCGCCGAAGGCTCCCACCTCTACAAAAAGGACGACTATCATTACCTCATCACGGCCGAGGGGGGGACGGAGACTTTACATCAACAATGGGTCTTCCGGTCCCGTACCGGTCCTATGGGGCCATGGGAGACGGGTCCGGAGGGGAAGATCAACCCGATCGTCTTCAACGCGGAGGACGAATGGGTTCAACAGACGGGTCATGTGGATCTCGTCGAGGGGGAGGGGGGACAATGGTGGGCCGTCATGTTAGGCTTCCGGAACCCCTCTGATCCGGGCACACGGACGGGAGGAAAACGATGGAGCGTGTTGGGGAGGGAAACGTTTTTGTGTAAAGTCGAGTGGGAAGAGGGGTGGCCGGTTTTGAACGGGAGGGAGAAGATCGGATTGAGAGGGGTTGGGGTGGAGGGGATGACGGTCAGTAGGAGTAGGTGTGAATGGAAGGACGAGTTTGATTCGGGTGGGTCGGGTCTTCTTTTGCATCTTCAACGAGGAATTACAAGTCAATTGAATACCGATCCCGAAACGCATAGACAAATTGCAATCGAATTGGTACACCGTCCGAACGCCTATCAAACCATTCCACTCCCTCTCCCCCTCTTCAGGCCTAACCATCCACCCATCCCCTTACTCCATAACGGACGATGAATCACCTTCGATGCTTCTCCGACGACAAGAAACGTTCCACGGGACATGGTCCACCGTGGTAGACTTCCACCCGGGGAGGGAGGGGGAGGAAGCGGGGACTTGTGTTTGGTGGAGCAAGTGGGCGTTTTCCAGCTTGGGGGTGAGAGGGAAAGGCCTAAAGGGGAGGGAGATGGTTTGGAAGTACCCGGTCTTGGAGGACGATACCATCCGAGTGAGTCTCCCGCGCGCGTGTGTGTGCGAGGAGGGGGTATAACTGACGACCCCGATCCAACCCGTCGGGGAATAAAGGAAAAAACGTTCCCCCTCTCCACCACCGAACCAATCCAACTCCGAATAACCGCAACTCCTCACACCTACACGCTCTCCTTCTCCCCCTCCCCTTCTTCCCCTGACGAACAACCGGAATGGACCGAAGCAGGCCATATCCCGACTTCCGTCATGGTCCGTCAACGACCGATGGATTCGATCATGACCGGCACGCACTTTGGGGTTTACGCTTTCGGGGCTCATCATGAGCCTTCCCTAGGGGTAGCCAAGTTTAAATGGGTCGGTTGGGTGGGGGAGAGAGATGGACCTGTTGAGACGTGAGCGGAAAGGGTGTTGTTTTACTCTGATCGAGGTGTTTCCCGTGACATTCAAAGCTTGTTATGTCGGTTTTCGATGATGACCTCGATCGTAACGAATATGACACATACATTGTATGGTCTGGCTACGCAGCAGCAGCATCAATCCTCAAGTCACACCCTACAGAGCCAGAATTGACAATGTCGTAGCAAACTCGCGAATGTACATTTATAAATAAGGCGATTAGTCGTTCTCGAAAAGCAGCTGACCTCGGAACGACAATGTAAATCTACCAAATTTCGTCTGAAGCAGCGCCGTACCGAGTATTGTTGTTTCGACAAGTGGTACCTGTATATACGACCCATCTGTCGCTCTGACTAGCAACCACGATGAGTTGTAACTTGTAGTCGAGCAAACACATTTCCATGCAATATTATTATAGGGTAGCTGCACCCTCTAACGGCACCAGACTAGTCGATCTTGGCTCTGAGATTGGCCTGTCTGACTGTTTCCACTCACATCGTCAAGCGAACTTGTATGCGTTCCTCGTCGGTTTGGTCCAGACATCAATCAGTCTGCTGAAACCGCATTCCTACTAAAGAAGAGACGATTCTATCTACGGACGTCACGTAACTTCTTGATGGCAGTATATGTATCCGCATCACCACATGACCAAGAAGCTCGAGCCGCGGCGATCATTGCGCGCGGAAACAGCCCTGAACTGTCACATCGATGGGTATGTCACTCAAAGAGCTGTTCACGACGATATGGAGGGCTGTACCAGGACCATGTCGCAGCAGTCATTGGCAAAGAAGAGCAATGTTCTAGCTAGGACAGGTGTACAGATGGCAAGTATAGTACCTCATCGGAGAAAGGGCAGGAAACCCAAAAGACTGCTGCAAATATCACGATGGGTGGCAAAGACGCGCTGAACAGAGGCTCACTCACAGGAGCTCCTGATTTCGAAACCATACTACCTCATGAACTGGACGTCGCCATACTGACCCACCAAATCCGTCAGTCTGGTCAAGAGGTATGGGCGACCTGTCCAGATACACAAGAGTCGTGGGGCAGGTCTTTTCACTAGACAGGATCTCATTTTCGGCCCTCGATACCTCAAGCCACTCTATGTAATTTTCATCTTGGACGAAACAGTCTGTCCAATAACGAAGAAAAAGGACGTGTAGCGCTGCAAAAATCGATGACCGCTGACCAATCTAGGCAGGTACGCGTATGAGGGCCTTACTTGCCCCGAACAGGCGCATCGCTCTTTGACACCGCCAGCGATATCCCTGCCACTGGCACACCTGCGAAGGCAAGGAGCACGGCCTGTCCGAGATGCGTCGCGATCGCGCCAGAAGGCGGGATACACTCGCCCTGCCTACCAAGAGCTCGAGGCGGGATCTCGCACCGGTAAAATCATCTAGGAAGAAGAAGACCCGGTCGAGGGGAAAGGAAAGGACGAGCTCCAAACGAGGGGTAAAAACGAAAACAAGTACTTTACTGTAATCACGAGTGATTGATTTCATCCAAAGTATTTACGACGGCGGCCTCGACCGTGACGATCTCCCTGATGATCTCGTGTACTTGTTGGCGTGCCACGATCTGGGAGAAGGGAAAGTCAGCGAGACACGTATGACCACTCGGGGGCTTTTTCAGGCCACCCTCTGGCTACCCTTCTCTTGGACCTCTTCTGAACCTTCTCACTACTACGCCAGAGAGGTAAAGAGACGAAGGCAATGGTGCATACGAAGAGAACCATGAAGTTGGCAATGAGTCTGAAGATGTTGCTTTGTCGTGATACCAAGCGTAGACCCAGGGCTAAATATCTGGATCTCGTCATGTAGGGTATCCTCACAGAGGACTGAGTATCGGAGGAGCATAAGGCTCGGCGTGTTGGAAATAGCTAGAACGAACGCTGAAGAGGACACTACTTGTAACGAAAATTCATGTTCGAAACGAAGGGTCCAACGCCCAAGGTCCAAAGTCTCGGTCCCTTATAACCGAACCACCCCATCCCAGGAACAATCCCCCGCCAAACCAACCCCTGACCTCCTCATCCATCCTATTGACGTACAAAACCCCTGTAACAGAACCCATCAATCGTACGTCCAAGGTATCCAACCCATCCCATTCCTCATCGTACAACCGCAAGAACCAAAACAAACAAACAAAACAAAGTACAGGGACGACCAAACCCATAAACTCGTCCCCACCGAATAAGAGGGAAAGATCAGATCCAATGAACGCCTACAGGGAGGTCGATCGTCCTCCCCAACCCTCTTCCCAATTCCCTCCATCCCGCTCGCTCTTCCCCCTCGTCCCTCTCTTTCCCTGCATCCCCTTGTTTGCGCTCGCTCCCCCCCATCCTGGAGTAAATCGCAAACCCCTCCCCCTCCCTAGACCCGATCAAGACCATCCCCCCCTCCTCGTCCAGCCCGATAGCCCTCAGATGCCTCCCCGCGCCGTAGTAGAACGTCGGGCTGAGAGGTTCTCCGGTCTCGCTGAGGGGGAAGGAGAGCCAGGTATCCCCCCCCTTCTCCGTCTCCGTGTCTGTCCCTGTCCCTGTCTCGCTGAAGCTGGAGCTGGAGCGGGAATTAATAGTCACGCGAGGAGGAGCGTTCCGATTAGTGACCACCAACTCGGGCTTTCCTCCGGGTCGGGAAGGGTGTGGGGGGAGGAAGAGGATGGCACAGGCGATACATTCCATCGGATCTCTAGGTCTGTACCCCGTCGAAGGTTGGAGATGGGGTGGGAGGGTGGAGATGGGTGGGAATAGGGGTTGACTTAGGGACAACTCCTTCTCGCCCTCCTCGCCCTCCGATGACATTGACGCAGACCCGGCAGCCGACCCCACGCGATGAGTAGTAACCAGACACTCCAACTCATGAACCACATAAACCCACCCTTTGGGATCGAGTGCGGCGTGCCTAGGCCCGTACCCCTGGGGGAACTCCAGTGTGTGTCCGATCCGGAACCCCTGCTGGGGTGTGTGGGTTATGAGATGGACCTGGTCCGATCCCAAGTCGCAGATGAGGTACGTGTGGGGGGTTCGTTCTTGTTCTTGTTCTTGTTCTCGAGGTCGATCGGAATCGTGATCGTGATCGTGATCGGAGGGATGAGAGTGATGGTGCTGGGGAAACAAAGACCGAGGAAGGGGGAGGACGTGATGCGCGTGCGGTCCGTCTTGTCTGACCCTGAACCTCTCATCCCTCGGTCCCGTGCGAGTGCGGGGTGGGAGTTGGAGGATATCTTTCTCTGGGAAGGTCGTCGTCGACGCCGCTGGGGCGGGGGGGAAGAGACCGGTTTGTTTGATCAGGGGGAGATGGGTGATCGTTCCGTCCCGATACTAAGCACGCGATATAAACGGGGCCAATCAGTTCCGGGAGAGAGAAGGGGGAGAACGTGAACGCCAACGAGAACGACAGCTTCGTGCGCGACTCACATTAGCGACGATCAACCCCGCCTCATCCTCCGTCAGTACGAAGAACGTCGGTCCCTCCCCCCCCGCCGGGTGTTCCCCCAGTACCTCCATCCCCCTCCCGGCCACATCCACCCGGACGGAATAAACCACATTCCCCACCCAACTAGAGACGTACCACAGATCCTTCACGCGGGGGTGGTTCAGCGCGAAGGAAGGTTGAGGTTTCAGCGTCAACGCATGGATCGGGTTCAACGTTGGTTCATCCCCCGTCAAGTCGAGGTCGACGAGGTGGAGCTGGGAAGAATGGGTCGTTATCAAGATCGGATGGTTCGTCATCGTTTCCTCGGTTTTTCCTCGGTTTTCTCAGTTTTCCGATGTTTTCTGATGTTTTCGAGGTCGACGGGGAACTCAAAGAGACGGTCGAGCGAGGTCGATAGATACGTTCATCAACGTTCTAACCGTCCGGCCCGGTCAGGTCCGGGACAAGGACATCGGGTGATCATTCATGTCCGCGCTATGGCGAGGTGGGTCGAAGTTGATACCGGAATGACGTGGATTTCTGGCTATCTGGGGGTTACGGGGACTGTTCATTGTGGATGGATTGGATCAGTTGATCGTTGGGACCTATCGAAACAACTTGCAACTTGCAACTTGCGACTTGGGATGATTCGAGAGCTGCAAATGATGAGCGGGACGTTATTCTGCTCCCCCGTAGCTTCGTTCTGATACCCAACAAGCCATGTCGATCGATCGAGTATGAGATGTACCCGCCAGTTCTGAAAGAAAAGGTCGAATGACCATGTACGAGGACATACCCTTTGGACATGCTGCTCTGAGATCTAACAAAGACCACTCCCTCACAACAATTACTGTCCACACCCGTTCCAGACCTCGAGAGTCGCCAGGCAACAGGTAATCCCATCGCACCCATCGCATCCTCTGAACGTCTGAACGTCTGAACGTCTGAACGTCTGAACGTCTGAACCTCGTCGGGCGCTATTCATCGAACTGATCCCGTCACGTACGCTGCCGAATGGGAGCCTTCTCACCTTTCGTTCTCCCTCCCATTCTCCCTCCCAAGTCGACCTCGACCTCGACCTCGACCTCAACCCAATCACCATCACCATCACCTTCCTCTGCACCACATAGTTCAGCCCGCATCGGCACGTACACAACGAATGAACAAGCTCTTCTTCTAATCCCTCCTCATCCCCGTGCTAACCCTCCGCACGAGAAAAAACCCCGGATTTTGAGAGCTCGAGATAGCGATACAGTCCGGTATCTGGTATCTAGTACCTGGTGAACGAAATGTCCCGATCCACCAAGTCAGAGCAAGAACCTCCTTCCACAGCGGAATCCACGCAAGGGACTTTCCCCGGTCCGAACCCTGAGGGGGAGGGCTCAAAGAACTCCGACCTAGAGGACCAACCCGGTAAGACCTCGATCGATCCTAAAGTGCAGGAAATCAATGGAGAACGGATCGGCAAGGTGCATAAACAGATCCCTAGCCATTCCACCTTCCTCCAGCCCTTTCTTCCGCGCTCCGACCCGCTCCTTCCAGCCTCATCCTCATTCCAATCTCAATCCCCAAGCACCTCCCCCTCCCCCTCTGCTCCCCCGCATCCCTCGCCCGCAGTCACTCGCCCAGCAGGATCCACACGGACGACCACCTCCATCCATGCCCGTCGGACGGCGGCGCTCCAGTCCCTCTGTTTAGGGACCGAGGGGGTTCCCGTTCATCGGGAAATGTTGGGCGCTTTCACGGGGGTGGTCAAGAGGGTGTTCGGGGTGGGGCATTGTATGGTTAGTATCATGAGGGAGGAGGTCGAGTTGATCGGTTGTACGAATAAGGGTGCGGGTGCGGGTGCGAATGAGGAGGATAATGATGAGCAGGATGTGGGGGAGACGGACAAGGTCAGTCTTCCCAGCACAAAGTGATCTTCCGCTACCTAACCCCCATTTCCGATTTCCGATTTCCACTTTCCACTTCCCCCCCCCCCCCCCCTTATCTCCCCAGGCCTCAACAAAATCATTCCCCCCCTCATCAACGGTCTGTCCCTACATAATCAACGCTCCCTATCCTCGACACCTGACCATAAAAGACGTCGACTCCTCGGGCGAACGAATAAGGGAGTTGCCCGTTTGGAGAGGATTACCGGGGTGTGCGCCTGTCCGGCAGAGACGAGATGGGGCAGGCGGGGATGGGGATGGGGATGCAAAGGGGGATGGGAATGGGAAAGGGGAGGGGGAAGAGAGGGAGGGGGAAAAGATCAGGTTTTATTCGGGCGTGCCGTTAGTCGTCAGATGGCCCGGTGGGGACGACGGGGATGGGGTCGGTTCTTCCACTTCCACACCCGGTTCCGCTTCGAGCTCCAGCACCGGCACAAACACGAGCCCTTCCCGAAACACAACAACAATAATCCCCTCCTCCAGTAAATCCCGACCTCATTCTTCGGACTACATCATCCTCGGAACTCTATGCTTGATGGACTACCAGCCTAGATTGGGGTTCAGCGAGGAGGAGGAAGAGACGTTGAGACAGTTGGCGGATTTGTTGGTCAGGTTGATCTGTGCGGAACAGAGCGAGGGGTGGGCGATGAGGGAGGTCGGGGGGTATAAAGGTCAGTCCCTGATCGTATTTCATTTCACGTACCCTCGTCCGTTCGTTTTACTCATCCGGCCGATATCCCAATTGCCTTCCTGCAGTGATCATCGACTTTCTCCACAAGACGGCTCTTTCGGAACAAACCACTCATCTCACTCAAGAAGACCACGAAAGGGAACCTACCGGGAAACTCCTCGCGACTCAACCAGGCACCGCGCCCGCCGGCGAATCGGAGACTAATAAGGGGGTCACCTGTCCCCCCGGGACGAGCGTCTTGAGACCTCAGGAGAACGGGTTCACGGTCGTCCCGGATGATGGGGAGGAGAAATTGAGCGAGTCGGAATTGTGAGTCTTCGGGTCGGGGTTGTGGATCGCTTGTGTGGGTCGTGTTCGGGGACTGATGAGGACGAGCGCGACAGGTACGATGATGCGATCTGTGCGATTTGTGATGTGATCGAGGACTGTGCTGTTGTCCTCCTGGACGTCTCGCAATACCGAATCTACCTGAAACGAGGGGAAGGTTCCAAGGAGGAATTACACCAGACTTTGGTCGATCAGGAAGAACCGTTGTTACAGACCGGATACGACGTCAGACCTTTGGCAGGGATCATGCCCGGGACGCTGAGGTCCGTTCAGAAGGAAGATCTCGTCGTCAAGAGGGTCAGGAGGAAGAGGGAGGACGGTCAACCGGTAGGACCTCGACGACTCGCCGCGAAAGTCGCAGACATCTCGTTTCACTCCCCCTACAACCCGGACGAAGAGGTCTTTTCCGAAGGTGTAGGGAAACTGTTACAGAACATGTTACTCACCGATCAGTATTGGTACGAATCAGGGGGGGACGCCGAGGTGGAAGATCATCAGGCGATCATACAGGAGATCGCGCCTATTGCGAAAGCGATGTTGGCACTCCCCGTATGGCACTCCGATGGAAGCCCTTTCAAGGTGCTCGTCGTCGCTTGGGATCATCGTCCGGGCAGGAGAGAGGAGACGGAACGGTTCGTAAGAGGGATCGTCGCAGGGACTTCGGCAGCGATGACCATCCGGAAAGCCAGATTGTTGGAAAAGGCCCAAGCGATGTTCTCAAGGGTACAAGCTCAGTAGGTTTCGTTTTTTGGGTTTGCTAAGTGACGGGCAGGACCGTTGACCCACTGTCATCCTCCCAGCGAACTGCGAACGCCTATCCATCAGATCAAAAACTTGGCCACGCTCCTACGAAGCGGCGTCTCGGAAGGGTCTTCCAAATCCACCTTGTTAACCGCTATCAAGGACATTGAAGTCGCTAGCCACCGACTGGAGATGGTCACCAACAACGTCCTCAGTTACTTTGAAGTGCAAGCCGACGCCACCAAGACAAAGGCGTCACGAGACGCGATCGAGAAGAAAGACCTGCTGAACAATCATACCAATCGGGTCTTGGAAATAATGATGTTGGACTTGATCGAAGCGATGGCGTCGACCGATACCAACGCTCGTATTCAACAAGAAGATACGACGCCTGAGATCGAAATCGTCTTGGAAATCATGCCGCCCTTCCTCGGGGAGACCGTAGAAGAGGACAAAAATGGTAATCTGGCCAGGTGAGTTGAGCCTCGGTTTTCCTTTGAGTATCCGGCTTACTGAAACCTCACGCCACAGAGCCATCGGTAACATCATATCGAACGCTCTTGCCTATATCAACGACCCCCAAGGGTTCGTTCACATCGTCGTGGACGATATTCCAAGTCTTTTGCCACCCTCGGGATACGCGGATCTGTCCCTGACGAAAAACGTCAGTATCCAGATTCAGGACAGCGGGATCGGGATGGATCGAGAGTATTTGCAATACCATTACTTCCGACCGATGAAGAAGGAGAACGAGCTCCGTCCGGGTAGTGGGCTTTCTGTGCACATCGCCCGACGACTGATCGCTACGCTGGGAGGAAATATCGCCGTTAGCTCGCAAACTGGCAAGGTAGGTCGCGCTCGACCGTCATATCGATCATATGCTGATCAACGTGCCGTTCTGCATAGGGCACGACCGTTCACATTGAGGTCCCGTTGACGAGGAGGCGTATGCATGAGGCCATCACTGCCGATATCCACCCGGCTAACCCTGATAGCGTTGCAAGCGAAATTCATCAGAACCAGGAGGTCAAATATGTTTACCTGTCAGGGTTCTTTGGTGAAAAGTACGGCATCGGTAGACGAATTGCAGGAGAGGCGCTGGGACGTTCGATCGGCCGGCTCGGGGGTAAGGTTGTCCGTAAACCGGAAGAAGCGGACTTACTGCTCAAGAGCGTGACTCCCGGTCAAGAGATCGATTTCGAGCGGGAAAAGAGACGGGCTCCCAATGCAGAGCTCATTTTACTATACAACACCGATACCCAGCGTTCTCCCGTCGAGAAGTTGGCTCGAGATCATGATAAACGAGTTTTCAAACGTCCGCTCGTCCCTTCCGTCCTCCGGGACGTCCTCTTCAAGGAAAAGGAGGAGATCGCCGAGCGAACGAAGAATCGGGATGGACAAAACCCCGAAAGTCCCGGGCTGGAACAAGCGCCTAAAAAGTCTACCCCGCCGACTTTGCGGAGTCAGGCTCGATCTATCTCTCAACCTCGGTTGGCTGCTCCGGTAGTTACTGATGAGAAGAGAGCTCCTGTTTTGGTTGTGGAGGATAACCCCATCGTGCGTCGTCATGTCTATCAGTCCTGTCGAAAGTAGAACAGGTATTGATCTCTCTCAATCTCAGAACCGAAAGATCTTAGTACAATATTTAAAGAAGAATGTAAGTCATTCGAGCGATCGTACCAACTGTCAACCGAACCTGATCAAATACACGATCGAAGCACTGGCCAGTGGAGCAGGCTGTCGATGGGGAACAGGCAGTGGACGTGTTCCGTAATATCACCGCGGCCTGTATCGGTGAGCTCTTCCTTCCTATGTTTTCCGTTACGAAAACAAACTGACCGGCTGTTTGGTCAATTGGATAGTTCTGCTTGATATCAACATGTATGTATAGTGTCAGCAGGTATCATAGAACCCGCTAATGGTTCCGTCTCATAGGCCTAAAATGAACGGTTTCCAGACTTGTGAGCAGCTCTCGAAATGATTGAAATGCTGAGATCGATAGGCTAAATTTGATATCCGCTATAGCTGTGCGAATGCGAAACATAGAGCGAGAACAGACCCGGAAACCTTCCCAAATCATCGCAGTAACAGCTCTGTCAAGCGAGGAGCATCGGTCAAGGGGGTTGAACGAGTGAGTAAATCGGTGACAATCGAGACGTGAACAGCACCACTCATTCGAACTCGTGTCATAGTTGTGGAATGAACGGATGGATGGTCAAGCCCACCAACAGGCAGCAAATCATAGATGCGGTAGAGAGAGGGAACAAGGCGATTCAAGCGGCGGTTGAACCGGAAGCTTGAGACTTTCGCCATCATTGATTGACTACGATCATTGCGACTCACATACTGGGCGCATAGCGCTCTCATTCCTTATTCGAGGCGGTCACTACCTACTGCCCTACTGTATCGAGCGTTACCCTGTTGTATATATCCTGCATGGCCTTGACCGGCGCCGAGTTTCGACCGTCCGTGGTACCCGCCAGTTTACGCGTGAGAAAGCGATTTATTTAGGATCCGATGGTTTCGATTTTCTCGCCTCGCGACCGGTTTCTCAAAGGTTCATTATCAACGACGCTCCCACTTTCAATTTGAGCTGGACCCTCACTTTGCCTCACAACCCTCACCCTTCTTCATTCTACCCGTACGTAGTTTTCCACACAGGCAGTATCGACCACACGTCGCTGATCGTTGCCAACCGTTATCGCCTGCTTTGAAACCGGATCTCACTTTCACTCGACCGTCTTTTTTTTCGGACACTTCTCAGGGGTATGCACAAGTTTCCTTCGCCATTCATGCCTCTGGGACGATCAGTCAGACTAATCGTCTCATCCTCCATCCTTCCTGCTCCTCCCTCTGCATCTCAATCTATACTATCTCAATCTCCCTTCCGATGTCTATCGACTTCTCTTGTCCGTCCCGCTGGCTTTGGCTTGTTACCTGGTCGTGGGAACAACTCTGAATCTACGACTGGTGGCTCTTCTTCTTGGAATGACGAACGACGATCTTCTCGACCTCCTCGACGATCGTATGACCGTGAAAATAACGACGACTATGCACCTCGACGACGATACGACCGAAATGCCGATCGCAACAACAGTTACCAAAGACAACCTAGACAAAAAGACAATATGTACGCTTCCCGTGGATGTTACAACGTGAGTAGATCTTTGGTTGTGCGCTTCTGTCTGAATTTGACACTGATCCTCTCTTTTCTAGTGTGGAGACCGTGAGTACAAAGTTTTCCCTCAGTCAAGCGTGGTAGTGGTACGGCATGGGTCGGATCGATCAGAGCACGAAGCGACGCTTTCCCCTGGAGCTTTGGAGTCGCGGGCGGTCGGCGGAGATGATGTGAGAGTGATTCGTTGCGTGTCGTGTTCGCGTGGGGGAAGAGAGCAGCTGAAAGCCACGCAGGGCGTGTGTAATCACCTATCTATTGATTATGAATATCTCTTCCTGCTTTTGATATGTCGTCGATCGAAGGGACCGTCGAAAGGTCGGGCGGATGTCGAGGTTTCGATGGAGGAAGAAGAACACGTCGCGCTCGAAAGGAAGGGGGACGGGAGGGATGAATTCCTCAGTTCAAGTTCCTTTGAATGAATCGACTCGCTAGCTTGCAACCGAACCGACCCATGCCACTACTACCCGCGACTGAAGTATGACCTGTCGAATGTTTGAATCTGACCTCGTCTTTTCGCATGACCATCAGCCTCCCACCAGGCCGCCGCCTGCCCCAACGCCGGAACCCCCACCTGTTACCAGTGTGGACAGACCGGACACATCTCTAAGGAGTGCCCCAACCCCAAGGCCCCCAAGACTTGTTACTCTGTAAGCACGAATCGATCCGGCTCGTTTGGGACTCGAAGCTCATCTCGTGTACTTTTAGTGTGGACAACCCGGACACATCTCTTCCCTCTGCCCTACCCCCTCTGCTGGAGGTGCTTCCGGTGGATACGGTGGAGCTTCCGCCGGTGCTTGTTACAAGTGTGGACAGCCCGGACGTAAGTCGTGTGCCCATCATCATCGATCATTGCTCGACGTTAAACACCGATATTTCTTTTTTAGACATGGCCCGTGACTGTTCCCAGGGAGGAGCCTCGAGCGGATTCGGAGGACGATCCGGAGGAAACTGCTACAACTGTGGTGGATTCGGTCACCAGGCCGCCGCCTGTCCTTCCCAGAGGGGTAACAACCAGAGGTCTCAGGTTTGCTACAACTGTCAGCAGCCCGGACACAGGGCCAACGAGTGCACCAACGAGCGTGTCGAGCGTGCCCCCATGAAGTGCTACAACTGTGGACAGGAGGGTCACGCTTCCCGAGACTGCCCTGAGGAGCGGGTCGGAGGATCTTACGGTGGTGACAAGAAGTGTTACGTGAGTCCAGGCGAGCGGTCCGGTCCGTCCAGATCTCATACCCATGCTGATGCACCTGCTCTTTTACAGAACTGTGGTGAAGTCGGTCACATCTCCCGTGACTGCCCCACCACCGCCGACGCTACCGCCTAAATCGGGACGGTCTGATCTAGGAGTGAACAGAACAGTCTTCTTCCTCGGCAAACCAAAAATGCATACGTGATTTCGTAGTTTTCCTTTGAGGCTTGTATTGTTGCTACTGGCTTGTTCATCTTTCGAGTCTGTCGCTATATCGATCATACGATATGATATGCTTTGCTTTGCTCGTGATCGGGTTGGCCATTTTTGCAGGCGCTGGTATTCGTTCGTGCCAAGTATGAAGCAGTGCAGATATCTATTGGATATCGCTGTACCTCTGCATTTTCCACTGTGGCGTGTCTGCGAGTGGGAGTCGAGCTGTCGGCGCAGTAGCTAAATTTCTGCAGTAACAAGGAGGGTTTGGATGGATGGAGAATATGTATATGTTGGTTCCCAGTGTGATATGACAACCAGGCCGGAGCGTTACCTGGTTCTGCATCCGAAAAGCATCCGAACTATCGGGGACGCCCTATCAGTGCGATCTATTTGATCTTGAACCAATAATCTGAAGCGAATATACGGGAAACATTCCACTCGACACATCGAACAGCGCATACAACACATAAGAGACTGGCATGCTCGCTCCAGCTACGAACCCGGTCACCACGGTCGCTCTCATCGGTGGGGGACAACGAGGAAACGTCAGTCATCAGTCACCAGTCTACAGTCTGATCTGGATGATGTACTGAAACCGTCCTCTTCCAGATCTACGCCGACTACATCCATCGGAATGCCGCTACATGTCGTCTAGTCGCTCTCGCCGAACCTCGAAACGCTCGTCGAAAAATCCTCGCCACAACTCACTCGATTCCGTCTGATCTCGTCTTCCGGGACTGGAGAGAACTAGCCTCTCGAGGAAGAGTGGCAGATGCGGTCATCATCGCTATAATGGATCGTGGGCATGCCGAGGCCGTTAAAGTATTCGCTGATCAGGGTTACGATATCCTCTGTGAAAAACCTATCGCGACTTCCATCGATGAATGCGTGGGGATCGTCAAGGCGGTCAAGCAGAACAACGTGATTTTTGGGTGCGGTCATGGTCAGTGCTCTCGTCCCGTATGAACAGTACTATCATCCCCTAACCACGATCCATCTTCCCTCACACCCCCAAAGTCCTGCGCTACTCGCCCTACAACACTTCCATCCGCGAGACGATCTCGACCGGCGTACTAGGCAAGATCATCAACATTCAGCACCTAGAGCCTATAGGGAGACAACATTTCGCGCATTCCTACGTCAGAGGGAATTGGAGGGACGAAGCGACGGCTAGTTTCTCTCTGATGGCCAAAAGTTGCCACGATATCGATATCCTAAAGTGAGTCAATGAAGAAACGATCGGTACCTTGATCACCGCTTTCCCCCTTGCATCGAGCCGACCCTGATTTGGTTGCATTCACGTCTTCCCCAGCTTCTACCGCTCAGACCAAATCGAACCTCGTTCTTTATCATCCTTTGGCAGTCTGAACCACTTCAAACCATCCGAAAAACCCCAGGAAGCGGGGAACGCAACACACTGTGTCTCTTGCGCTTACGAACCAGAGTGTCCCTATTCCGCTAAAAAGGTAAATCTTCTACACAAAATGCAGACGAGATCGCTCAGCTCAAAGCAGAGACGCTATGGCTGACATGCACCTCGTACCGGCCTTCTGCTAGATCTACTTGGACCCTGTATTGAAAGGCCCGAAGAGGGAAAACGGGGATGATATATGGGCAACTCATATCCTGGACGAGCCTCCTGATATTGAGAACGTCACGGCTGCTATTCAGCCTGACGGGATCGCCAATGGGAGATGGGGCAAGTGTGTCTATTCGGGCGATAATGATGTTTGCGATCAACAGGTGAGTGTACTCGATGTGAACGAGCGGAGGGGGGGTTGTTGAGTGTTGATGGAAACCTTTCCGTCCGTACAGGTTGTCAATATTCAGTACAAGGACGGCACCACCGCTAGTTTCACCATGGTCGCTTTCACCAAACAAGTCTGCAGTCGCGTTACCAGGATCCACGGTTCTCACGGGGAACTCATCGGGGATATGTCCACCTACACCGTCACTGATTTCCGAACGGGGAAAACCACCCGTCATATCCCTCCGAACGAAGGGGGCGGGCATGGGGGAGGGGATATGGGTCTCATGAGATCCTTCATCAAGGCCTGTGCAGAGCGGGATCAATCCGCTCTGGAAGTCCGGCCGGAGGATATCTTGAGGAGTCATCTGATGGTCTTTGCAGCGGAGGAGTCTAGGTTGAAAGATCAGAATGTATCGTATGATGAGTTTGAGAAGAGGTGTATGGCTGGTTTGGATGGATAGAGGGGAAGGGGTTCGGTTCCTCGCGCTCGGTGAGATTTATAATTTGTGTTATCAGTCAGAGGAATGTTGTTCGAAATATCCATCCTAAATATTCGCAAGTGCCCATAGGATATTCAACGGGGCTGACGTAGTCCTTTAGAGATCGACAAGAATTCTTAGCATTGGTGTCCAAGGAGACCCCAGATGCAGGGTGGAGGGGCATGTGGTGGAAGCAGCCTTTGCATCTCTGCTATTTTGTCGCGATCAAGAATGTTTTGCTCTGTCACGGGAACGAAAGTATTGAACGGCAGCCTCTTGGGGAGGTAAGACGTGACGAGACTGTGTTCGCGTTGACGCTTGTTCCTTGCCTCGTCAACAGTTGTCGCCTTCTCAATGGTTTTGTTTGTCAAGCTAGCCATTTTGTTCTCGACCAGGGAGGGAGTAACGAGGCATGGCCAATCGAATGTCAGCACTTTCACCGTCCCGGTAAGGTAGATGCTTGAACCCTAACTCCCTAATTGTGTACGTCTTCGAGGGATCGTGGCAACACCAAGGATAGACATATACGCGGGCTAGGACTTCTGCGCTAGAGTGGATTCCGTGATACGGCGACAAGATCTTGCTGCCTGTAGACCTGACGCGGAATGGACCTGCGAATTCGTCAGTGTCTTCGTTGTAGCAGCGGGAGCGTTTAAAGTCCCATATCATGGACAGCGATCATGTGGTTCAGAGATTGGATGAGGGTTGGTGTTGATGGGCCTGGCGTGACCTGGCATATGGTGTCTCGACACCTGAGGTCCACACTGGATGAGGCATAATTGACCGAGGGTTTGACGTGCTTGTCCCAGATGTGGACCTGGAGGTTGTCAATACGCCTGAGGCCCGAGACCCTACTCGTGTACGTCTTCGTCTTCGAGGGGTCTCGGCAACACCAAGGGCACACGTAAACACGAGCGAGGATTTCTGTGCCAGAGTGTATTGCGCGGTAGGGCGATAGAACGAGCTTACCGCCCGTATAGCCCACGCGGATTGGATCTGTGAATTCCTCGGTTTCCTCGTTGTAGCAGCGGGAGGATTCAAAATAGCCATGTGGTTGCTGAAACCATTGATCGTACCTCTGGCGCATGAACCGCTCAATCGCCTGTTTGCCGATGATGAGATTGTGGGTCTCTTCAACGTATTCGATGGGCGTACCCTCAGGACAACCCCTGACATGGAGAGCCTCCTGTTCTGCGCAGGTGCAGAGGTGACTCGTTTGCGAACGCCGACGCTCTTTAGAGGTAGGTAATCGTCCAATACCGCCCGCTGCTTCAGCGGCCTTTAGTGTCCCCACGGTCTCGGCTGGGACGAGATCATCCAGCGTTTGCTTGCACGTGCAGTTGGTGAGGTATGGTCTTGGGTCACTGGAGTGGTTGATTGGTAATTTGTTATAGGGTAACCAAGCATAGCGTATTTCCATTCTGTCGGAGTACAAGGATGGGCACTCAGTTGACGGTGCCAATCCTTGACATATCCCGTTGCATTATATGACCATATCAATCCCGTTACAACGTACCACTACATTGGGGCAAGAATTCCTGTATATCCTCATCATCCCTCATTGATCAGCTTTGACCCGATCCATATCTCTATCTCTCTCATACTGCAGTCCATGATCCGGCGCTCAAAAAGAACCACGCGCGCTACTTTGCGCGTCCAGTGTAGATACGTATACCGGAGAAGCCTTCTTATCGTGTTCAAAACCATCTTCAACGTCGATCTTTTCACTGTTGGCCGTGTAGTGTCCCGTTGGCAAGGCGACCCCTTGGATGTCCAGATCCTCGACCTTGATTTCGCCCTCAATCTCGGCGGTCGAGTCGCTCATTGATCGAACGACTATCGCCGCTAGAGGCAGCGAGACCAGGAAGAGTAAGGCGGATACGAGGTGTTCCGTGAGATAAGGTGTCTAGAGAAATCAGAGACGGGTGATATCAGTCTCTCACTCCACTCCTACAATCTATCGAATACTAAGCTCACCTTGACAGCATCCATTCCATAACTGATGGCACCACCGGCGGATTGAACAGCCTTGTACAGACCGGCGAATCGAGCTAGTCTCCAAGGATCGTTGGAAAGAGCTCCCATGATCCAGTCTATCAACGAACGATACATGAGCGACATACTTCGGCTGGACTGTTTGCAGAAACTACTCACATGCAAGACCTTGGAAAGCCGCATCCATGATGTAATATGACATGTAAAGGATGATTGGGCCGATCGCCACATGATCAGACCAATCCCAATTAGGCGACTTGGAAGCCCTAGTGAACTGTATCGATCGACACGGTCAGTCAACAGGATATTTTCGGCTGCAGAGACAGTCTTGACTCACGTCGAGTTGAAAAGCGAGTCCTCCTCCCCATACCATAATTCCCAGAAGAAACACGGTACCAACCCCGATATATCCTCGAACTCTTCGACCGAAAGGTAACTTGTCCAAAAGGATACCGACGAAGATGGCTCCCAGAATGGCACCAAGACCGTCCAACACAGCGACCAAAGCTCGTGTTCGTCCGTTAAACTTCGCAACGTTCAACGCTCCTTGCTGTATAACAGGTATTAAACGATCAGTCAATACGTATCAACAAACAGTGACTTGATTCGTGACTCACGTATGCATAAAAGTAGTTGGAGGCGAAAAACATAGGAAGTAAGAGGATCATCCTCCAGTCTTTGATGACTTTCCACATGCCGGTGATTTCCTCCTTTACTGTAGCGTGCGCTTGAACAGCGACTGTGTACAGCAACTCAAAAGTATCAATCAGGGGGTATTCAAAAGTCGAGATTTCATTTGATATTTACCCGCAGTCCCATCACCACGAATGACTTTTTGTAGAGGAAGGATGGTCCATGTTGCAGCTGCGCCGACGAGCATGATGATCAAGAAAGCCAGGTAGATACCGGTAGAGATAGTTGCAACCTGACCATCCTGGGCGGTGATACCGAGAACAATCAAGGCTCCCATGAGTGATCCGGAATTGAACTGTTGAATCGGAAGTATAGTAAGCAGGAGTCGAACCGACTAGGGCTATGAGGTATACTTGCAATCGCCCAAAAGATACTGAAAGCTATACCTTTCTCTTTCTCCTCGGGAAGAGCCATCATCAGACAACCCTCTAAAGACATAGACAAAATCAATTCGAGCTGGCAGTACAGGTGAACCGTCAATCTCACGAGCGCTCCAAAGCAAAGAAGCACATGCTCCCAAGACCCCTCCACCGAGGTAAACGAACCACTTGGTGCCCTGAGTCTGGAAACACCAAAGACTTCCAATATAGAAGGCATATCCAAGCGCACCACAGAATAAGGTCAATCTAGGTCCGAGCAAGTTGGTGACTGCTCCAGCAAATAGACCACCGAATGCGAATGTGCCGTAGAGGATCGAGTTGGCTATATTGGACATGACGATATCCTGGGTTCCTCCGGCTCCCAAATTGGAGACGCTGAGTACAACAAAAAGGAACTCTTGGTAAGGCTAACTTCACAATAAAACCGGTTGTCAACGGTCTACTTACGCACTGAACATTCCGACGGTACTGTGTACATAGCAATCAAGTAAGCGCCGGTTAAGGGAGGTAAGGGTATACAGCTGTGAAGATCTTACCAGAAGACAACGAATCCGAGTAAGGCTACTTGAACCAAGGGAGAATTGTAACGGACAGAGCCGATCCTCAATGCAGCGAGGTCTCTCATATTGTTATGTGGTGTGACCTGGTTGGTCCAGTAGGCAGAGTAAGAGAAGCGGTATGTGATGAGCGAACGATGTAGATTCAACCTCGACGATTTCGGAGCTGGAAGCTTGACGTCGATATGCTATATAGCGATAGTCGGAGTATGGCAGGAGGGCCAAGTATGATAGGATATCTTTGCCCTGTCGAGGTGTCGCCGATGTTGACATGTGTGCGAGATAAGGTCAGACGACAACAATTCATTCGGTTCGAGTCCCGAACCGGTATGAACGCCATGCCGTACAAGCCATTTGATCCCGCTGCCGACCCAACAATTCGCTTCCAACCGGACCCTGGATTTCCCCGATCGTGGTGGGTCCTTGTTCTCTCGTGCGACTTTTCGTCTGTTGTCATGTCGACATCTATTTCGATCGTATATGATGGTATGCAAATGTAAGAGGAAGAAGTACAGATCCTTATTGCTTAAGCTGAGCTCTACGAGCGATCGCCAAAGCTTCAGCTCCAGCAATAGCTCCATTTTCAACGAAAACGACTGTTCCGAAGATGATCCCGAAATCGTGTTGTAGGCTCGTCGTCAGTGATGCCAGATATACAGGCTGAGCAGCAAGACCTCCTGTGAGACAC
The DNA here is from genome assembly GCA_001600055.1 of Filobasidium wieringae. NCBI lineage: Eukaryota > Fungi > Basidiomycota > Tremellomycetes > Filobasidiales > Filobasidiaceae > Filobasidium > Filobasidium wieringae. The sequence continues at coordinate 59,876 of BCIV01000005.1, forward strand.
AACATCGCCCTTTTGTGATCGGAAAGTCCACGTTTGCGCGCCAACTTTACTATTTGACTTATATCGCGAGCCAACAGCGAGGTAGTCTCATTCAAGATGGATTGAACGATGGAATCATTTGGTTGTATCGTCGTCGCTGCTGCGATGATGGGTATAGCGAGTCCCGCTATTCGGAGTTTACGTCGATTAACAGACTCCAGCACGTCCAGATTATGATCGAGTTCATGCTATGTTTGAGGGTTTGATATAAGCGCAAAGAGAGAGTCAGAGAAGTTCGGGCGATTCACTTACCAGAATGGAAGGGAGATGACTGGGAGATTCCACGCCGACCGCCTGACAAACCTGCTTGACAACCTCACTCTTGCTCAGATCTTCATTACAGTTAGCGGCATTCGCCATGATTCTAACTGCCGTTACTCCTAAATGATATGCTAGATGACGAACAAAGTATAAGCAAATCACGTATACCTTCTTTCCAGACTCATAACTCGCCGAAAGACTTACCAGACCCTTCATCACCGAAAATATGACCATGACCCCCCACCCGACCAAAGACGACAGGCACTCCATCTCCCCCTACTTGTACTCCAGTAATGACGGATCCAGTACCAGCGACTACACAGACTCCCCAAGACGGACCTTCCGTGTTGGCATGCTCGATTTGGTCTGTTATGATGTCGGAAGCGAGGAGGAGAGAATCGTTCGTCGTTCGCGTTGGGATCCCGCTGTGCACAGAAAGGCGATTTGGAATCAGCCAAGATATTATGGAGGATCCAGTTTCGAAAGGTCATACTGACAAGTAAGTAGTCAGTCGAGCTGACATCCTCTCAATATCTAGATCACTGTCACAGCCTGCAATCTTCAACAGCAGCGAGCTGATGATCAGTGAAAGTCTTGGCCCAGAGATCTCGAGAGTACACTTACAGCAGCCCATGCCGATTGAAACTTTATAGGACATGTCGGGCTTGTGAGATCAATATCTTGACCGAAGACTGAAGGGGCATTTTGGATCGCTTTGCAAACGGATTGGGTTATTCTGTGATCACAGTATAAGAAATCAGGTCCGGTTTCATGTGATCGTCCGTATCGATATTGTATTGTGACATACCTCTGGAATGATAGTTCTACCCCTAGCTATCATATAAGTGCATTAATGTCACGAAGGAATCTAGGGGACATGGAGAAAGATTTCGCTCACTCACTTCTGCCATATTACCAGGTCCTACAATTCCTTGAACGACAATATTGCCTTCGGAATCAGCTATCGCACAGGCTACCTTCGTTCCCCCGGCCTAAGCAAAGGTGCAATATCAATAACCCGATCACACAAAACAGAGAGGATCAGATCCGAGGTCGGACTTGAACTCACATCGACGCAAACATGATATTCGGACAAATTGAACTTGATTGCCATGACCTGTTGACCTGTCACGAGCTGATAGCGAGATAGGTGTGCAGCAGTGTTCGTTTGGAATCCCCGCCCCGGCCTTTTGATGTCTGCCGTGTCGCTGGGCACGAATTATTGAGCAGTCGAGCAGTGATGAAAGACTTTGTTATTGATATGCGCAGGGTTACCCGGATGTATCCATAATTTTGCTTCCGGATCGGGAATTGATGGTTGACCCGGAGACGTTGAAGTCGAAAGTTGTAAAACCAAGACGTACAGCTACTCCAGTGACGATGTTGTCGTACCGCGTGTGGAGGAAAGTTAAAACGTGAGGTAGCCAAGCCGTGTGCAGGAAGGAAGACTACGCTTGGCATGACAGGTGAACATTTCCCATTGATACTACAGTCCTCGACAGATTTACGATCGCGCTGTGCTTGAAATAAGATCAAGCAGAGGAAGACGTATTGAGGATGTAGTCTGACCCAGGTATTACCCGCCCTCGACCTCTCCATTACCCGCTCGTCTCGCACTTGTTACCAATGTTACTGATTCATGTATCGCAGGAGGAACAACACGATCGGAGTCCCTACATCGATGTCTGCATTGCAAGATACAATCAGAAGGTAGGTGGTATGACCAGATTTGGAATCACAATGTTGAACAACGAAGCTATTTTTAAACTTTAAAAGGATGCGGTATCATCGGATATTCGAAATAACATAACTGTTGAAACGGAGTGCTCATCTACCCTTCTACGGGTGAGGATATTACAGTAATTTCAACAATTCCCAACAGGTACCCGCTTCCAGCTTCATTGCTGCGACAACAAAAAGCATACCATATACATCAAGATTGAACGTCCCAGACGTTCCAGGGGGCCAAATAATCTTAACCCTTGGCCTTCATGTCGCCGTTCGGATTTGGCTTGCAATACAGTCGGCGGTCGGCTGGCGATACAATCTTCGATGTTCAAGATTGGGATGAAACGGCGCCGGAAACTCGCTATCTCATAAAAACACGTCATTGATCATTCACGTTAGTTATCAAATAAGTGTCACGAGTGACGTACGGAACATGCGAGATCGTCATCGATCCAAAACTCAAAAGTCAACGACTCGATTTCACTTTCGACTTGGAATTCAATTTCTTCTCTTTCACTCACAACACAATCACAACCACTACTACCAACACCACCACACTACCACCACATACATATCAATCAAAATGGTATGTACTCTTCTGTTAACTGGCTCCTCTTCTCGGAGCTCACTGATCTCATGCCTTCGCCCCCCTTTATAGTCAGACGACTGGGACAAGCAGACCGTTCTCCGAGGAGGACAGAAGCGAGTAGCTACCGTTACCAAATCTGAATCTGCCGTCAACAATGCTAGACGGATGGGAATCGCTGTTTCTACCGAATCCAAGGGTGCCGGTGGCTCCAACTCGAGAGGAGGACGTGAGTCGAAACATTCTCTGATTCGACGTGGCGAGTATCTCTGTAGCTAAACTACTCGACCTGTTCTTTTGATAGCTACCGACTACCAACGTATAGCTAAGCTGGATCTGGAGAACGAGGTTAAGCCTCCTTCCTTGATCAACTCGGATGTAGGAAAGGCCATCGCCAAGGCCCGAATGGACAAGAAGAACCCTGACGGGAAGAGCTGGACCCAAAAGGATTTGGCTACCAAAGTAAACGAAAAGCCCCAGGTCGTACGTCGTCTTTCCACATTGCTGCTCTCTTTCTCCTTTTCAGTCTTCTAACGCATTTATAACCGATCCGTACAGATTGCCGACTACGAATCTTCCAAGGCCGTACCCAACGTAGCTCTCTTAGGAAAGATCGAGCGTCAATTGGGAGTCAAGCTGAGGGGAGACCCCAAGCTTATCGGAACCCCTTTGCCCGGTCCCGGAAGCAAGAAGAAGTAAACGCTACAAGTGGAATAATCAACGAATAGTACGAGGGAGATGGGAGTAATATTTAATGCATTGTTGAATTGAACTGAACGAACATCAAAATGAAATGAATGTCGGTCATACCGAGCGGCTGCTTTGAACGCTGGGAGACTTGGCTCGTCGAATTGACGCTAAGCAGACTATTCCTCGTGTCTGGAGTATAAAATTTACATTCAGGGACATGAGCTGCCGATGTAGCCGTCCGAGACTGAAACAATGGCGAAACAACCATTCACTACCAAAAAGTCTTGTCGTTTCACTCACTACCCTAACGTGTTCTTGATGAATTTACGGTATTCAAAGTGGCAAGCTTTTCATATGCGGTCCTCATGAAAGGGTATCCTTCTAGTTCACCATCTGCTAGAATTACAATCCACAAGAGAGTACATTATGAGGCGTAGATAGCGCCAGTCATCGTGATCACATCCCGAGCAGGCGAAGGCTCATGCACTCTGACGATGTCGACTACCCCGCTACCAGCTGCACGAGCAGACACGACAGCGTTGCCCCATTCTCGATCTTTCGCGATCGGTTTGTCCAGGATGGTCCCGATGAAGCCCTTTCTCGATGCACCTACAAGGGTTGCGAATCCTTCCAAACCAGACCCTTTGCCGAATAAGTTTTCGAGCGATTTTAGTAGTTTCAGATTACCTTCCAAGGTCTTGGCAAATCCGATACCAGGATCGAGGATGATATTCCAACGCTTGATTCCAGCTTGTTCTGCTCTTCTGACAGTCTCCTTCAACTCATGATTCACTCCGGCGACCACACCACCCAGATCGTCGTAATTCTTAGCTTTATCCGTAAGCATTTCCTTCGAATCGCCTCGAGAATGCATCAAGACGACCGGAACATCCATCTTCGCCATGACTTCGAGCATCCCTTCCTCTCGTCCTCCACGTACGTCGTTGATACAGCTCGCTCCAGCAAGGATGGCCTGTTCAGCAACTTCCGGTCGGAAGGTGTCGATCGAGATCGGAACCTTGATGCCTTCTATCCGGAGAGCCTGGATGACGGGGACGACACGAGCCAGTTCTTCTTCAACAGAGACATCTTTGTCGTCCACGCCGGGGCGAGTCGACATGCCCCCAATATCCAGAATACCCGCACCGTCAGCAACGAGATCGCGTGCGAGTTGTAGAACGTGTTCCAAGGAGCTGGACTCGTCCTTGACCACCCGGTTGGCCGAGCCATCCGAGAATGAGTCGGGCGTTACGTTCAGTATACCCATGATGGCAGGATGGTACGGGTTGTTCTGAAGAGGTAGGCTGGGTGAAGGGAATGGGATGATCGGGAGTAAAGCAGGAGACTCATTGGGATCTTCTAGCTCGACCAACAGCTCGGAAACCGTCTTCCCGTAGCCTGGATGAATCAAGTCTGGAGCAAGACTTCGCTCAGCAAGCATACTAAAGTCAGCTCTACGAAACGTTTTCACCGTTCGATGGCTTGCTAAACTTACTCTAGCAGAGGTCTTAAAACAAATTCCCTCTCTGCAATAGCCCAATGAGGAACCTCCAACCATCCTGCTCCTGGCACGTCCCATTTTCCTTCCCGATCCCCCTTCTGTCCTATCCTGATGGTATCCGTGCCATAGAAAGTCAAATCGAGATCAATCACTCGAGGACCGTTTTGCATCGTCTTGATCCGTCCAAGCTTGTTTTCGATCCTTTTCAGATGTAGCAACAAGGCCAATGGTGGAAGGGTGGTCTCGATCTAGCAATCAGGGCTTGTCAGTGTTTTTCCTCTTCCATTGAAAGTGGTCGACTCACCTCGATGACCCCATTGATGAATTCTCCCTGATCAAGCACGTACATCGGTCTGCTTTCGTACAAACGGCTGACTCTCTTGACTTCCACCGAACCTTGATCTTCCGTCCCGCTCAGTTCAGCAACCTGCGGTAATAACCCTACAGCGTTCTGAATATGCTTGATCCGATCACCTAGATTGGTTCCGATGGCGATGTAAGCCAATATCGGTGTCCCGAGCGGACCTTCGGATTCTCTGCTTTCTGATGTCCAGACTCTCGATGATTGTTGGGAAGAGTCGTAGGACCTCAAAGTCCGGGTCATCTCGATACTAGGACATTTTGCGAAAGCGATCGCAGCGGGTTTCCTTATTTGTATTCTGACTTGAACATCCTTCCTCTCAGTGTACCTCAAGGCAGAAGCCGAGTCATTTGAAGGTCCTGCGGACGGGCTGAACTGTTGTGCAGGGGAAACGGGAATTCGGGGAAGAATGGTTTTGAGAAGATTGTGGGCGAGGGATTCTAGGGTTTTGAAAGTGGTTGATTGGAGATACTACGAGCAGGATGATACTCAACGACATAATATGAGGTCTACAGATCGTTATGCTTACGTACTTCTTGAGCCGAATTGGCAAAAGTTTTATAGTCGAATCCAGATGCTGGTACTTCTTCGGCTAATGCAGCAAGATCGATCTCCACATCGAGCTCCAATTTCTGCTTCTCTGCTCTCTCATGGGGATGAAGGCCGATGATCGTTTCGACTTGTATATTCCGGGCCTGGAGAGATGCTCCTGATGACCGGAAGTTGTTGAAAGAGGGGGGTTCGGTTGAAGAGGAGGTGCATGCAGGGTATTGAAATGCGAACGATTTCTGGACCACAACGCTTTCAGCAAAGAGTAACGCCCGAGGCCTTTCGATCGTTATATCCAACCCTTCCAGACTTGAAGGGTATTCTTTACCGCATAGCTGAGCGACAAAATCAGCCAGTCCTTCCAGAGAGCTGACCATTCCTTGTTCACATGCCGATACGACCTCCTTGTATAGAACCTTTCCCAGTGCAGAGTAGTTGACGCTCTTGCCAAGACCTAGAGTGTCCCAATCGTCTGATACTCCATGTTCATCGGCCGAGGATGGTTTGAGGCAGTGAGGTAAAAGGTGAGATCGGACTGTCAAGAGGATGTGACATGGTTGTGAGGGAAGAGAGAATGGAGAAAGGCCGATTCCGGTCGACAGAGGTATGAGTAGCTGGTTTATGGATATTGAAGATGAGTCTACCTGCTGTATTGTCATGATGATGAGTGAACGTCGTCTAGCAAGAGGAGGTGTTCAGGTAATCCAATCTCGGTATCGGATAGAGTTGACTAGCAATTGTCGCGTTTCACATCGTTCACATGATAAATTCGTAATTTCATAAAAAGCATGCTCCGGTATGCTCCACCTCAATTCAGCCCTACAACTCTCCCCATCGTTACAAAGTCATTCAATGCTGCATACCTCACTCTTCCGCCTCCGTCAGGCATGACGTCGACCCCCTCCCTCCAAGCCATGACGAGACCTCGAGCTTCAAACGGTGGAACCTTCTCATCCCTCGTCCCGACTGTCACATGCAGAACGTCTGCCAACGATTCGCATAATACCTTCTCGACCTCCTTCGCAGCCTCTGCTGATCGATCCTGGTCGGATGTATGAGGAGCTGGGCAGGGTCGGAGTCGCTCCACCACGAGAGTCATGACTCGATCGTTCCATATCAAACCGGTGATCTCGAAATCGAACCGGGTGGGAACAGGAAGCTGACCAAGAGTCTGGCAAGCGTTCCAGATGGATTCTTCTTTTCCTATCGTCGAGTCGCCTTCCGCTCGGCTCTCCTTCTCCTTAGCCACGCTTGATTCGTGGACGATCGTGATATGCGGTCTCCCCGTCAACCTCCCGTAATCGATCAATCGATTCAAGAACGTTTCTCCGTCAGTCCTCGTCTCGTCCCGTTCATCACCGGGCAACCCAGCGAGTGCCGACTGAGAGACCTTGTCCAACTCCACCTCGACACTCAGCCCATAATACCTGGCAGGTTTCGATACCTCCCCTTGCAGAGGTTTCTTCAGCTCAGCCTTGTACTTTAGCCCGACTTCCAATGCTTCATCCAATTTCTCATCTCCCGGCACATCCCTGCCCAAAGCCCCCCAGATCGCTTTGACCACGCGTCCCAGATTCTCCCTCAACCCGACCATGACGCCCAGCTTGCATTCCTCATCAAACACCCCACCTTCAGGGGGTACAAACTCGCTCTGAAACCTCTTCACTATATTCTCATGTCTCTGTTGATCGGTCGGGTCGGGTCGGAGGGATTGATGGTTCTCACCCCGTAATGCGATTCGTTCGGAAGCGATACGCAGGGTCTTGTTGGTAGGATGATGATCTACGTCAAAGACAAGGGCGAGTTTGTGGATGTTGTACCCGCTGAGAGCGGGACTGTTGGACAAGTCGCTTAGTTCCTCATGATGTTGAGGCAGGTGGTTGTTTCTGTAAGCAAGATCGTTCAGTCACAGAGGATAAACACAAACGTCCCGAAGATCCGAGCTGACCTATCGGCGAAAACGATATCGCTCGCTTTCAACGCGTCCACAACAGCCTTCAAGAAACCCGGTCCGGTCTTCTTGGTCTTGACATCGTCGCTTTGAACATGGACCATCTCCCCTCTCAGTAACGCTCTCACCGCCTCTCCGAGGACAGTCTTACCCATCCCGGGGATGGCCACGGGGACGATCAACAATTTCCTCTTCTCCGTCTTCTCCTTGTAAATCGAATTCTCTCTCGCCCTTTCCCACTCCTCGGCTCCATCCGTTCGGGTCCAAGCCAAGAACGCTTCCCGCACCCGAACGATCCCGGTATCGTATTTCTCGAACAACCCAGGGTTGGCGATCATCTCCCGTGCGACCCAGTCGGCATAACACTTGCTCTCCGGTCTCTTCAATTTACTCCCCAACTTGGTCCACGGTTCCGCATTCCTGTTCGTCCGTCCTTTACAACCGGGACTCGTCAGGGGTAATAGAGTCCTCGTGATCTCCCTCCATTGACGGTACATCAAATAAGGTTCGTCAAACTTGATCTTGAAGAAGAACGGACTTCCCGGTGGATAAGGGGGTTCCGATCCATCCTCCTCGACGCCCGGTCTGACCGTGGTCCTCACGACGAACCCCTCAATAGGATCCCCGTTCCATTTCCCCTCCCTAGCCACCTTGTCCGCGTACGATCTGACCTCCTCGATCGTCTGCAGCGTTTGAGTGGCGGTAGGTATGAAACCCCATTGAAGGGCGAAATCGGCTACTTCTTCCGGAGGAAGGGTTGAGAAATGCGGAGTGTTATGGTTCAGACCGTGGAGATGTAGACCCGTCAGGTGTTCGGGAGTAGCCAATACATGTTCTTCAAACTCGTCGTCGCATAACTGATACATTCGAGTGCAGAACCGATCAATACCCCTATTCCCGGAACTCGTTTCCCACAACCCCAAACTCACCTCGAGAACACAACTGACCCCCCTCCCGTGCAACTCCCTTGCCAAATCCCTCTCCGTCCTCCCCACTCGATCCAGATGAATCCTCAACCATTTCCTGCCCATAGCGGCATGCGGTATCATCGACGTCTTCGTATTCGAGGCGATCTCCTCCGGTGCACGAGAACCGGGGATAAAAGCCTGAGCGGCCGCCTGTTCTTTCTTTTGCTGGAGGAAGGCCAGTTTTGCGGCTTTCTTCTGGGCCGATTTGGAGGGTGGTTTTCCTTCGATAGCCCCGGATGTTGGGTCCGAAAGATCTCGAGTGGGTTCTGCCTTGATCTCGAGCTCCTGTACTGCTCGTTCGACCTGCTGAACCTTCTCCTCTAAGATCTTCGTCTCCTCGTTCCCCTCGCTCTCAACGTTCTCTCCCTCTTTCCCATCCTCTTCCTCAACCTGGGGCTTCCATATTTCAGTCCCCAGGCTGTGTTTACTCGCTACCATCAATGTCCCCTCGTCCAGTGCGCTTATGAGGATAAGACATCCGTTTGATTTGTAAGTGAGGGAATAGGGTGGGGAGGTATGGGTCGTAAGGGATTTCCACTGTTGGATGGGTAGAAGCGAAGCAGCGGACAGGAAGAGGGGGACGTGGGGAATGAGGAATGAGATTCAAGGAGAGGTGAACAGAGATGACGGATATCGAAAACGTATCCATCAAGTCAGCATTGAGAATGAAAATCGAAATCGACCGGGACGTACAGTAGTATACTCGACCTCGTCCAGGTTGAAAAACTTATCATACCCTCTCCCCACAATCCTCATCTCCTCCTCCTCCTCTGCACCCTCCGCTCCCTCTCCCACTACACCGGAGCCATAGTCCGTTCGAGCGACAAACAAGCCTCGAGCGAGGGTAGGAAAAGGACAATCTTTCCGGCGATAATGATGTTCCGCCATCTTATACGAAGTGATGTAACACCTCCCCTCGTCCCCATTTCCTTGTTCCTCAACATCCGATCCATCGAGGTTCCCATTGAAGTAAGATCGATCGTAGGACTGACGAAACGCTCCGGATCGATCGTACAGATGAACATGACTGTTTACCAATTTCTTCTGTTTCTGCTCCAGTGACCGGAGGGAGGAGATGAGAGAGGGAACGTCGGGCGGTGAGAACCTGTTCCGTTTGGTGGAGGATGATAAGGAAGACATCATCGAAAGCTTTACGAGCTGTGACCATCCGACTGGACGCTTTCAAGGAGATTGGTCGGGTGGTGGAAGAAAGTCGAAGTCAGGTCGAATTCGTCAGACCTTGACTCGGATTCGGGGGCGACGTTTCCGTGAGAAGTTAGCTATCACGTGATCGTAGGGCAACTTGAAGAAGCTAGAGAGATCATGGGTTTCAGCTCGTGCGGAACGAGTCTGACATGGTCCAGGTCGATATCGGAGCCTGGCCATTTCGATCGGATTCGCGATATGCTCTCCTGTTTGTCTCCTACTTGACCAGCCGTGACGGGTGTAAAGCAGCGGCAGTGTTACCTTCGTGCACCTTGCAAAGTTGGCTTTGAGTGAGGATTATGCGATTTTGGATGAGTCTGGCTGGCTGGTTCCTGCGTGCGTGGTTACCGCGAGGAGTCGCGCCAGGTGCCATCCATCCGGAACTAACGCCCACTGCAGCAGTGTCCCCCCACTGTCACCTCTCCCACTCCTGCCTCCAGTCATACAACGGATACTCTACCACACATAGATACACACAGAGTATCGAGCAACCTATCCATACGATCATAGGTCATACGAAAACTGGGGGTAAGTCGAGCTTGGTAAAGAGAGATGACGTCGGGTTGCCCGATATCAACCCCACCCACACACACACACACTCTCTCTCTCTGTTGCACGTTCACGGCTCATTCGCTGACCCGCCTTCTATACCTTCAGCGTCCACCTACCTCGAGGATCAATCACCCTATCTTCATCCACCAACTCCCTCAGTGAAGAAACAAACCGAGATAAAAACAACCGATCCTGACTTGAGCCCGACGAATCAACGTATCCCAGCCTGACCCGCTTCTCGTGACCTTCATAATCAACATGTCCTCGGAAACCTTGATCCCCCCCGTGAACCAGCAGGCTCAGACGAACGGGGAATCTTCGATAAGCAATAACCCTTTCCGGAAATCCCTCGATGCCGCTGCGACGCAACAACCTCCATCATCCTCATCCACCTCCAAACCCGCTCAGAGCTCTTCTGTCTCCCCTCTACTCGCTCAGCTCGGGACGGATCCAAGTACTGGAGTGGAGACGACCCTCTCCCTGTTCGCTTTCACCGCGGAGAACGAGGACGAATTGACTTTCCCTGCCAACGAGCTCATCGTCATTGTCGAAAAGGATCACGAGTACAACGATGGTTGGTTTAGAGGAAGGAACGCCAAGGGGGAAGAAGGCTTGTTTCCTGCAAGTTACGTCTTACCCAGCGGGGCCGACCCTAAACCTTATCTCGAGATGCAACAAGCACCTCAACCCTTGAACATCGGAGGGCCCGATAAAGCTCTCGATCAACCGGCTCAAAAGGGATTAGGAATCATCTCCTCCGGAACCTCGGACAGGGTGGAAGAACCCAGACCTAGCTCTCCGACGAAATCGCTGGCGAGGACCGGCTCTAGATCTTCCCTCGTGACGACTCGGGAACAAGCCGCTAGGGGGGAAATCCAAGGTCCCCACTCGGCCGCTAGCGAACTCGTCAGTCCGGCCGAAAGGGCTGCAGCTTCCATGGAGCCTGAACAAGAAGCGCTCAGGATCCCGGAACCAGTATCGGATAAGATTCTGGGCGGGCGTGAGACTCTGGGCGGCCGTGATTCTACGGAAGATCCGGATAGGACGATCACGGGGCTCGAACGTCAGAGGACTATCGATACGGATAAGGATGCGTCTAGTGTTGGACATCAGGATGATGAACAGGAACCGGGTAATAATAATATCAGGGCCAGGTTGGCGGAACAGGCTAGATTAGAGAATGAGAAGCTGGAAGCGGAGAAGGCGGATGAGGAGGACACGGATGGGGAACGCAAGAGAGTCACAAGCGACGCTTCGGCTACCCTTGGATCTCGACCTGTATCCAGTTCCAACCGGAATTACAGCTACACGTCTAATGGAGGGAAACCGAATGGCAATCAGAGGGTTTCTGGGGTCAGGATGTCTGGGGTTCCTCATGGACTGGTTTACTCTGATGAGAGCGATTCGGAAGAGGAAGGAAGTGTCGTTGGCGGACTAGGCAGTCCGAAACGAGGAGCGGGGAGACGTTTGGGGTGGGAGGAAGAGGAGGAGGCTGCCACCAGGGATTTCAGCTTTGGTCGGTTCGGAGCAATGTCGGGAAGTAGCAAGCCTGAGGAAAACGTTACGAGACGGCAATCGGAGGGACAGAACCGGCTCGAGCAGATCGACGAGAGCCGATCGCTCGCTCCTTCTATACAGGATGATGGAGGGTTGACCGCGAGTAATCCGAGAGACGGTGATCTTACCCCTCAGCCTTCCCGAAGTCGGCTTCAAGAGCCGGTTATCCCCAGTCCTCCTGTCGTTCAGGAAAAATCATACGCTGCTCCGGCACCTATCAGCCCTGTCGTACCAGTCGTCCCCGTAGCTCCCGTCGCACCCGTCGTACCTGAACCCGTCGTCAAGGAAGATGCCTACTTCCCGCCTGTCGAAAACACTCCCAAGCTGCGACAACCTGCCTTTCTCAGTCCGCCAGAGGAAGAATCCCCAATGGGCACACCTGCTGCTCCTCGAGCTGTTTCTCAGACTACCGCCCCTGTGGTTACGAGTCCACCGCCTGTACAACCGGTGCTCAAGGAGAGCGCAGTTGTGTCTTCCCCACCTGTTGCACCTGTCGTCGCTCCCGTTCCTGTAACACAGCCGACATTGCATAGGAACGTTTCTGATGATAATGGGTTCGGTTCTGGTAGGGCGACACCTAAGGATATACCCAGGCAATCTGAATCGTGGGCAAACGTGGCGGGTAACCCTCATGGGKGGGGKGTGACCGAGGTCATTGAGTGGGCCAGGAAACGGGGCTTTGACGATGCCGTTTGCGAGAAGTTTGCTGGTCAGTCTTACTCGACGGGTCAGGTTGTCATTAGGTGGTGCTAATTAGTATTCGTTTTGACAGAACACGAGATTACCGGAGATATCTTGCTTGATTTAGATGCGAACCTTCTCAAGGAGCTCGATATTCCCCAGTTCGGCAAGCGGGTCAAGATCGCTAACGCTATCGCTGAACTCCGTCGTCCTCAATCCACGTTGTCGGTCGGTAACGCTTCGGTGAGGTCGTCACAGTTTGGAGGCGCACAAGGTCATGCTCGGGGCCCATCGATGGGTACTTTGGGAACGGGTTATGGTTCGCCTGCCGTTTCTCCTTCACCGTACCCTGCATCTCCTACCTATGGCTACGAGAATGGTCCAAGGAGCGCTGGTGGAGCTGGCGTACAACCTGTGATTCACGAGGACGAAGCGCTCCAATCGGATGAACTGCGTACTCCACCTGAGCAAGTCGAACCTGTCGTCTCGAACGCACAGAGCCGTCCCCAGTCACAGAGCCAACCTCCCCGCAGTGCCAGTGGCACGCCTAGCTCGACAAACTACGCTGAATGGGCTCACTCTAGAAAGTCCAGTGTCGCTGGAAGTCTGGCTACCGCGCCCATCATCGAGGAAGATGAGAGCGGTAAGAGAAGGACTGGACCTCCTTCCGTCCATCAAAGCTTCACTCCCGATGCTCCCACTCAGAGCATGTTGCCTCCAGGCGCTCGTGAAGGGACAGGTTCGATCCGTAGTATCGATTCTAGTATTCCTCCTTCTCCACAGACACCCAACACCAAACGTAGTTCCACCGAGCAGCGTGTGTTTGGTCACAAGAAGGCCAAGAGCAGCATGGATGGTTCTCGACCTCCGAGCGAAAGGATGAGCTTCTTCGGAGGCACCATTGGGCGAAACCGAAAACCCGCTCCTCGATACCCATCGTAAGTGAATTTGGTTCGTTCAAACCGATTAGCCCTGATTTTTACTTTGATTACGATATAGCAACGCGTCTACTGCTGCATTCGCGGTCGAAGACCAAGCCCCGGCGACGAATGGTCCTGACCGTCAGCGAAGCTTGAGTCGGCTGGTCGGTGGCGGTGGTGGTAACCGGTTGACGAAATCTTCTGTCGGACCCGCTTCAGCGCCCATCACTAATAACCAGCGTATCTATGTGGGCAATCCTGTTTCCGCAACGGCCCCTACCACCCCTCAACGAGGCGGCAATGCAGTTGCATCTCCGCCTGGCGAAGGTTCTGCTATTTCGAAGATCGGCAAGCCCGATTATGCGGGTTACATGAAGAAGAAGGGAGAACGATACAACACCTGGAAGAACCGGTACTTCGTGTTGAAGGGGTCTCACCTTTATTACATGAAGAGTCCTCAGGAGGACAAGGCGAAGGGTCATATCGATTTGACCGGGTACAAAGTCTTGTCTGATCCCAATGCTGGTTCAGGATTCGGATTCCAGATCGTTCATGATCGAGAAAAGACCCATTACTTTGCTAGTAATGACGAAAAGGTCATTAAAGGTTGGATGAAGAACCTGATGAAAGCGACTATCAGCCGAGATTACTCTGGTAAGCACCAGTGGTTCGCATGTATTTGTCGCATCGCTGAATTCTTGTTCCTCCAGCTCCTGTGGTCTCCTCCTGTAATATACCTACCATCCCACTTAGAGAGGCTCAGATGATGGCACCTCGACCGCCTTCTCCCGGAGAGCGAGATGCAGCTCAGAGGGCTGCCAGGCGAGATGATCCTAACAAGTTGACTCCACGGGATGCTAGCGTCTTGGTACGTTTGTGCTAGATCGGATCGGAATATCGGTATACTGATACGTTCCGACTCTCCGAATAGATGTCGCTTGAAAATTCGCCTACCTCACCTAAGAGGAACACCGCGCAACAGAACTTGGGCCGAGGTTCCGTAAGGCCCTCTTCCTCGATGCTAGTCGCGCCTGGTCGGCCAAGTCGAGATATGCGTAGACCAAGTGATCGTCAAGGAAGTGTGAGTACCAGAGACACACCCTGACTTGCCTTGTTTGATATTGATCTTTTCGCCAATTGTAGACCGCTAGTTTCTACCCTCAAAGCGACGGGCCTGAGACCCCAAGAGGACCTATTGCAGGTGGAGTTCAGAACCCTTTGGCGACCCCCTTACCTATACATCCTGAGACTCGGCGAGAACTCGTTGGTACCAACAACGCCAGCAACAATTCCTATGGTCAGGATGGCGACCTTTTGGCTTGGATCAACGCCCGGCTGCCACGTCACGTTTACGACCGAGCAGACTCGCTCGCGGCTTCATTCCGTGATGGGAAGATCGTGACTCGTCTCATAGAGACGTATTGCAACCCCGAATCCCCTTCGGCTGTTCCAGCAGACGAGTCTATCTTCCAGCCGGTTGCACTTGGAGAGCCGAATCTGGAAGGGTTGTTTACGATGATGGACAAGTGTATTGATGAAGGGGTCGACACCGTCGGGTCCAGCATCAACGATATCCGATTGGGACACGAGGAAGAAACAAGGAAGCTGTTGACTAGTCTCCGGGGATGGATCGAGAACAGGGAGGCATGATGATAATAGATGTCGAGTTTGGGAGGGGTTCGAGATAGGCAAGATGCTCTTGACTTTTGACTGGTTTCTAATTCACTTGTAACGCTACATCGCATCCTTCGTTGATAGTTTACAAGCCCACCTTAGCGCTTGTAACTATCCTGCCAAGATGCTGAGAGGTCCTATGCATATAATCTGTTCAGAGCTGGGCCTACCTGCGGCGTTCAGCTATCGCTCGAAAGATCTGATCCGCAGATCAGGTCGTCTCTTTGTTGCGCGGATGCTCTTTGTCCGGGAAGCGAGATGTTCAACAACGTCGATTACTGAGTAGCATGAGTAGCTATTCGTATACTCACCTTCGTCTCCATCGCAACCTCGAAACCTCACACCCAAGGCCACCTGGACTAGTACGAGCATTCTTAGATCCTGACTTAGCAATTATTCCCTGCTACATACCCTTCCGACCAGATATCTAAACTTACTTGAGCTGTCGGAGAAAAACATGCTCAGGACGACGTTCCAGCTTCTTCGACAACGACCTTGCGTATGAAGACAATTTGGAATCAAGACTAAAAAGCTATGCAGAGTCTTGGGCAAGATGGAAACATGCCTGTAGCTGTGGAAAATGCCGGTCACGGCAACAATAAGGAGCCTCTTATCCCAGCATCGAAACAAGAGGAAGATGTCGCAATGGAGGATGGAGACACTGAGATGGATGGGCGACCACTCCTGCCGTGGGCATTTATCAACTGCGAGATAGATGATCTCGTGGTGCTTGTCGGTATGTTGACTTCGTTCTAGTTGTCGAGGTCGTGATGCTTACTTCGGGATTCATCAGCTCACATGCTAAACAAACTTATGGAACATAACGATCAAGTCGTTCTGACACCCTCATCTCTCACTCGATTTCATTCCCGAGCACCTCCCGGAATAAGCGTGCTAGACTACCTCAAAAGAATCGTCAAATATACCAACCTCGAAGTGAGTTCTGTTTGACATTCCGACGGTCTATGAGAATATGCGACTGACCGCTGCATCGTAGAAATTACCACTATTATCTCTCCTAGCATATATAGACATAACATGCTCCAACCTCCCATCGTTCACCCTGTCGTCTCTGACTGTCCATCGGTTCGTCATTTCCGGGATCACCGCAGGCTCAAAAGCATTGTGCGACGTATTCTGCACGAACGTGCATTATGCTAAAGTCGGCGGAATCAAGGTAGGGGAACTCAACGCATTGGAGAGGGAGTTTCTTAGGGTAACAGATTGGGATTTATGCGTACGTTTGAGTTTTGTGAACGCTCATTTGGTTGAACAAGACACTGACTTTCTTCCTGATAATCGTCAGGTCCCCGCTGAATTGATCCAGCAGTATTATTCCTCGCTTATTCGGTCACATGGAGGATATCGGCAGTCCCCCAAACCTTCTCAATCCCCATTCACTACCTTCCCACTAGAAGGAGATGGTAACGAGAAGAAAGTAGAGGAAGAAACGCAGATGGAAGATGGGGAACAGGCAATACCAGAGAAAGGAGATACAGATCCAGTAAAACAAATTGAAGTGGAAGAGGGAAGAACCGGGATGAACGAGACGGCAGTACAAGCGAGGCTTGCACCGGTCTTGAAGGGTGAGTGGAGTCCTTTTCTAGCAGCGATTGAGCTTGCGCTCATCGCAACGGATTCAGGGGATACGACTGGCATGATACCGGAGAAAAGGAATGCCTTGATATCCGCTCTACTGCAAGATATGGATGATGGGGAGGGCGATAAAGTGGGGTTCTACACAGTCTGGTCCCACCAAAGTGAGTGAATCGGGGCTTCATGACATCGCTCAGGTCGTCTAATATCTCTGCTATCATTCGAACAGCACTATCATTGGTCATGGAAACACTAAAGACTCTATCCAGAAGCGCGACCGGGACGGACTTGCTGACAAGTCTCGACTCATTGAGGATCCTGTTCAAACAGGCTAGGATACTGCCAACACAGGCTACGACCACAGATTACGACATGGACAAGACCTCTAGTTCCGAGACTCGGGAGATACGGCCTGATAACAAGGTTGAGAAGGAGGCTCTTTCGACGATAGCAAATACCATATTCCTGCATCAAACGTCGACCCTGCGATCGCTTCGAGAGCTGAACGCGGGGCATCTGATTGTAGAGAGGATAAAAGTAGATCAGCGGAGTAGGAGGGATGGCGAAGGGCTCGGATCCAAGGGAAACACGACAGAACCTCTCGACGAGATGATGATGTTCCTGCTGGGAAGGCTGTTGATGTGGATGACCGCGTCCAAGGAATCTGGGTTCTTGGAGACGTTGGTGGAGAAAGACGATTTAGTGGAGGTCCTGAAGATCGTGAGTGTGCGTGCGGTTGAGTTGACATGCATCTCATAGACGGTTGACAATGCCACAGGAACTATCGAGACCATATGTACCATCAAGCAAGATGGCGTTCGAAGAGATGTTGAAAACCACATTCCATGCGCTGGCTGTGTATCCCTCTGGCGACGAGTCACGGTGGGAACACCTTTTCAGCAGGTATGCCGATACCGATTTCTCTGTTGTTGAGGGCATTCGCTGATATCCTCAAGGTATAGCCTACTGACACCGCTATTGAAGCTATTCGAGACGATACCTGGCGATACCCTCACTCCGCCACTCACCCATATCATCAACTGCCTGACGCGATTCCCCTTTACCGAATCCCTCTCTCCGAAATGGCTTGAATTCCCTGACAACCTATCGAGACTACTGAACATCGTGAACGGCCATCTCGATCGAGTTTTGCCGGCATCACCTTGGGAGCCTGGTGAACCCATCCCTCGTAATCACGTAGGCGAGCAGAGAAAGGAGTTGGAAAGACTTGATGAAGTCCTCACGCCCAGTATGCTTTTATTGGCGAGGTTGACGAAGGATAATGACGTGATGCGTCAGGAGGTCAAGCGGATCATCTTACCTCATGACCTGTAAGTCGGTTTCAAGCCGGGTTCCTTATCGCTTCCTGTCTCATATTCATACGATCTGTTTTTTTTTTCGGCAGCGATCGATCACCGGGCTCGATGCCTTTGGAAAAACGACGGACGTTGTTGGGTCATTTGATCCGGTTCTTGAAAGCCCCTAATTACCTGCACCTATCCACCTCGATCGGGGAGACGCTTTGGAACGTCTGTGATCAGGATGGTTAGTCTTCGAGCACGAGATTGTAGTGATTTCGGGAACCGCTAACTGACCTTCACGTCATATGTCTTAGCGGGGAAACTATCGAATGAGATCGGGTATGGGAACGCTGCAGGGCTGTTGTTCAGTAAAGGTATCACCGGACCTTCCCAATCGAGTTCCTCTTCCGGACCGAGTGGGAGTGGGAGTGGGGGTGCAACGATCGAAGAGATCCCCGACCCCGAGCCAGTCTTTGACACTCGTCACCCAATAACCGCACTCGATCGAGCCTCATCGTCCTCCCCCATGACCCCGGAATTACCGGAAATGACCCCCCTGGAAAAGGAAAGGGAGGCCGATCGACTGATGCATCTCTTCTCGCGGATGGATCGGAACCCTGCGCTCCGGATGATGGAGAACCCTATGCGGGGGATGGTCGATTCCGGTCGGATGGAGGGGTGGGAGCGGGAAGAGGGGGAGAGGGAGCGGAGGAGGTTGGAGGAGGAGGAAAGAAGGGATGAGGAGGAAGGGATGAGGGAGTTGGGGGAGTGGAAGAAGAGGAAGAAGAGGGGGTAGAAGGAACGTGGCGGGTGGGGGGGGGGACTGRGTGACGTGACGTGACGTGACGTGTATCGATGCTGAGAGTGGAACATGTTTGTATATCTAGGTCATGCTACAAGGTCATGATCGAAACCGCAAGAATCAAGAACCGTCCCACTCTTCCCTTCCGGTAATCCCCCACCTCCCAGGTTCCTTAGCATCCATCCAAGATCGACCATAACCCAACAACCCCACCCATCCCAACCAACCCAGCCCGAACGTAATTCAACCTCTCGAACAGGATCAATAACGCTACGATCTCCTCGGTATCCGAACGCATCACCTCCTTCTCATCCCCGTCGTGCTCCCTCGATTTCGCAAGCTTTTTCCTCTTCTCGTCCAACCCGATCAACCGGCCATTACAAACCCTGACCATGACCCCCGTCATAGGTCCGATTCCCAAACACCCGAGCGCGGCGAGCACGAACCCCGTGCGTCTCTCGGGGTGAAGATGGGCTAGGTAAGCCCAGCCTGCGGCCGCACAGGTGGCTACCTGGGGAATAAAGTGGCTGCCGTTGGAGAAGATCGAGCGGAGGTGGGCCAGAGAGATGGATGGTCGGGAGCGATCGGAGGCGGAGGAGGAGGGCTGGGGACGGGCGAGGGAGATGAGAATCGGGACGGGGTAGAATGAGATGGAGAAGATCAGGGTGGATAGGGGGAGGGTTAGGAGAGGTGGGATCAGGTTGGTCAGTTGGGTTGAGAGGGGGGACATGGGGCCGAGTTGTAGGTGTGGGATCGTTCGGTCTGTATCGTTTGTGTGTGGGAGGTTTGGGTTTACGGTCTGAACAGGAAGATCCCAAGCGATTCAAAGTTCAGACGCGCGCGATCGGCGCCCAGTCATTTTATACGTTTCATCGCTGGTCACGGGCGGAGATAACGGCGGACGTTCGACACCAACAGCTCTATCGGGAGCGTGATCGAGCGAAACGTTATCCCCTTTTTTGGGGGACGTCGTTTTCTTCACCTACCCTGCGGTTCTCAATGATCTCAGGCTCGGATTCGGGCCACATGCTAGAGAAGAGACTACTCTACTTGCACCCTGTCGACCCATATTATTATTGGAGCGAGGTGAGCGACGAGGCGTGACTCTGCGCAGCAAAAGACGACGGATCCGAATACGTTTGAGAGCGATCGGATTACCCCGAGCGTTGGGTGGACGCGTGGGAAAGCGGTGTTGCAGTTCGAGCAGGTGGTGGGTCTAGTCGTTGAGGGTTGTAGGTGTGTTGGGTGGTTGACTATGGCCTGGAGTGGTTGTATGTGAGAGTGTGAGGATGATATGTGGTAGTCGAGATGAAGATTGGTAGGGGTGACCTTGCCCCGTTACGCCGTGTGGCCCTGTGAACGCAATGGATGAGGTATATCATTCTCCGTATCATTTGTATCCGCGCGCGTCCGAGTTGATGATTCAACCTGGTTTCTTATAAGAACGAGCGATGATTAGACTCGAATCTCGTTCTCCACCACATCGTCACAGCCAACAACGACACCGACACCACCTTGACCTCCATCGACCTACCACGATGACCATAGTCAACACTCTCCTCCAAGACCAAGACCAAGCCTACTACCTCCCTTACACGTGAGCTCCTCGTTCTTATCCCCCCGTCCGTCCCGTCTCTCCTTCTCACTCCTTCTCGCGATACACGTATACGTCATGCACCACCAGTAGTAGTAACGGCGGTAGTCTCAGTGACAACTCGTTCGATACGAAAGTAGGATCACTACCAGGAGGGACAGGGACGGGGACAGCTCCATTCGTCTTCCCTCTCGAAGGAGATCTTTCGTTCTTGTTATCGACAAACTCGTACTCGTACGCGGACGTGAATAACGACGGACCGTTGGGTTCCTTTACGGGGGAACACGAGTACAACCTTATTCCCATCGACGACGACGACGACAAGTACAAATCCTACACGTCCACACCGCCCAGCTGCCCCTCCCTTTCGCCCGGGTCTACCATCTTTGAAGATCTCTTGGTGGAGGAAAAGATCGGGTTGGGTATGGATAGGCACTTGGGCGGCGACATGGACATGGGCATGGGTATTAACATGGGTATGAACGTGGGTATGAGCATGGAGATGGATATGAGTATGGATATGGGGATGGGGAGACTGTTCCCCTCCCTACCTGGATCGGCTCGATTGGGGTATCCTCAGTTACCTAGACCGCCGGTTACTCGTCAGCAACAGCAGCAGCAGCAGCAACAGCAGCCTCAACAATCTCAACAGACTCAACAATCTCAACAGACTCAACAATCTCAACAGACTCAACAAAGGAAACCATACACCGGTCCAGCCCGTGGTCTAATGGGTCGATCGACTTCCCGAGCTCTCATCCGTCCTAACGCTACTACGAACAGTATCCACCTGAACCCCACCGATCACTCCACACGCCCCACACGCCCCAACCCAAGCCCAGCGGAAAACGCATCCTACCACTCCTCCTCTTCCTTGAAGGGGACCGAGAGGGGGACGGAGATCTGGACGTCATTGGATTGGGATCGGTTGTTGAACCTGCACCAAGCTGGGAGTGCAGTTGGAAGGGAGGGGTTGGGTTTGGGGCCTGTCAATGCGGGTGCGAGCGCGGATGTGGGTGTGGAAGGGGGTAATCAACCAACCCGACCCGGCCCGGTATTGTCATCACCGATAGTCCAAGCCCAAGTTCAAGTACAAAGAGAGGTCGAGAGTTATATAGTACCTCATCAGACTTACGGGGCTTTCCTCTTCGACCACCAGGCGGGGTATACTTTCGATCTGCCTCTCGTCTCGCAACATGAGGAGCAGGAGAATCATATTGGTGATGTTGCCCACGGGGAAGTGGAAGGACGAGCAGGGCGGGACGACGAAAGCCGAACGTATCAACCCGGTCCGACCCCTAGTCCGATCTTATCCTCGTTCACGGAATCGGGACTTTCACCTGTCCCTTTTATCCAACTCGCTGAACCTACCATGGCCAGCATCACCGGTTTCAGCACCACAACCACCACCGGCACCACCGGCTCGATCAACAACTCCAACCCCGTTTCGAAACCCACGACGAGGGGTAAAAAACGATCGGCCATGGATGAACTCGAACTGCCCGGGCAGGGGCAGGGGAAGGGGAAGGGGAAGAAATTCATCAGACCGCCCTCCGATAGGGGTCAGGGGAGGAAACCTTCCCCCCGTGTTGGAGGGAAGGATGATGGGTTTTCCCCATCCCCCTCCAATTCGACCCCCGCTCACGCTCATGGGGAAGAGGAGACTGAACCGCTAGCTCAGAAAAAGGCACGCAGGAGGGAGATCAATAGGAAATCCGCCAGGACGTTGAGGGAGAAGAGGAAGGCAGAGTTGGAAGGTGCCTGGGCCGTCGTGGAGGATCTCAAACGGGAGGTCAAAGGGTTGAGGGAAGAGGTCAGGAGCGGGAGGGAGTGGAGGTTCGGGGTCATGGCGGAATTGATCAAGGTTCGTTTCGAGTTTTTTTTCTTCAGAGGTTTGGTTAGAGGGACGAGCGGCTGAGGGTGAGATCTTTCCCGCCTGTACAGAGAGGGATCGATCTTTCTTCCTTGAACACGTTGGATGGACCTACCCCGTACTCCGGACCTTCCGACTCACACGCGCCCGGCACACGGACCGGTACGGCGACTAGGGAAGAAGAGGAGATGGATCGAGATGTCTCTGATACCGATCAATCCGACTACGAACCCTAGTCCGTACGAACATTACTTACAATCAAACTACACACATCCCTGCTCGACTCGTCATTGAGCATCATGGGACGATGACACCACACACCGCCTCTCTCGACTACTTTTGGAATGGGAAAGGAAGAAGACGCCCCGCCCGTCTGCCCGTCCCGTTCTTTTCTCTATTTCGGCTTATACGATCACGCACACTCTTGTCCTGGACCCCTCTTTGTTTCTATTCCGGTTTCTACTTTCGCCTTGTTTTTCGCTCGAATGTGGGATCTCGACTCTCTCTTATGGAGAGGAAATGGAACGAGAGGGACGGATGGACGTTCGTTTTAAAGGACGCTTGAGTGAGTTTCGGGTCGTTTTCCCATTGGGTCGAGGAGGGATGGTGATGCTGATTAGGGGATCACTTTTGGTTCGGTTAGGATTACTCGCGGTTACCTTTTTTCTTGATGGATGGAATGGACTTTTCCGACCCGGTCGAACACGGCGGGTCGACTAGACGGACGGGCTTTCGTCGCTTTGAAATCCCTTGAACCTCTCGGTAGGCAGGCACTGTTTCGTGTCCGCCCTCCGACGAGTCAAGGGGGTGGATGGCAAGGGAGCGATATCGACGCGGTCCGTCTAGGAAGAACGAGGTTTATATCTCTGAGATGAAACTTCGGTACCTTTCCCGACTCATACTCGTTTGGTACACGGGACGGTGGGGACCCTGCACTTGCACTCATAGCTCGAATGCGGGTTTCTGTCGTTACTCTGTGGACCAATACGATGTGAAACTGGGAGGGAAGAGAAGAGGTTTCTTGAATTTTCTTGTTAGAGGATGTTGTACCATAGAGAACGCTTTTGCTGTGTAGGATGACACCGATCGATCACGTGATTCGCTTATCAGATGCCGTAAACTCGAACTTGGGCCGATCGCCGAAGTTGAAGGCTACGCACTTCTTTCTGAATTGGAATTCCCTTGGGAGCTTTGTCTTGGAAAGCTCGAGTGGCGAGGATCATGCTCCATTCATTTGTGCAAAGCTACCTCTTGGGTGTTGATTGAGTGGATAGACACTCGTACCACTTGGAATCGCCTCGTATCGTCCAGAACCATCACAACTGGAAAGAAAAAACGGCGATCAAGCGATCAGTAACGACGACTCGACAGAGATAACACCCAAAACGCAGAAGAACGAGTCAGATGGCCCTAGATGTCATCCGGGGTGTCAACCTAGGGGGCTGGTTCGTCACTGAGAAATGGTAAGCCTTCTCTCAGCTCTTTCACAAAATCGTCACTTCCCGCGATTGAGAGCGTTACTACGAACGATTCAGGATCACACCTTCCATATATCAATCGAATACGCAGGACGAATGGACGCTATGCTCCGTACTAGGTAAAGAACCATGTAGCGCCGTCTTATCTGAGCATTGGGGGTATGTCTCTCCTCAACATCCTCAAAAGCTCGAAGAGATAAAGCTAAAGGTCGATCACTTGAGGGTAGATCTTTCTTCACGAAAGACGATTTCGAGGAGATCAAGCAGGCTGGGTTGAACGCTGTTCGGATACCTATCGGTAAGCACTCTATCTTCCGTGATCGGACCGGATGGAGGCAAAGAAGACTGATCCAGTCCTCGAGTATAGGTTATTGGGCGGTAGACGTCCTCCCTTCAGAACCATACGTTTCCGGTCAAGTAAGTCTCCTTCATCCTCCCTACCAAACCTCACCTCACCTTTTCTCACTTAACCCTCTAACCCAACTCCTTTCCGCTCTCACAGTACCCCTACCTAATCCAAGCCGTAACCTGGGCGCAAGACCTAAACCTCTCCGTCCTCCTCGACGTACATGGTGCCCCAGGATCACAGAACGGACAAGACAACTCGGGACGAATCGGGAGGGTCGGGATCGCCGACAATGGGACCAATTGGGACCGGACCGAAGG
This sequence comes from Filobasidium wieringae, assembly GCA_001600055.1. NCBI lineage: Eukaryota > Fungi > Basidiomycota > Tremellomycetes > Filobasidiales > Filobasidiaceae > Filobasidium > Filobasidium wieringae. Next base: position 84,410 of record BCIV01000005.1, read on the forward strand.
CGTCTTGAGGAATCTCACAGCGGAATTCGGAGCGGGGAGGTACGGTGGGGTCGTCAAGTGTGAGTGAATCTCGCTTTTCGATGATCCCAGTTCAAGTTCCTTCGGTTTCAAACGCTTACGATCGATTCGCGGTTTAGCGATCGAATTGCTCAATGAACCGAGGCTTGGACAGGGGGACTTTACGATGGATACCCTCAAGGGGTATTACGAATCTGGTTCTCAGGTGGTACAGAGTGGGGATAGTTCAATGGGGGTCACAGTTCACGGTAAGTCCCGCTCAGAAAGATCTAATCGAGAGATCATCGACCCATCTAAACTCGCCCCCTATGATAGATGCCTTCTGGGGTCCTACCTACTGGACTGACTTCGACCCTTCAAACCCACTCGGAAGCAGAACCTCCACACCCAACTACCTCCACCTAGATACCCATCAATACTACGCCTTTGCGCCCGTGAACAACCTAACCCGGACTCAGATCTTGCAATCCATATGCAACGTCTCTCAGATCCTCAAATCTCCTCAGCAGGAGAGCGGGATCCCAGGGACGGTCGTAGGGGAATGGTCATTGGAGACGACCTCCTCCCCTGCCACGGGGGAAGAACAAAAGGATGGGGTTTTGGGATCGAGTAGTGGGGAGAGGGAGACGGATCAGGAGAGGAGGACTTGGTTCAGATTACTCTTCGAGGCTCAGGCGAGAGCTTACGAGCCGGAATCAGGTCAGGTCGGGGTTCAAGTGGGGAAGGGGTGGTACTACTGGACTTGTGAGTGGCCCATGAGCTATGCTGGGAAAGCGACAGATCACTGATGGGGTCTCGTGCTAACGATCCATAGGGAAAACGGAATACGATATCAACACTTGGTCTTATCGCAGAGGCATAAGTGACGGATACATTCCTTCTGATGTCTCGAATTCATCAACTTTCGTCTATCCCGTACTCGACAACGGGTGCGTAGACGCCGGGTTCAATTATACCGCTCCTCGACGAGCAGGCAGCTCATCGGGGACGGCCGGACGGAAGAGCAGTCAATGGGCGTGGGGATTGGTCTTGAGCAGCATAGGTTTGTATGTCCTTGGAAGCATTTGATAGATGTGAATCGGTCGTGTAGGTTGTATCAGATTAGGTTGACAAGCATAATAGAGGCTCGGATTTAGACGTGAAAATACTATGATCAAAATCGAAATAACCGAAAGCCCGAGTCTAGTTCATAGAATACACCGCTACACCCTATACACATCCGAATTGAGAGGCGATCAGCAACGTCGGCATAGTGTCCAGTGAATCGCTCGACTTACCCCCACCATATCCTTCCCGATCGCTTTCCTTCCAACCAAAGCAATCAAGCATTTATTGACTTTGGCTTGTGGCAGACCGGTTGCCCCGACGATCTCTCCCACTGTGACAGAGCGATCAGCTATAGATTACACAAGCTGTCCTTGTATCGAGACGTACGTTTCCTTCCGCCCGGGTTCAGCATAAGTTGGCCGATGACCTTCTCCATGGATTGCCTTGTTGCCTACAAAAGGATTCAAAGGAGTTTTGAAGTTTGGTAAATCAATGAACGCAGTTACTTGTTGACCATGACTGACTGGGTCTCCTCCTCTGTATTCGATCGGCAAAGTATCGATGATGGCCGTTATCGTCGCCTGTGGTCAGATTCTCGGTCAGCGGGAGATAGCAGTCCGATCTGACAAATCATGCATACTTCTCTCTTCTTCCTCTCCGCTATTGTACTTGCTCCTGCACCTGGAGCTTTGCCGCCTCGAGCTACACCAACAGCAGCACCTCTACCTCTAACACTAGCCATCCCTCGTCCCCCTCTAGCACCTCGGATCGAACTTCCCCGAGGGATCCCGCTTCTTGGAGGTGAGGAATACTCTTCTGGGTCATGATTCGATTGAATGGTGGCATAAGTCTGGTCACCTGCTGCTTGCGCTTGGGGAGTGGGCGATGGTGATCGTGGAGGAGGCAGGATAGGTGCTGGTATGGCTAGAAGAATGGAGACGATCAGCTACAGAATTCGGTCTCACTACCGCTGTATACGAACGAGCTAGTTCGGCAGATCTAGAAAAGCTGACATCGTATGGAGCCTAGATCAAGCTTGCAGTCAGATTCTGGAGGTAACTTGCCGACGTCTTCTACAACTTACCTCAGTCCATTCCACACAGAACGCATTCATACGTAAGGCATAGAGGTATCCTGCAAACGCTTCATTGAACGTTCCTAGACTTTCATGTAGACTATTCATATGGTTCAGATGACTGGCCAGAGTCGCCGCTTCATCTGAAAGATCCATCATCGCACTTGTGAGAAAGTCCAGACCCGATGCGGAGGATTGAGCAGGATGATGACCATCCTGTGACCGAGCGAGGTTTGACAAAGATCCCGTAGATACTCTACGTAAGGGATGAGAGCGCATGTGCGACATGACTGAAAAGCTTGGGCCGACGATAGACTGGCAAGAGATGTTATAGATTGAAGACGTTCTTACGTTCTTGGGATTGATGAAACAGGTTGTTGTTGTGAATGTCAGAATATAGATGCGCGTCGCTCCGTATAATAAACGTTGAATTTTACCAAGAAAAATTGGGGTTTATAGGTAATAATCTTTCCTCAATAGGGGCGATCAACTACACCTTCCATCCCGAATTTAAGCAGATTTCGCTCCTCTATCTTATCCATGTCAGGCTCAAACCAGTCTTCCTGGCGTGTTCCGTCCTCATTCTGATAGTGCAACATTTTTAGCTTTGAATAAGGAGTTTTTGAATGTAAAAAACATACCCTGAGTGGTTTGCCATCGTCATCCACCAATGGCCACTTATCAGCTGCAGTAAGCTTTCTTGTCTGTGTATACACTTTTTATCAAGTGACTTTTTTGCAGCTGGACTGCTGTGTGTGCTTACCCATTTAGGAACATATTGGCCACTTGTAAAGGAAGTTCATAAGCATAACAAGATGTTTATCAAGAACATTTACGTACCGGATACCATCCCAAGAATCAGCTGTGATATAAATACATCAACAAAATTGCCTGCAATGGTGCAAAATCAAAGACATATGACAACTCACGGCCCCAATCCCCTTGACCTGAAGTATCAGCCCTTGCCATTGCTTCTTGTGCTTGCAGCAAAGACAGAGCACTAGCAGTCATTATGACCCCATCTCTCTCATACAGCCCACCTCTTGCAGCAATTGCTTCTTCCTCTTCAAGCAGTTCCATAGCAGACCGAGTGACGACTTGTCCATAGTAATTACAAAGTTCTGGGGCCTCTTCATGAACTGGGGAGCCCTTTGCATAAATTGGTGGACCATCAAAACAAGTGGCTATAGAAGTAGCAGGGCGGTGGGAAGTGGGCATTTCCTTGATAGATTTGTCTTCTTCTACCACGGGTTTAGGTGTTTTAAGAATAGACTTGATTTTCTTGACTGGTTTTTGGTCCGGCTCTACTGGATTGCTACCTCCTATGATCTACACCAGGTATTATAGTCAGCTGGTGATACGATCCAATTTTATAATTCTCACCTTAAGTATCGCAGCGTATATGGTTGCTGCAGCTTTCTTCCCCTGACGGTCTGTGATAAGGTCAGAATTCTGAGCTAGAGCTTGTTTGGCCTCGTTTGCTCTTGTTTGAAACCTGGAATCCCTTAGTACTCAATACCAAGGTTTAAGAAAACGGAATGACACGAAGAATGACATACTCCTTCTCATCCGCTCGGTAACTCTTTAGATCTGATGTGATATCAGCGATTGTTTGACGAAGCGCAGGACTGATGGTTTCAGCGTGCCAGATCATCGCCTCAAACAATAATATCTTGCTTAGGTAATTAAACCCTTTTTTCTGGTTTCAGCGCTCATTATCTTATAAGAGCGTACGACTCACCTTCTTGCAGGAGTCTGTCCACTTTCAAGACTTGTTTTCCTTGTTTGCTAGATTTGGCTTGACTTGCTGCTTCTGCAGCTGACGTACATCGTTCATAGACATGCTGAAGGTTACCTAATTTTCAAATCGGGTCGGTCAATCAGCCTCGCAGGATAAATCGCCAGCTCATTACTGACTGCCTGAAGGGAGCGCTATTCCATCCAGCAGATTCTCGTGTTCTGCGAGCCAGCTGTTTTGCTCGAATAGAGTAGCTACCAACTGATCAGCCTCGGTCTTGTGCAAGGATTCTTTCACTTGTTGAGCTTGGGCTGGAAATCATTCGATAGTGAAGCATTCGGTGACCGCGATCGAGTACCATCAAACACTCACTGAGACACTCAGCTGCTGCTGTGCAGATGTTCTTATATGCGTCAGATTGTTCCTCGATACCGTCGTAAGGATTAATAGGCGCCTGCCCAGATGGTACGTTGGTATTCGAATTCGAAGCCGCAGCGACCGGGTCGTCATGTCCTGCAGCTACGTGATCAGGATCGTGCTGATATCCAATCGACGGTGCTGGGGGAACCGGCTTCAGCTTGCTTCTCGACCCTTGAGGTTTGCCGGTCAGTATAGCCATGACCACGTTCTTAATCGGAACACCATTGGAGAGTGTCTGGTCGAACATGATCGTAGACAGAGTAAAGTGCGGTCGGTACCAAAGCACAAATGCATGCGTACACTCTGATGATTACATCGTCATCTGAAGTATGGCTCGATTACTCAACCCGCAAAGAGCTGCTCCTTAGAGTCAAAGGAGGGACATGCTCGGGTTTCATTATTATAACACATCGTCGAGCTAGCGTGAGGCGGAGCCGCGCTGTCTTACGTCGCATGCAGGTATATTACCCTTATATATACAACATAGAATCCAGTTGGCCTTCTCAGATCCCTAGCCCCAGAAGGGGATCCACGTTTGCCTTCTTTGCAGGTTGCATATCAAAGGTTTCTTCGTAATCCGCGGATTTGGCCATCTTGAAAGGCATGTCAGGGGGAGAATCAGGTGTCGGGTAGAGGTTTGGCGCAGCCTGTTTGGCTGGAGGAGCGTACACTTGTGAATGAGTGGGGTGGAACGTCTGACTAGTCCGCTTGTTCCCAAACCCAGAAGGAGGAAACGAAGGCGAAGTATAGTTGTCTAAGTTTCGAGGCGAATTAAGCGAGTGTATGCTTGTTGTAGGTCGGTGAAATCGAGGTGAATCGAAGGATGCCGAAGTCGCGCTCGAAGGTTGATAGGAAGGTACCTCTACGTGGGAGATGACAGGTGTGTGTTTCGCTAATGGATCCGAATGTTGGTCCTCGTGCGCCGTATGCGCAGTACCTGGTTCATTTGCAAAATCTGTCACGTTTGATAGGCTGGTTGATTGTAGGTCCTGCGACCAAGCCCAGACACGGGCAAGGTCGCTTGTAGGTGCCGCCCCGCCATCCAAGAGAGACTCTTGTAGTCGCTTCATTCCAGTCCAAGCTGACGCTGACTGATCGTTACCATTGTTGATGATCGGCTGGTTAGCTTCTGTGGTGTTGGAGGGGGGATTTACCAAGTCTAGCCAGGTTCCCATAGCCTTTCCCATTCCGATCATACTGAGTCGAAGCTCAGCAATTTCTCGCTCGGCATCCAATAGGGTCCGAACTCGCTGCAACGGCGGCGGTTTATGAGCGGGCAATGCATCGTCCGAAAACAGACTCTCCGACACGGCCTCAGTCGTAAAATTTCGAAACGGAAAGGTAGGTGCCGTTTGTGTGTTAAAGTCCGGAAGATTTTTTCTAAACTCAGAGACCGTTGAAATGATGGTCTTGTCGAACCCCGACGCTTGTGCCTTTTCCATTAGACCCCTAGCGATCGATTCGAAGCCATATGTACGAGAAGCTGCAGGTAAGGACCGATTGGAAGCGGCAGGCGCGGTTTTCTGCCTCGATCTGAGGGTCTGGGTGTGCATAAGAGACGGCGTTGTTTCGGTACCATCAGGTGCATACGCTGGTATACCCAGAGTCTCTTGATTTTGTAGTGTCACGGCTGCTCCGGCGGACGGCGATGGGTTCTTCAATACGGTAAGAGCTTGACTTAGCAGCAGTGCTGGACTCAACGGCAATTCAGGGCTGGCTTGCGGATATTTCAAGAGTAGTGTGAGAACACCAGGATAATCAGAAGGCAGCACTTTCGTCCGTACTGGGTCAGTCAGAGTTCGAGCGATGTGGTAGAAAAGCTACTTACGCAAATGTCGAATCCGTAGAAGCAAAGTGATGCAAACATGAACTATAACCTGGTCCATCCTGACCTCTTCGGCGAAGATCCCATCCCAAATCCTCATTGCAGAAGCAAGCGGCATTTCTCTCGTGAAGAGCAACCTGACGTATCGTCTAAGAAGGGCCAATATAGGATGAGCGAAACTCCGAACTGAATTTCTCGTTGAGAAGTCTCACATCCCCCAAAGCTGCCCCTCCACACCCTCTGCTGCGAGCTTGGCTTGTAGAATCGGATCGACCTTCTTCAGGATATCATCTTGCATATGTTCGCACAGATCTATTATTTTCGCTCGTCTTTGCACCCTGGTCTGAACTTAGGGATTAGCATCTGGAATCCGATGTCCCCCGAGTGAGATGTGTTGACTTACTACCCCGACTGCCTCTGTCCTCCATTCATACCAATCCTTTCCCGTCTCCATCAGCCGGCAGAACAAAGAGTACGCATCGTGTTCCACGAAACCCCTGTCCAGGACAAGCTTCATGCTCTCTTCTAGCCGTGCGCTTGAGGGAGAAGATCCCTCTTGGAGAGGAGAGAAGGTGATATCGACGCTAGACCCAGAGGACTGAGGAAGAGAGTCGCGATCGCAAACCATGAGTATAGTCCCCAGTAACTCATGCATTCCCTATGAAGGATTGGTGAGTACAAAAGTTCGCAACCTGCTGCGTCATCGCTTACCTGTCGATACCCCACTTCCTCGTTCTCAATAGCCCACAGAAACAGGATGGTTGTTAAGATCTTGCGCACAGTTACGTTCCCAAAGTATGGTATGTCTGGGAACCTTTGTGGTAGATGCAAGGAGATGAGCGACCGGTCTAGTGGCCCTCCATAACGCTCACCTCGACTCACGTTCGCTCCACATCCTTTTCTATCGTTTTGCGTAGCTCAGCATTCGCAAACCATGCTTGCCAAGGATTCTGGAGATCGATGGTATCAGCTACCTTTCCTTGGGACTTCCGGAACTTTACATACCTCATCGCCAAGGTTTAAGGGATCCCAGGTATCACTTCCAGCATTTGTCGAGCCAGAGCCGAATTCCCCATGAGGTATCGAGCAATCACTTGCCCATCTTCCGTCAGGAGCTTTCAACCATTTCTCTCTTCTCTGATCGTAGTTCCTTCTTTGACTCCGAAGATGCGTGCGTAAATGAGTACTGGATCCTGCTTGCAGTGCTTCGAGGGGTAAAATTCCTAGATAGATACGCCAATATACGCTTCTCAGCGTAACTCCCCCTTGGTCATCTTCATCGTGTCCCAGTCCAGCTGGAAGAAGAGCCTGTTGCTGCAGATCTTCTATAGTGATGTCGGGATGGCTGAAAAGGGAGATCCATTTGTCACTATATATCGTTGTTCATCGGCAACAAAAGGATAAGCCGATGAGTGGAACTTTGGTACCAGTATTGGCTGACCGGATCTCCGTTTCCAAAGGTCTGTCAAGAGCCGGTGTCGAATCCATCTACTGCTACTTGGTTCTTGGCAAATCTTTACAACTTATTCGGACAGGCAGTCGTCCATATGGCTTCGAAATCAGCCAGGCGGGAGGTCGCGATAGTATATGTATGGTAGGCATGATGAAGGACAACGCGGACATGTCCGATGACGATATACGTGCAATAATAATAATGGCCCGGAGCTGTAACATGAAACATCGCTAGTCATTTCTCTCTTTCTCTCTGAGCTGTACGGATCTAAGTCCCGACACGCTGACTCAGTCAGGAAATGTTTTCAGGTATAGTCTGGGAAATGAGCGTGGTCCACAGAAGTTACCAAGGTGAGCCCAAGGCAGTTCTGCAGGCTACGTAGACCAGCATCCGACCTGCTGTCGGATCCGTCATCTGGAGCGACTACTTCCAGGTCAGTCGCTTCAATTAGAACTTGCTCGTGGGCTGATGTTGCCAGTTCCTCATCAATGTCCAGGAAAGTCGCTGCGTGGCTATAGCCGACCAAAGTTTGCAACGCTGGGTCGACTCTGGAACGTTCGTTGCTGTCGTGATGATAACCCCTATAGCTCAGGAGATTGTGGCCGTATGCGTCGTCAACCGTATCATGGTTTCTTGTGAATGATGTGATTGTGTGGTCAGCGTCATCGTAAGAGTCGACTGACGGTAAGGCTACGCAGCTCATGCGCTGAAGAAGTGAGGAAGGCAGAGTATGAAGATCCTGACCAGTGGACCAATCAGGCAAAGTCGTCGCTCTTTCGTCCTCATGTCGTAGAAGGAGATCCAAGACTGTACTGGAAGCGTCGGAGACTTCGCAACGCGAATAATCGTCGCGATTCGACATCTCCGCGCTTCTGAAGGTAGGGGTTTCGATTGAGACCGTACAGGTAGAGATAGAGTTTTGACTTTCGTTAGTAGCGCATCGCCAGGCTAGAGTTCTCATAAAAGTTTCTGCTGCATCCGATGACAAACTTGCTTCGTTTGTAAGCGGTGGGTCGACCGGTGATAGCGGTCCATATTCGTGCTGAACCGGGGAGGCAATCTCGTTAAGAGCTGCTGCATTGACGCCTCCCGCCGGTCCGTGTCCAAGGTCATTGACAGTCTCGGGAACCGATTCTGTGCTAATCCAGGAGTCCAAAACTCTCTGGCCTAAAGTTGTATTCGGTGTCATGCGCTGGAATATGCTGACCCTATTCTCAATAGCATCTGACGATTCCTGTTCTAGCGTGCTACCGCCTTCGTGCGTTCCAGCATCTAGACCAATACCACTTGAGAGAAAGATCTCGGGAGAAACCTCGGAATTTTGTGCGAGAGGAATGTGAGGAAAAGCGGCAGATCTATACTTGATGCTTGCGAGAAGGCCGGCACGATTGCCATAAACGATCGCCTTCTCCAGTTCGCACGCGAGCTGTTTAGACACGTATTCTGATTAAGTGACTTTGTTGTATCGGTATTTAGGTAGGTACGCTTACTGAATCGTCACCTATCAACGTATGCAAACGGGCATCGTTGAACGGTGTTCGAAGAAACGTGCCTCGCCATTGCCTACTGGGTTCACCGCTCTCGCTCGAAGCAGGGAGCCATTGTTGCACTTCCGGAGCTTCTTGAAATGTGATCGTCACACAGGAACGCATTTGTTGGTCGCTGCTGGCGTGAGATGAGGGAAGTTCTCCCTTTACAATTGCAGAGATGTTGGGCATTGAGGTGATACAGCGATAATGAAGCCTTTGTCGAGATGATCATGGTCGCATCAGCGTCGTCCAGCGGAAAAGATTACCATTTATAACTTACCCTTCATGGGTCCATCGCCAAACAAGCTTTGCGGACCCCAAAAGAGCATAGCAAAAGAGGCTGTCCGGCCTTCCACTGATTGTTCCTATACTCTTTGAGGCTATGACGAGGCGCTTGACTGGTAGAAATTCTAGGTCTGTAGGATTTGACAACATTGATCAACGGCAATCACTCTACGCACCAGGATAAGAAGGGCTCACGTTGTCTCTCTAGTTTCTCATCGAACCTCTTCACCATACTTATCTTCTGAAGTACATCCGGCGGTAGTACACAATCCGTACTCCAGGAGCCAATCTCTGTCCGATTGATCCGGAGCCTCTTGTACAATTCCTTGAAGTGCGTAAACGTTAAAACCCGATTAAGCGGCTGAAGCGAGATGGGATTTCCTCACCATCCATTTCGACTGGGTTATTTTTAAACCTATACTTTCTCCCACCTTTGCCATGTACATCGTTTGCTCATGAGTGAGGACGCGTTTACTACAGGCAAACGAATTAGTCCAGGCTACCCCTATTCTGCGGATGATCCCTGAATCAATCGACTGACCCATTGATATCGAAACATTTTTCCATGATCGCTCCTTCCAGTTCTCTTCCATACTCCACTTGCTTTTTGCGAGCACTGTCATCTGCATTGTGTAGGTGCTTGTTTTTGGATTCGGAAGGAAGCGGGAAGAGCGTATGAGGGATGTTTGGGTTGTGGCTGCGTGGGACAGGAGCACGCTACGGTAGAATAGTAAGCAGTGAAAACAGTTCAGCAAGATACAGCCATTCCCGGTTTTAGGTATATCTAGTCAGACATACTCGCACGGTTGCCTGGCCTTGACTGGCGTTGACGTTCTCATTCCGAAATTGAGGTTCACGAGGCTTTATGTTCGCTAACCTCTTTCTTGGCCTTTCGATGGGATCCGTCAAGCATCTTTTTCGAGGTCGAAGATCCATATGAGCGTGATTATTTTCAGAGAGATTAATCGATTAATTAAAAAGATTCGTATCTTCCGTCTCGATGTCGTGGTTGTCGTTGTTTGCCAATTCAATTAGGACGTCTATTTCTTTGATCAAGGAGGATGAGACCTGCTTCGGAAGGTGACTGTAACGGTTGTAGGAGGTGCCTTGGCTCGAGCGATATGGCTGATATCCACTATGCAGTTACTTCGATCACCATGATCGAGTTGCGACTTAAGTTGTCCACAAGTCGTTCTTCAGATCCCATCAGATCAAGTCGCGTAGAATATGGATCAACCGTTTCCCTGCGAAAGATGTCAGGCTGAACGACCAAAAGACAGAAGGCCGCGAAAATACAACTACTAAGGCTACATCTGGTATTACATCATTGCTAGGCTTATGCGTCTTCTTGCTTGAGGTCTGGAGCGATGATCGGTGTTATTGGCTTTGTATCGGACGGCTGGGTGGCGTCGCCATTCGAAGTCTCGGTTGGAAGGGGCTCTGGCTGTTGAGCTATTGCGGGTACTGCCGGCTCCTCTTTTGGAATAGCGGGAGGACTCGCTTCTTCAGGCTTCACTTCCCCCTGTACGGGTACAACATTCTGCTCCACCTTATACGTAGTTTGATCATATTGAGGATTCTACGGAAAACGAACCCATCAGCGTGGTAGATGAGATCTGAACACGATAGGTATCCTGCTTACCACATCCATATCCTCATCCAGCACGTCCTTGTTCATCAACCCTCTTCTATGGTAATCGATTATCAGGGCACAACAATCTTCTCTTGCATATTCGTCAGTAGCCCGCTGCCTTAGCTATCGGTCTTACAAACGATACTCACCAGTCACATCCCGCCCGAACTCCCCCTTCTTGTAAAGCGGTTTCACACCCTCTTGAGGTAGAAATGCGTCCTCCCAGTTCGAGTTCAAGGTGGCAAGAGAGTCGGAGACGGATTGTTCCCTGATCATACTGGTAGCTAATAGGTATGCTGCGCTGGCTATGATGTAGGGTTTAGCCAGTAATGTGAGCGGGGTAGGTGTTCTAGGGTATGATATTTCTGTCAGTACGACCGATGGCAGATGAACGAAAAGCGGTCAACAAGGCTCACGTAGCGATCAAGATCTCAGTAGCCAAATCCAGCAAGAAGTCTTCCGCTTTATCTTCCGTCAAATCATCCATGTCCGCATCCAGTTCTCCTTCTTCTTTCCCATTTCCATTTAACGCCAATGAAGCCTTCTCCGGGAAGGGAGAGTCGATTTCCATATCAACCACACTTCCCAACGTCGATCCAGGTGTTTTGTTCCCTAATATCGAACCGGGCGTCTTATTTCCTAGATAAGAAGCGGGAGTCTTGATCCCATCTAGAGAATTCGGGGTATGCGTTTGTGTTTGGTTATCGATGATGAGTCTCGCTCCTTTTCTTCTCCGGTTGCTCTGGAGTACGGAGTGAGCGGCGACCAAGATGGATTGAGGTTGTTCGACCGCTAAGTCGTAGCAAAGGGCTTCCAAGAGATGGTCTTCGTTCCCAACTATAGAAGCTACGAACGCTTTCGTTTCCTGGTGGTAAGTCATTCTTAATCGTATCAGCAAATAGCTATTCATGGAAGACCATCGAGATTCTCTCACTCGGCTTTCCCAGCCCAATTCAATTTTCGTAGCTTGAGCCAGTGAACGGAGTTTCACTTTCATCACCTCCTCCGTTTTCAATGCCAAGTAGAGGGATGTAGCTGCGATATCCTTTGTCAGATCTCAATATGAGCCTCAAGACTTCAATCAGGAGGAAGAAAGCAGACTGACTTGAACAGGAAAGTCTTGCAGGGCAAAGCGCATGTAGAAACGATGCAGGAAACAGGATGCTGCATAGTATACATAAGTTGCGTGTGGCCTATATAATATCCAGAACGTCAGTATCCCAGACCTAGGCACTTATGTATGCAACTTACATGGCCTGGTATTCCTTATGAGTCAAGGTCCAATGCCGCATGTCCGTTTCATTCAGCATAGTCATCTGCTTAACCTCCGGCTGTTGACTAGGGTCCAATTGCGGCAGACGTTCACAAATCCTCGCAATTAGCTCGACTCCTCTCCTTCTTATCTCAAGTTCCTCTTCGAAAGTCATGGTCCCATCTTCGCTGCTGGGAGTGAGTTGAAGGTGGGACGGAAGAAACTGCCATTGTTGAGCGTAAGGGGAGGTGTAGGTGGGGTTTGCTTGTACCATTTCGACGAGCACGATGTCACCGCATAGATTTCTTGGAGATTGTGGTCAGACTACACGGTCCGGTTCCAGCGTTAAGAAGGAGTCTATGGCCGGTGATTCTCTCTTGGGTAAGAGGAACAAAGAGTCCTCGAGAAAGTCGATGATTCAGGGATCCGGACATGACGCGTGCAGATATCGCAAGTCCTCAAGTACAGCGAAACCGATATTATCAGCCAACATCACTGATCATTCCACACTCAGCAGCTGCATCTGCCATCCCTTTCACAAGCACGCTCGCTCATAGATAGCCCAGATAATCAGTCGAGGCACTGCGTCATAGAACAAACCCTCATACAGTCACGTCCACGACATCCATACGGTCGTGAAGATAACGATCAACCGATGCTCGGACAGCAACCCAATTATGGGACATACCAGCAACAACAGCTAGCACAACAGCAGCAATACGCTATGAACAGTCAGCAGCAGCATCCTCAACAACAGCAACAACAACAGTCTCAGCAGCAGCAACAGTCTCAGCAGCAGCAGCAGCAGCCACAACAACCTCAACAACCTCAACAAAACCAGCTACCGACTCACGATGCCAACGGGAACCCTTTACAGGTTGCTTCCAACGCTGGAGATAACTCCAGTCAATCAGGAATACAGAATCCTCCTATGAATCTGGCTAGCGTCTTACATTACTTGCAGAGCGAATGGCGGAGGTGGGAGAGGGATAGGAATGAGTGGGAGATTGAACGAGCTGAAATGAGGGTCAGTACTGTGATTTCTCATTCCGGTCGACTGAATGCGTTTCTGATCGCCATGATACCCTGCTTGATCTGTTTCCTTATTGGTCCTACCTCGATTGTCCATTACACTATCATAGGCCAGGATAGCGCTACTGGAAGGGGAACGTCGATCTGCCGAGAACCTCAAGACGGATCTTATGAGACGAGTGAAGATGCTCGAATTCGCACTTCGACAAGAAAGGTCAGTCGTCTGTATCCTCCGACTCGAACGAATATTTGAATTGATCATGTCAATAATCCTGGTTCCCATTCTCTTCTCTAACTCTCGATATGGAACCTTCACCGTCAAAATCACAAATAGATCCAAAACCCTTTCTTCCCAAACACAATCAAGCATCTCGACGAACACCTTGGCTCACTCCAAGTTAACTTCCCTCATCGCAGAGGACAAAGCTTCTCACGAGAAAGACAAGGATGGCAGTACCAGTGGTGGAAGCGAGAGTCCAAAAAGCGTCGCCATACGTGAGTCATCCAACACCTTCACCAGAATATGTTTTGTGCTCACGGTAATGCCTCTGGAATAGCTCTACCTAATGGGAAGAACTCCAGGTCAGAACCCAACGGATCAGGGATGAATGGGGGAACTTGGAACCCTGCTAACAGTCAATGGAAAGCTTCGATGAGCGTACCTAGTAGGGATGGGAAGAGTCGAGCGAGGAGTAGGGACTACCTCAAACAGTAAGCTGTGTGATCTCAGCCTTTCAACTCAGAGATATCGATCAACGCGAATTTGTCTTTTTTAGGTGCTTGCAGGAAATCTCGTACCTCACCTCCCCCGCTGCCTTGAACCCTCTCCCAAACAAATTGGGATTCGAGATGGCCCTTCCGGATAATCAGAAGATCACTGCAACAGAGACTACCGGAGCGGAATCCACCGCACCTCAGGCCGCTATGGAGATACCTGCACGACCGAAAAAGACACTGGATAACGCCCCGCCCGCAAAAGAAGAGGGAGGCGCTGTATCTGGGGAGACATCGTCCGCCAGTAAAGATAAGGCGGAAGGACAGAAGGTTTCGGTCGATAAATCGACCCTTGCTACAGAAAGCTCAACTTCAGGCTTCGAGAAATACTCCGATACGAGATCAGAGAGTTCAGCTAGCTCTGCGGCTAGCGATGATTCTGGAAGCGTGTTGACTGCTATCTACAAGCCAGAGAGTAAAGAGGCTTGGAAAGAGGCCTTGAGGAGTGCGAACGAAAAGGCTGAGAAGGTGAGTCTGACTCAACTGTCGAACGAGGCTGCTGCTAACTTTGGTCTACAGGCACAGCAAGACGCGAAGAGCCAATTGCAGACTGGAACGCTGTGTAAGTACAGAGGGCTGACGTGATCGAGGATCTCGTTCTAACTTCAGATTCTACAGCGAATCCAGCTATTCCTTCGGAACCGGACACTGCCGTGGACAGCCTATCGGAAGCTGGAGAGGTTGTGGCGAACGCAAAAAGGCACTGGAAGCAGAGTCGGCAACTTAAGAGGTTCGTCGTCATGTTAAACTGCGAACAAAGTTAGCCTCGACACTGATCTCTTTCCGGACCACAGTCATCTAGACGCTGTTCATAGTCTACGCTTCGCAGCTGACGGAGAGACTCTAGTGTCTGCTTCAACTGACTGTACCGTTAAGGTGTGGAAGCTTGACCTAGCGATGTTGGCAAGCGGCAAGTGAGTATACATGCATCCGAAATTGATCCGTGCGACGTCAACGATAGGAAGGCTAAGACGTGGATCTATTTTTCGTAGGAGTGTTGGAGCAGGAAATGAGGTTGAGCCGCAGACGACGTTCCGAGGTCACACTGCACCCGTCACTTCCTTGGCTGTGTCATCGAAGGGCATGGTTTTCAGTGGTTCTCTTGACGCGACCATTCGAGTTTGGCGAGTACCATCGGCCCAACACGAGACGTATTCAGCGTACGATCCAAGCCTGACAGTTGACTCCCTGATTGGTCACACTGACGGTGTATGGGATGTCGCACTACTGCCCAGCCGAGGCGACCCCGAAGGTTTTTTGGTTTCCGCTGGTGCGGATGGAGCAGTGAAGGTCTGGGACGCCACGAAAGCGGACGTCAACGGGAAGGGCTATCCACTTCTCCGTACATGGACGTATGATGGTGCCGATGCTGGATCTGCGTCTTCGGACATCGAGCCAGTCTCGATAGCACCGTACTTCCCAGATCTGCAGAATGTGCTGATCGGGTACAACAATGGAGTTGTAAAAGCATTCAGCCTAGCAACAGGAAAGGTCATAAAAACGTTTGGACAGCAAGAGAAGAGTAAGAACCGTCTTTCAGTTACAGGCGGTCAGACAGTTGACACTTTTCATCCAGACCTTTCCGCCTGCAATCAAGTGATATGCCACCACACACTTGATGTCATTGTGTCTGCACATGACGACGGTAACCTGCGTTTCTATGACAGCAAGACTGGTGAGTCGTCTTTGAAAACGAGATATGCCGGCTAGATCGCTGACATTGCGATATCTGCCAGGCCGATTAACCTCGACCGTGAAAGGCCACGCTGAAGCCGTCAATACCGTTGATTTCGACCCCAACACCTCATCCGCTCTCATTTCTGGCGGCGATGACTGCTCATGTAAAGTTTGGGACATTTCGAGCGGAACATGCGGTCAGGACTGGACTCTGCACCGACGGAGAGGCGACCAAGGAGTGCTAGCTGTCCAGTTCTGTGAGAAGGTTCCTGTGCTTGCAAGCGGAGGCGCAGATGGTGTAGTGCGTGTCTATGTCAGGTCAACCTGAAAAGAGAAAAGGATTTATTACTGTGGTGAGTCATCTGCGACGAACCGCTGGGTATTTGTCCTGACCTTAAAAGCGAAACAGAGCGGGACAAGGTCTTCCATCACGGGACGTAGATTGGTCTCCGACGAAAACGACAACAAACGATCTTGTAACCTATCCGCTCAACCTGCAACAAATTTCGATTTACAATGCGAGGAGAAAGAGGGGTGCACTTAACGATGTATCAACCTTAATATGACCACTAAAGATTTTGCCAACCATGCATGAGCTCAGTTGACCGTGTCTTCTATGTCGCTTTGCATTACACTGCTTCGATCGGCATCAGGAGGCGGGAATGGCCATCTTTCAGCATGCGCGGTAGCTGGCCCCGCCTCTCTCCTGAATAAGTCCATATCATACATTCAGCTTGTTGGATCCTCTGGCATCGGCCATTGGTATACACTCCGACATTTTAATTATAATGTTAAGATCTGGTCAAGTTGCTGGTGAACACACGAAGACCCTTATTCGAAACAACTGCGCACCTCCTTGGGTGAGCTAGTGAACTGAATTTTGGAGGATTTACACGTCACTTTAAAAGCGTCCGGCTGCCATTGTTTCACCTAGTCATCATGTTGAAATCATCAGACAGCCTAGAGTCCATCCGCGTTATTGTACAGCCGTTCCGAAGCATGATCGAAGAAAAAACGTCGAACTATCTTAAATTCCAATCTGATTCGGATAATTCGAAAGACGCAAGAGCTCTACCTATAGAGTACAAGGGCACATTGACGCGGTAATCTGCAATATCATCGCGATACGACCCCGCCTGGATTCAACGATCGGGATCGCTCGATAAACGGGACTGATCCTGAGTCGAGATGACGTTGCCATTACTATCGAGTTGGTCGGTCTGCGTCTCCTTGTCTACCCCGCTAGGACGCTCCGACACGTCCGGAGACGAACTACCTGCGGAAGCTCGTGTAGAACTGGGCGAACCAGACGGGTTCTCTCCATCCCTTTCGCTCATATCGACCTACTGACCTGTGACTGTATGAGATGACGATCTTTCACGGTCAAGCTTAAGCACGCACTTATCGGTCGATGAAGTCCCTACCAGTCAGGATAAGGTAGAAGTTGTATGAAAGTGGCTTGTGTCTGTATGACAGGAAGGATTTAGATCAGGCCAAAACCGGCCACCTATCGTAAGGAATCTCAACGTTACCACACGAAGCCTGTTGTAAGAGATCAACAAACAACCGTTCAGAGTCGAACGGTCGATGTCGTGTGACTGTGTCTGTATATATGTCAACGATCAATTATCGTCGAGAGTCAGATGACCCGAAGCTGAGAATCATGACGTCAGAAACGGTCCTGGATGTCGGAGTGCACGTGCATTCGAGTGATCATCGGTTGGCCAAACGATTATCAGCACTACTGATCACCAAAGTCACCTTGCCACCCATAGTCACCTTGTCGGTCTGGTCATGATCGAACGACAGAGGAGTAATCAGAACGAGCTCGAAGATCTTACTCGCCACAATATGCTCACTCAGTTTACCAAACTACATCCGGATGTCTTATCGCTGCCCTTCTTCGCACTTGTATCTTTTTTTTGCTAAGCCCATATTCATCAACATATTCATGAAACCCTCGTCGGTCTGACGACTCTGCTCCCGGTCGTATACCACCTTCCGTTTCGGAACGGGATCAGTCACCTTACCAACCAACATTTCCGGAGCCCCACATGCAAAGTCTCTAACGCAATCCTCATCGTCATATGCGTACGTTATGATCATCCGATACATGTTCTCATCTGCGAGAACGAAAACTGCTAATTACAAACTCGTGCGTCACCAGCCAAGGGGGAGTATGAGTCCTATAGCCCCTTCTTCTTGTCTTCAGCATCCTTGTCTTCCTTCACATCACCAGGCTTGACTCCCGTCTTGTCCGCGGTCGACTCGATCGCTTTCGTTTCCGTCGATTTCGTCTCTTCCAATTCGGCTTGAGAGTTGGATATTCTATTTTCGACTATGAAGCGCGAAGGCGACGTTAGTTCCGTTACGATCCAGTCTCTCACGTCTACTCACTCAATTCGTGTAGAGCCAAAACGGATCTGATCAGACTACTCAGATAGACGACCAGACTCTGATCGTTCGTCTCCACCCTGAACGCCGTCCTCTTCTTCTCCGCGTCCCTAGCGTCCCCATCCAGATCGGGTAACAAGTTGAAAATGTCCTGTAAATGGTACATGACCTGATGATTCACGGGCAACTTCCCCTTCCCTACGAGAGCGAGGTAATCCCTGATCTCGATCAGACGGGAATGAAGTCCCTTGAGGGAAGAGATCTGGGCTGAAACTCGGTTGGAAAGACCTCCGTATTGATGAGGAGATTTGATATCCCGGAGTAAATGCTCCACACCGATCTCTTCCGCTTCTTCCGCTTCGATGGTGGAGGGAATATGAGCGAATGATTTTTGAGTGGCAGTTCCGTCCTGTCAAGCGGGGCGCGAGCGAAGACGAAATTGGGTTCAGATCAGTATTGGTTCTAACCAGTCCAACCTTCTCGTACGATCAGGAACTCACATCCTTGATCTCCTCTACAGCGAAATAAGCATCCGTAGGGATCCCTACTTCCCCTCTTCCTCCTGTTGCTCTGACGTCTACGATCACCATGACCTGTTCCCACCAGAAACAACAACAAGAACATGATATAGGTCAGTGAAGAGCAAAAGGAAATAAAAGAAGGAAATACGTACGGGACTAGGGATAAACCTCTTCAACCTCTCACTAATTTCTAGATCGGAAGAACGTAATTGAGGTCCCGTGTGATAGAACCCGATAGGCTTTTCGGTCGCTACGACAACAAGCAGGCGATTTAACGATACAAGATGAACAAGTATGATTGATTATCAGTTCTCGTTGTCATTACTAAGAAAAAGTAAGGATGAAAGAGGAGAGGAGAGGAGATGAGGAACTAACCGTTGACTTTCCGGAACATCTCCCACATCGAATCGATGTAATCTAAATCCAAGAACCAAGTCTTCGGGTCTCTCTCATCTTCTTCAAAAGGTACGGCGAATCTGTGTACCAGTGGTAACGAACATATTATCAATCCCCGAGTGAAAACGATGTGGATGTAGAGAAAGAAGGGGGACTGACGAATTGGCGACGTTGATGGTCTTGCCTTCGTTCTGACCTAATAAGATCCCTAGGATTCGTTTTCGGCTCGAGGTGGGGACTCGGGAGGCGTGGTCTACTACCTGATTATTTTGGTTGTGAAATGTTGATCAGAGAAAGTAGAGAGGAAGAGTAGTCAGGAGGGGACAGCTTACGGAAAGGAGGACTAGGGGATGGATCACACTAATGGACAGATGATCGTCAGTCAGTCGAAACCCTTGGACCAGGGTTTGAGAACCGATACGTACACTTGAGTCCCTGCAAGAGACTCGTTGATCTAATCAACCACAAGATATCAGATCAGTTTCACGATTTCAATCCACTTATTCTATTCCTGATGCTCGATCTCGAGCTCGATTCCGATTCCTGAAAAAAGGACGCACCTGAGCTGTAGTCATTCCACCCATTTTGGATACGATCTATCTAGTATGTCCGTGGGTTATCGAGCAGAGTGAGTTATGGCAGGGATAGTTGCAGAGCAGTGAAATGGGTTGAACGATGTCTTGCGTGTCGTCAGCGTTTGACATTGTACACTTTCAACCGTGAATTATCTGAAATCCGCGGTGCGATATTGCATAAATCAGCTTGGATTCGTCATAATCACTCGCTCACTCGAAAGTAAAGTTCCTACTAGCTACTAGCTACTAGACTTGTGTACTGTCGACAATCATCATCCTATCACTTCAACCATGCCTAAACCAAACAAACAAGCCATACCATCAGCTGCTCCTTCAAAACAGCAAGAAAAAGAACCCAATTGGCCCTCTGTTTCACCCAAAAATGATCTCTATAGCGAAAGCATAATGGACGGTCAGATCTATATAATCGACGTTAGTCCTCTCTCGTTCCAACCAAACACTCGCCATTCTAACTGACAAGTCGCTCGATTATACTTCCTGATCTCTGAATAATGAAGTAGGACATCTTCACGCCAGCAGAATGCAAAGCCTACATAGCTCTGGGTGGGAAGATCGATATGGATCCTCCTAAACCACCAGGGAAAGATGAAGCTCGTCGGACGAATTGTGACCCGCGTTTCTCTTCCTGGTCATCAACCATTCCCCCAACTAACTTTCCTCACCTTTCCATAGTCAGGTACTCGACGTATTCTCCAACACTAACCGATCTCCTATACCCTGTGATAATCCCCAACATCCCATCCCCAATCCCCAGCCCTAAATCCCTTTTCCCTCGGATAAAACTGTACCACTACCCTCCTGGCACATTCTTCGAATCACATTACGACGAATCGGTCAAAGATCCCCAAACGGGTCTCAAGAGCGAATGGACCGTCCTGGTCTTCCTCTCCGGGGAAGAAGATGGGATCGAAGGAGGAGGGACCGTCTTTCATCTCCCTCGAGTGGGGAAGAAGAAGGAAGGGGAGGTGTTGAGGGTGAGAGCGAAGAGGGGGAGGATGGTCTTGCATAAACACGGGAGGGATTGTTTCTTACATGAAGGCGAACTCGTGAAATCGGGCAAGATCGGGAAATGGGTCTTGCGGACCGATCTGATGTACTAGGTTGTGCTCACTTGAAGATCGATGGATGGATGACCCTCAAAGACTCTGCGAAAGTCTGCACCCCAGAAACTAACACTCATTCGATCCATATAACTATAAAATCTAAACCTTGATATCCTCAACCCCCTTGGTGACTCCCTCGACATCCTCATCACCCTCTCCCTCAACGAAGTCATCCATGCCACTAGCCTTGGCGAACGAAAACTTCCCCTTTGCGTTATCCCCACCCTCACTCTTCTTCTCCGTCATTCGAGGTGCGGTCTGAGCGGATTGTTTCCTAGCCCCAGGTCCAGAGGCGATCATGAACCCATCCTCATCTACTACCGATTCCTGAGCGGCCTTGGGGGCCTTGGGTTGAGTGGTAGCAGGGACGGCGGCAGGGGCAGGGACAGCGGCGGGTGGAGCTCTTCTCCATCCTCCTTCCGCTCCTCCACGTCGAGGTAGATCTTTAGGGAAGTTTCCTCCCGCCGCCGCTCTCCCTCCCCGGTTCATGACGGGTCCTCGAGGGGGTACAGGTCCTCCTGAAGTGGCAGTAGCAGCGGCAGAAGCAGCACCACCTTCAACCTTCTCCTTGTCCTCTACAACAGGCTTCTTCTTCTCCTCGACAACCTTTCGTTCAGGTCGGTTGGATCTCCAATCACTTTCTATTCTCTTGGCCTTTTCCTCCGCTTCAGGGTTAGGAGGGGCCGCGGCTAGAGGCTGAGCACGAGCAGGGTGAGGGGAAGCTTGAGCAGAAGAGGTGGCTAACAAAACGAATCCCCTTGTCAGCCTAGATCTTTCTCCCGCGCATAGGATGGGAGACTCACGGGTTGGCTCTTTGCTAGCGGGTTTACTGGATCTCCAATTAGTCTGTTCCAACTCGACACGAGGAGTGACAGGGAGAGATTCTTTACGGGTAATCTCTGGTTTAGGGGGAGCGGGTTCCGTTGCGGTGAATTTGGTGCCTCTTGACCACTATAGCAAAGCGATCGTCATCAGAATCAGCACAGCATCGAGACCAACATGATTCTCTCGAACGCACCGTCTCTTCGGCAGCAGCTCCGGTAAGCTGTACAGGCTCTCGGTCCATGAATCCTCCCCTTCCACCCCGGGGTCCTCCAACTGGTAAATCCTTTCCAAGCGCGACAGGGGCCGCAGGAGGAGCAGGAGGTCGAGCAGGTCGGTTCGACCTCCAATCATCCGGAGTCTCCGCAATAGGAGTTCCCCCAATAGGACCTCTATCCCTCAATCCACCCTCCTGCGCTCCTCGAGCGGGAACGAACCCTCTCTCTCCACCCATACCGGAATCTCCTCGTCGTAAAGCAGGAGGCTCGGCGTTTGCAGTAAATCGACTTCCACGTGCGGCACCCCAATCTCGATCGATGGGGGAAGGACCATCGTCACGTCCTCCCTCAGAGTCGTAACGGTTGTTGGAACGGGCTGGCGCTCGGGTGTCGGTTCGAGCGGGAAGGGGTCCTGATCGTCTCCATTGATCGGCCGACTCGGCCATGGAAGGTCCGAATCCTCCTCCTCCGAATCCACTACTCTTGGCTAATCAATTTTCGGAATGTCGCAACGTCATGAGCTCCATAGTCGTCGAGCGATGCCAGACAATGAGCGAATCTACTTACGAGGTTCAGCAACGCTAACCCTGACAGACCTTCCATCCATCTGTCCTCCAGTCCTCTCCAAACCAGCCTTCAAGTCGTCCAAAGTCTTGAACTCGACATATCCGAATCCCTTGGGCTTGTCATCGTGTCCCTTGATGATCTTGGAAGAGACGGTCTATATCGTTCCCAAAAACAGACACGAACCCGAAAGCGCTCATCAACTCCTTGCCCCTGCTTTGACATTTCCTGTTCGGCTCACCTCCAAGCCCTCAAAGAACTGGCTTAATTCTTGCTCTCCAACTTCAAAGCTCAAGTTCCCTACGAATGCGGTATAAGGAGGTTTCGTTGGCAAGGGGAGCTCCTCCCTCTGGAACCTCTCGTTTCCTTGTCCACCAGTCGCACCAGCGGACGCGCCGTATCGCGAAGCGCCACGGTCGGGGATGGAGTCGAAGTAACCGGGATCACCACGTTTGGGAGCGTTGGGGTCTTTTGGGGTAGCTATAGTTGTGGGAGCTGTTAAGAGGATGTATTCTCAATGCGTGCGTCTAAGGACGGCTCACGAGCGATGGGCATGTCTTCCATCTCGTCGGCCCAGTTACCAGTAGCTGCATCCGATCCCTCAGGATTAGTCATACGACTCTCTCGCTACAAGGCAAGGATTCGCTTACCGGTATCGGCCAAGAAGGACGACAAGTCCATCTTCTGTCCCTTCTTCTTAGGAGCTGCATGATATCGTCGAGAGAAACGTAGAAAAGGCGAGGAACAACGTTGAGGTGAAATGAGCTCGATGATTCCTCGCGATCGTTCTTGCTGTTGAGGCAGGATTGACCGCGTTTTTTCGAGACTTACCCATTGTTACGATCTATCTGCTTGTATCTAACTTGTAAAGTAGTGCAAGGGGTAGCTATAGCTGAGGGTAGAGATTATCTACTCTTGACGATATCAGGTCAGACATCCAATCTTGGCGATTGATGATCTCATCTCGAAAAAGGACAAGCGGGGTAATCTCGCGGACATCTGCGATTGGGACGAGCCAAACCGAAGCGCAGCCGAGGTCGTCACGTCGAGTTTGATAAGCGCGGCCGTGTGTTTCAGGTAGACAAGGACAAGGGAAGTGGCAGGTCCCGGTGTATGAGCTGGTAGGATAAAGTAGGATCACTCCTGCGGTCGCTGAAGTTGGTGATCATAGTTCGAGGCCCCGTGATGTTTCACCCAGCTATGCCTCTACTGCAATCGAACGTGAAGATGAATGCGCCATCGTTACCCAAGGCCATCCCGAACGACAATCATAACGATACCAACGCTTCAGTCGGTCCGCGATCCGCCACCACGCACGAACAGACCTGGACGATGTCTCTGATGTACGTGCCTTTACTAGATTTCCAGTATCTGTATCACTCTTACCATAAGGTCTCGCGATGAACAGGGACCAAGACCGTGCTATATCGTTCCAGCAGATGGACCAATCAAGAACCCCTCCACTAGTGCTCAGAGCGACAGTCGAAACGGAAATAGCCATAACGAACCGACAATCAAGCTCGATGAACAGGAATTCAAAATGCCAATAAAGATACATAAATACACAAGTCTATTTTTCTAAAGATTTCGTTGGCGAATAATCACTACCGAGAAAGAACGTAATGTATTGTCTAAGGATTGTAGAGAACTAGAATGATGGGTCAACATAGAACCGATCAAGCCTTTCGGTTCCTCCATGCGAATGCCGCAATTGTGAATCCCCAAAATGCGAAGACTAGCGAATGAGGGCAAGATCAGCTGATGCTTTCGGTCTTGAGAGGAAAGAATGTAAGCTCACCCCAAATGGCAGTGATACCGATGTTCCTCCATCCAATGACGCCGGAAGTGATGTCCAATGTGCTCAAGTACTCGTTACCGTTTCGGTAAGCTGTCAGTCAGCAAGTTCATCAGTATGCATGACAACAAAAGTCTATATGGAGACCGAAACACTCACGACAATAGGCACAGTCCGCGGTAGCATCCGGGTTGTTGACGTACCCTGCCGCACTTGACAAGAAGTCGTTGAGATATGCACCGCACGTCTGGCCAGCGTTCGGCTGGACGATGTTGAACTCGCTCTCATCGCATGTGATGTTGACGTTCCAATTGATGAAGAAGACCTTTCCTCCCAAGATGTAGGACCATGGGTCGAGGTAGTAGATCCAATATCTCCACCAGGCGGGGATTTGAGGGTAAGGTAACAAGATACCCGCAAATGAGGCCATGAGACCGAGAGGCACAGAGTTGAGTAATGCGGCTGCCTCTGCGGTTGGACAGAGAACTCCGATGAACTGAGCGAATCCTCCAATCCACAGGAAATAGAGCATGTCGAGGAAAACGAACGATCCGGCGTGGTATGGGTCGGTGAGGATACCGACCTTGAAGGTGACCAAGTACCAAGAAACCCAACTCAGGATCTGGGACATCAAAAGCCAAGGGATCTCGGTGACGATCAAAGCGAACACCCAGGGGAACCACCCGAACAGTTTTGCTGATGACTCTCGCGATTCGAAAAGTGTACGTTGTTCGATGACCTGAAGTCGTAGGGAGGCAACTGGATGTCAGCTAAAGCGCGTGGAAACGCCAAGGGGAAAGGCAAATGAACTAACCCTCGGTTGAATGATGTTGAACAATCCTGGTGCGACGAACATGGCTTGGAAAGTAGCCAACAATCGGTTCTGAACACTTCGGTAGTTGTTGTCCATTTGCAAGAACGAAAGACCAGTGATCAGACCGGAACCGACAACGAGACCGACTCGACCCATGACGTAATCAGGGGTCCTGACGATAGACGACCAAGATCTTTGGGTGACCAATTTCATCTGTCTTCCGAGCGGAGCGGCGTAATAGAGACCATCTTCTTCGAAAGAAGGAGGCTTGCTCTTGGCCTCTTCGTTGACGGCTTGAACCTGTTTGGTGACCTCCTGGTACTCCTCAGAGTCGAGCCAGACTTGAGCCCAATCGTGACCTTTTGACCTGACTCCACTGACGATATCGATCATTTCTTCAGCAGCGTTGGCTTCATCGTCGATCTTGGCTCCGTTCTTCGCAAAGTACTCCTTCATCGTGCTAGCGTGTTTACCGAGTTCACCATTATAGACGGTTCGTCCACCCTTGGCGAGCAAGATGAGCTGATCGAACTGTTCAAAGAGCAAGGCGGAAGGCTGGTGCACGGTGACCAACATGGACTGTCCGGCAGCACTGAGCTTTTTGAGGAAACGAAGGATTTGGAAAGCACTCTGTCCGTCCAATCCACTGGTAGGTTCATCCAGGAAGAGCAACTTGGGACGAGCGACTAGTTCAACTCCGATCGTAGTCCTCTTCCTCTGTTCGATACTGAGTCCGGCTCCGGGAATACCAATAACAGCGTTGGCCAAGTCCTCAAGTTCGAGGACGCTGATGACCTTGTCGACGTAGGCAACGATTTCCTCGTCGGGAGTGTCGGCAGGCTGACGGAGTCTAGCCGAGAACAAGAAGGCTTCACGGATAGTCTGAGTAGGTTCGTGAATGTCCATCTGACCGACATAACCACAAGTACGCTGGAAAGAAGGACCGGGGGGACGACCGTCGACAAGGATTTCACCTTCAATGACACCGTCTTCCTTTCGGGCACCCAATACGTCTAAAAGAGTGGTCTTTCCGGCTCCGGACGCACCCATCAGGGCGACCAACGAACCTGGCTTTGTGAATCCTTGAATGTTGTCGAGCAATTTACGGTGACCACCTCGAACGGGAACGGTATAGTTGAGTCCGGACCAAGAGAAGAGGGTCTCGGTCTTGTCGATCTTCATGTCCTCGTTGTCCTGACGGGGTCCAGCGGCATCGTTACCCGCGCCAGCCTTTTCACCGGCCTCGGCATCCTTGTGCTCAGCCATAGGGTTGGGCTCGTTCTTGGCAGGTCTTCGGAAGAGCAAGACGGACTTGACGCTTCCGGCGGCCTTGAGACGTTCGACGGCGAAACAAGTGACGATGACGTAGGCGATCCACCAAACGATGACGATCCCAAAGTTTCTCCAGAGGTGATCGGTTCGGTAACCGTACTGTGACTGAATGTAAGCCGTTCCTCCGACGCTGGTATCACCGGTAGTAGCTCCGGGGGTGACACAGGTGACTCCCTGACCGGAAGTCGGGTAGTTTGCGCCGTAAGGAATCAAGCTGGGGGTGACACAAGGAACGGTAGTCCCCTGGAACTCGTTGATAAAGGCGGATTCCAAGGAATAGTACAGAGGGTTGAGCCACCTGACCCAACCGATCCAAGGTTTGAACTGATTCGAGGGGATCAAGTAACCCATGGTGACGATCAAGAGACCCAACGAGAGACCGGAGACGGCACCTGACGCTTGGAACGAGGAGAACCCGAAACCGACCATCCGGAAGAACCCGAGCAAGGCGTGAGTGGTGACATAGGTCAAGACCCAGAGGGTAAAGAAGGCACCGGCGGTATGACGTAAAGCGGACATCCAGTAGATGGGCAAGATGAAGACGGTGACTTGACAAGCGACGATGGGGAGATCGACCATGATCTGAGCCAAGATGAGGGCACTGGGACGGTAAAGCGCCATACTCTTGTGTTTCGCCAAGATCGTCCTTCCCTTGAAAGAATTGACGACCTCTCCGAGACCGAGTAGAGCGTTGACGAGTAGGATCAAGAACAGGACACCGGCCTTTCCAAACAGACCGGTGGTATCACCCGACAACATGTAGAACAACGAACCCAAGATCAACGACTGAATGAGACAACCTCCCTGTTTGATCGCCAACGAGGCCTTGTCGTTCCAAGTCAAGGCGTACTGTCTCCTCGTAGCGCTCAACACCTGAGTCCACAGGGTGGTGGTATAAGGACTCTTCTTCCCGGACCCCTTTGCCTTTTCGATCCTAACGTTTTCCTGGAAATCTTCCGTCCTGACCCGTCGAGTCTCCTCGTCCCTGATCAGAGCGTCGTACTCCTCCATCATTCGACGACTGAGATCACTCTCCCTGAACGCCCTCGCGAATTCCTCGGGGGTATCGGGGACTTGTCCCTTTTTATCATCCGCGACGACTCGTTCGGTAGCGACGGTGACGGCGGTCAAATAGTCCGACAAGTTTGCTCCGGGGGAAACGACGAACCCCAAGTTTTCGAAATAAGGTCGAGCCTCTTTCATCGGACCCCAATAGATACATCGGCCCGCGGCGATGACGAGGATCTTGTCGAAACATTCCGTGATCTGATTCCCGGCCTGGTAGACCGAGATGAAACAAGCCGTCTTGGTGTAATCCGTGATGGTCCTCATGGAGCGGGTAAACTCTAGAGCGGTGGAGGCGTCCAATCCTCGAGTGGGTTGATCGAAAGCGATCACCGGTGCTCGATTGACGAGAGCTTCGGCGAGTGTGACTCGCTGTGACGTGCAAACGATCCGATCAGTCCCCACGCCCATGGTCGAGACACTGTGAGCGACTAACCTTCCTCTCTCCTCCCGAAACACCTCGGACGTTCTCATTCCCGACCTTGGTATCGACGGTATGCTCAATCCCAAAAGTCTTTAGCAAAGTCTGCCTATGATCCTCCTCATACTCTTCCCTACTGACCCCATCCGGTCTGGCTTCGTCCGAAGGGGTCCTCATCTTCAGAGCAAACTTGATGGTCTGATTGACAGTGAGATCGGGGTAGAAGACTTCGTCCTCCGCTACAAAGATGATTTGCCCGGGGTAGGATTCGGCCGCTTTGGAATCCATCGTTCCGTAGAGGATCTCTCCGTCGACACCTGCGTATCCTTGTTTGATGTTTGTCAGTGCCTGGACGAGGGAGGAGCCGTCAAGTCAGTGCGGGTCGGATCGGTAACAAAGAGAACCTCGGACTGACCTTCATGAACGTCGTACACCCCGCTCCAGGTCGACCCAAGACCAAAGCCATCTCCCCACTCTTCAAACAACCCGTGAAATCCTGGATCAAGAACTTTTCATTCTTTCCCAACTTGCTATCGAGATCGGGAAGATGGTTCGCCTGGGTAGACTTTTCCGAAGCCTGAGGAGCGGTTTTACCAGAGGTGACCGAGGAAGTCAAGGTGGAACGTTTCTTGTCGTTTCGCTTGGTCATGGGGTTGAACATGGTCCCCAAGTCTTCGGCGAAGACGGCATCCGCTCCCACACCTCTTACGCAGAGTTGGTTCCATGAGACGTCTAGACGACGAGGTTTCAGTCCGTCCCTCTCGTCCCTCTCCTGATCACGTTTCATCACGCTCTCGAGGGTCCAGGCGTCCTTCTTGGAAGCTTCCGACCGACGGGAGACGGCTCGGTCAAAGGAAGAGACCTCGTCGGGGTAATCGTCTCGAGCTTGCGATCGGGCGGAAGTCATTCGAGTGAGGATTCCACCGATGGCCGACTGTTGTCTCCCGTTCGCTGGTCGTTCGTCCAGTTCCCTGGTGTATTGAGGAACGGCATGAGACTTGTTGGCGGTCTTGGGGTCGGCGGCGGTGCTGGGGGAAGAAGGGAAAGCGTCTTCCTCCTCGTCAGCGTAGGAAGAGGCTGGGGATGGTTGTTGAGTGGTCGCATCGAGAGAGGGGGAGTGATCGATGGGGAGAGCGGTGCCGAGGGTGATGGGCGCTGCCATTGTGGTGGGTGGCTGTTGAGCCAGGGTGAGGAGTGAGGAGTGGGGATGGTAGGTGAGAGGTGGTGTCGCTGAGAGAAGAGACAAGTAGTGGTGGTGACCTGTGCCACTATAAGAAGCTAAGAAGAGTGAATTGTGAGAGTGAATTGTATCAGTTGCGCCTCTTCCAACGTGAACCCCGTCCCCGCTCTCACACACAAAACACACACAGACACACCACAGCAAACTCTCATCTCCGCCGCTCGATCCGTAGCCGAGCATCATCGTGTACGTAACAAAACTCCCGATCTCCCCTCCCTCTCGCAACCACGTGATATACGCCCGCACACACCCGCCGAGCCACCGCGTCAGTGTTTCAAGTCCCCCACGGCGCTGGCTGCACTGGCTGGCTGACGAATGACAGATGACAGATGACAGCTGACTAGGCCGAGGTGCTGACCAAGTGCCAAGGCCGCAGACACGAGGCCGCTCGCTATGAGTCACAGCCAGGCCGCGTTTCGATCGGGTCGCCGTTCGAAACGTCTCATCGTAGTCGAGGTCAAACACGATCGAGCACCGTCTGTCATTCACGACGAATATGGCTAGTCAGTTACGCATGAGTCGTGGCAAAAGGATATCAGTTCAGTAGCCGAGTCCAGATGGTTGTTTGATATCCATTTCCAGTCGACTGCCATACGATCGATCTGGTCGAGTGACCTTGATGCACGACCGACATTCCATCATCTACATCCTCATTTGATGCATTCGGCACAACAAGCGGGACCCATATCCCGCTACCGCCGCATCCAGCCTAGAAGTTCATCTCGAAAGCAAAGGTTCGATAGCCCGGTAGGTATCGCCGTCGAACAAGCTGAAGTCGACCGAGACATTCCCCTCTACACGATATCGAGACGTTCACAACCCGACCGCCTGGGACCGCTAGGCGAGGGATAGATGACTACCAGATGCGCCTGATCACTCGGATCGTATGTCTGTCTCTTGTCATCAAGGGAGGTTGATATGATCCGACGTCCGTATGGTTTCAAACGTACGAATAGAGACAGAGCGCTGATAAAAGATTCCGATGAGTCGAGTTCAGTCGAGAACATGATCGATGAGCGATTCGAAGTGTTAGAGCATAGGTACAAGCGCGTTGCGTTCCTCAACACTCAGATCGAAATGCGCATCATGGTTTCATTCCAGAGCAATCAGGTGCGAGTGTGATGATAATGTCCTTCGATAGTCATGGATGACCAAACTTGTTGTCGGCCCTTGTATCGAACGAGAGGTAACACGGTACTGCTTCAAACCAAGTCACGAACGCTGGCTGAGCTTGGAAGATGTGGTCGAGTGAGGATGGGCTTTTGTCGATACGAATTTCGGTCAGGCTGATCGTACTCCCAAAGACGGAAAATGCGATCCTGCATGATTAGTACACGAGTCCTGCGGGTGAGGCAGAAAACGAATCTGTTCCGAATAGAGCTGGTTTTCGGCATTGATCTGTTATCTGGATCGACATTTGGAAACGATCTCGAACAAATACCGGATGGTATAGGTGCAATCGCTCGGTCTTCCAATTGGAGTGTCGCGCTGTGAGTGAACTGATGTGTCGAATCTTCAAGCAGGACTGGTCAGTTGAATTGTTGGCCAAGTTTATGACCGGGGATACGAGAGGTCATTTCAAGTGAAGTTCACTTGGGCTGAAGGATCGAGCCGTACACCGAGTCAGATAACTGCATTAAGCGATATACGAAGAGGACCATCATCTCGCTGGATTTCATCCTAGGATAGCATGACGCGATAATCGTCAAACAAAGCTGCACCGATAAATTCGCCCAAAGCGATTGTTGAACATATGCTCAACCCCGCACCTCGGTTGATGCCCAATCCTGACTGCCATTGCAGGACGCGCCTGTCGTATTCGATACAGGAGACATCTTTGCCCTCAGGATACGATCGCCCTGGGAATATCGAATCGAGTTTCGTGGGTTTGTACGCCTTCTGTACTAGGTCTTGATCAATCCGTTGCCACTTGGAGGGATTCTGCGATTATATTTTGGGTGTGAGTGAAGTCGAAGATCATTATCAAAACCCTACTCCCGGGCCCAAACTCTCTAACTCGTTCACCTCTTCCAAAGCTTGGTCCCTAGAAGAAGAAGAGTAACCAATCTATGACACTTGTCGTCGAGCGATGATCTCCTGTTTACTACGAGCGCTGTTCGAAGAATCCTATGCTTCTTCTTCTTCTTCTGTGATTTCAAGCTAGGTTTTGCCGCGCTGAAAGTCAACTTGGATTTATGTTGACACGCAATGGCAATCGCAGTATTCGTTATCATACAGACACAGAGTGACGGTATCTGTGGTCGGTGCACAATGGGTATGCGACTCTACACATCGGGTGTGAGGCCCTCTTCCTATGAACAGCGTTCGAGCGGCACATCGAAGTTGTAGCTCTCGTTAATCTTACGGCCAAACACTATGGGCAGCGCGATGGATTGCACGGCAGATCCAACGAAGCTGTCAGTTGAGTAGGGTATGAACACGCTTGTCTCTGTCTCTCTAAGTCCATGGCAAAAATGAGACATTTCGAACATTCGTAGGAAACGTGAAAAGTAGTATCGCCGATGGGGGCACTCGAGATCGGAAACGCAAAGATTTCTCCGGCAGACACGATCGATCGAGAGCTCACATCCGAGGCTTACTAAGCGATGTAAGATGAGAGCACACTGTCAAAGGATGGTGGATATTTTGATTGGGCATGGATCGTGCGCTGTCACCACAATTCGGACATTGTCCAGGACCGGAAATATCGTCCGTCTGGTATATGGCAGGCGCGTCGGGCGGTTTGTGCAACGAGGCCTGTCCATCAGCAATCAGGCAGGAATTGCAGCCGGGTAGCGCGCGTTTCAACTTGATATGAAACAAGCCTTCGGGGAGTAATGTGAAAGCGATAGAAGTGATCTACATGAAATTTGGAACGATTAGTCACTTCATGCACATACGACAGAACATATCATTCCCGTGTCTCGTCTCTCGTCTCAAATCCCAGGGCGACACAGCAGCCCATCATCTCACGATGGCTTTGGATCCTACGGGAGTGTCCGTCCTCGCCTGGGATTTTGTCCAGAATGTAGACCTCTTCCCATCTAGCCAACTGCCAGTCCTAATAGTCCTTCTACTGTTGCGAGTGTGGACTTGTCCGAATTGATTTGTACATCGCCACCTACCTATCCTATATTCACAATCTGCAAAAGCCCTGAATAATTCTGTCCTGCGCATCAAGTACCGATTGAATCGTAGTGCGGACAGTTCATCGACAGTTACAGTGACCGATGTGAACTAACAGCTCAATCGTCTGATCAGTATACACATATCAGGAGCTCGTGGACAGCATGTCCCAGACAAGTACGATGAGCAAGACTCGACAGGGAAACCGAGTGATCGAGGCGGTAGAGACAAACGGGGTACGTAACGGTCCTCGAAGAGAGCTTGACAAGCGGCAACATCTCCAATGCTGACGACATGGACAGATGTTTCAGACTACGAACGATGCCACAGCAGGTCCATCTTCACCGAGGAAGTACAAGGATGAGGAGAGCGAATATACTTGGACGTCGTCGGATGATGAGGAAGACGAGGACCATGAGGCGGAAAACACTAAGGGGAAAAAACGGACACGATCGGAACCGGGAAAGAAGCAAAAGAAACACAGAAAAGTTCTCACAAAGACGAAAGACATCGAGGATGGAAAGGAAGATTGGAAGGCTTTGGTACAGGTTACAAAAGAAAGTCTTGAAGATATCGCTCCCAACTCCACCGTACTACTGCCAAGTTTCGATGCTCCGAATTTCGATCCCGCCGACCACCCTGCGCACTTGCGGCAGGTGGATCTAGAACGGACGTGAGTCGAATATCTTTGTCGGACATATCGTTACATCTCTGAGCCGGGTTACGATCTGTAGCCCCTCAAAGACCGCCTCGCCCACCTGCTACCTGCGATGCTTCCGAGTCACGATGGACCACCTTGATCTCTATATGAAACAGTACCCTGCAGACTATCTTAGATCAATGTTGATGATGATTGGTCTTGGTGCTACTCACAAGGAGATCATTCGATCATTGGAAGCATCACTTTCCAAAGTCTTGTGGTACATTGAGGATTTTGAACTGCTGTTGTCCAACAAAAAATATGAGGAGCTTCACCAATACCAGAACAGTTCTGGAATCTTACTATGCGGAGGCGTGACGCTCGCTTCCAGTGCTCAAGGTAACATCGTTCAACCTGCTTCAACGGCATACGCTGTGGTGAGCTGGACAAACAGGACTACTATCGGATACCCTAGGACCAATCCGCGGTACACCTTTTAGAAATCTTCGCCCCTCCGCTTCGCTACCGATCACTTCTTCTCCGTGTTTCATCGGCCTACTGCGATGGCTACGTCTTGAGTATACGTTTGATCAAACTCTTTTCTTTCTTCATCACCTTTTACACAGGCAAGCTCAGTCTTGCGACGGATCGCTTAGTCGCCTCCGGTCTTTTTAGACTTCTCCTTAGTATAGTATAAATACAAGACTGATCCGAAGCGATTAGCGAAGTTGTACGACTTAGGAGAGGGAAGGAAGGAAGAGCTCAAAGAGTAACGAGACCTTACTTCACATCACATTCATTTTACCTACGCCTTTATCCTTCATCTGGACTAGTACCCATAGAGTGGTACCACGTCTTCGACTCAATACTAGAAGGGCGTCACCGGGGAGTCTAAAGAGTAGACTCAGCTCGTACTGATAGCTAGCCGGACAGTATCCACAGTGGAGATAGTTGTTGATCGATTTAGTTTCTTTGTTTTAGTGTTTCGCCAATAGTCTCTAGTAGAACTAGACATAGCCCACCGTTAAGCCACCACCACTCCCCACTTGCACCACAACGCTCTTCTGACCTGCGACGTTGCTACTCTCCAGGTCGTGCCGAAGAAGATGCAGCGAGAAACGAGTTCAGTCCCATTCGAAACTTCATGCGAACGACCGGCCTGAATCCGGAAGTATACGAAGTGATCTGTAACGCCCTAGACTTGGGGGATCTCGAGCATCGTCTGGTCAAGAGCATACCATGGAGCCGCAGATTGAATTCTCAGGTCGGTCGTCTGTTTCTCTGTCAACTTGATATGCAGGGTTCTCAGATTGATACGAGTCGTTTGGTGGGCATAGCCAGGAGGGTTAAAAGAATACTGGATCCCGCCGGCCTGGGTGAAGGAAATCAACGACAAAATCGACAATCAGCATCAGCTAAAATCGTCCGTCGATTTGGAAGAATTCCTCGCACCTTCCACCTCTTCGAATTCTTCCGAACCATCTACCTCCTTGCAGTCTTCCATACAACAAGCAGCCTCAAAGTTCGCTGAGATGCAAACAGGCCCGATCATACATCCAGAAGCTCTGAAAGTGGTTGAAAGGTGGAGAGGTGGTGCCGGGTATCGCACTTATGCTGGAAGATGTCTCTCAGTATCCGCTCTAAAAGATATCCCTCAAAACGCTCATATGAATAAGGTCAGCATGAGTTTACTTGCGGGTAAAAGATTATCTTACCGATGACAGCTATGCCCGGGTCCTGGTAGTCATATATAGGCCGTTCTTTCGATAGCTGGCGGCACCTCAATGATCTGATTGGCGACAAGAATATCGGCTTCGAGCTCCCCATTGCCGATTCGGTTTCGGGTTCCGTTGAATCGAGCAAAGAGAGCGTTTACAATTTCGGTTTAATTCTGGATAT
Source organism: Filobasidium wieringae (assembly GCA_001600055.1). Taxonomy (NCBI): domain Eukaryota; kingdom Fungi; phylum Basidiomycota; class Tremellomycetes; order Filobasidiales; family Filobasidiaceae; genus Filobasidium; species Filobasidium wieringae. The sequence continues at coordinate 119,114 of BCIV01000005.1, forward strand.
TTGGCATCTTATTGTCTGGCATATTTGCTGGAATTGGTGTTTGATCTTCTTCTACTGGGATATAGTTCTCATCGACCCGCTCTTCGTGATGTCCTGGAGTAACTTGCAAGCAGCTCTGTGGTTCCGGTTCGAAGCGTTTGCCCAACCAGAGAACCTCTCCGTGATCCCGCAAGTGGAACTTACGGCATCAGAGATGTTCGAAGCAGTCGGAAAGCTCGTGATCGGTCGTCACGGTTCGAGATATCACCTCCACCTATGTGATTTTCACCTAGGCGTGCTCAAGTACAGAGGAAAACTACGCTCGAAGTATCTAGAACTGTCAATCTGTATCAATCTCTACCGGAAATTGGTTCTGCTAGTCTTAAAGGACAAACTCACTAGAGCCTCCACCAGCAGCGGAACGTCGACCAACGAAGCTCCAATCACCGATCTCGCTTGGTTCCAGGAAGCTCGCTCAACCTGCATCGAGTTGGCCACAGCAATTGGTCTCCTTGATAGACTATCAGCAGCCAAAAGCCGTTTGCAAAGGCATAGCCATGTCGATGCCATCCTCGTAAGCCGCAGGCGGCTGGAGCTGGATCGTGCGCACGCCAACGCCAGGTCGACACCGCTTTCTAACATTATTTGTAACTATGATGCTGGCCGTACTCCAGTAATAACGGAGGATGCGAGAAAAACCTTGCAGCGGTGGGAGTTGGTGATGAAAGGAAAGGCTGGTTCGAAGGAAAGACTTGACCAACTGTCGTCACTCAAGCGGAACTCTGAGGATAAAGCTGCTCGAGGAGTTGACCAAGATCCTTATCGTATCGACATTGGCAACAGCGACAACTATGAGCGGTTGCTTCACTTTGAGCCGGGCAAACAAGCCAAGTGGGCTCTGAACGCATCCGGTCGAACAGTCGAAGGTAAGCTCGACGCCAAACGAGAAACGTATATTGAACGACTTACAGTAAAACATTCAAAGGGAAAGCACACGCCGACGCCTGCAGAGCTCTGGGGACCGCAGCGATCAACACCACTGAAGCGATCTTGAATCGCACACCAGATACGTATGACATCAAGGATGTCTTGACTCGTTTGATTCCTAGGTCAGGTATTGCCGTGCAGCTCTTTCTCGATCTGAACTTGACGTTTATCGATTTCTAGGCTCAACGGTTGGGCTGATCTCGATGCAGCTGCCGGTCCCATCGGTGCTAAATGTGGCGATTGCAGTAGATTCCTATTCACTACAACACCACGCTCCTCCCATTTTTGCCGAAGCGGAGGGGATCGCAGTCGATTGATCTCGACTTTGCTCTATCCGACGTCCCTTCGCTCGATCCGTGATCTCGTCAGATTTGTTCAAGATCATCCCGACGAACGAACGGCGGCGGTTCTCGATATCATCGAGAAGACACCACCTGTCGATCTTTCGCCATACGAATTGGAGACAATATCGGTTTACGACGGTTTGTTCAAATCGACGCATTTCAGTTTCAACCTTCTCAACCTTCCAACAACAATGTCCGAACTTCAAACCTATAACAGAAAGCTAGGCGGAATCGTCAAATTTGCGACCTTGATGTTGGGCAATGAGGAGTTGTTCAGAAAAGGGTGGATCTACGGCAAATGCCATTTCTGCGAACATAGGTCAGTCCGTCGTCTACGTTTGGCAGAGAGTGGTCCCATACTGATCTCCGCCAACAAATATAGGGTGATCATCTACCCTTCGAAAGGAACTCGCTTCCAACACTACTGTTCTGACAACAAGAAGAGAACCACCTACGCCACGCTTGGCCATATTAGAGGCCTTCACGATCTACCCCCTTACATCGCGTCTAGGATTTGGCTAACAGTACGTTCGGCGGGAGACACGACTTTTGATATTCGAGATTGGGCTCCGACTGAATGAAGTAGTCTTGCAACACAATCCGAAACATGACAAGATGACGACCTTCACGCACAATTACGCATTATGAAAAGATTGGTCAAGCGACTACTACAGACGCTGTATTCGATTATCATGACACGATGACTATCGCTGTATCGACCAGATCGGAGGAATGGCTCGATTTACTCTTGGCGAGGCATTGCTATCCGTTACGAACTCGAACATACTATCATCAATCACTGCCATCCCCTCGTCTCCGCTCTATCCACTACGATTATAGTGTTTGTCATTTCGAAAAAGGTTCAAGGAGACGATAAGTATGCTCAGGCGTGATGCCTTATCTATCTCGCTGATAACACGAGCTTAGCCCCTTCAATATCATGACAATCTCGTCGTGCGATACGTAGCGAGGAATTCTGGGGTTGATCTACACCTGAATGAACTTGACGTGACGTGACGTCTCGCATTCACCGATCGCAAAACTTGACAAATGTTTGGTTGACCAGCCTGCTTGATGCATCCGTTTCATACTGCTAGAACTACGACAAAGCGACTACACATTCCGATGCGATCATTCGCTTCAAGCGCAAGGACTTGTGAAATGCGTAGCTCCAATTGGATACAACGTTCTTATCCTAGCTTGCATCAGATCGTCCCAGTCTGTGAGCGGGAATGACGAATAGTCGATGTCTGCATTTGTCACCGAAGGAAAATCATGGCGCCGTCAGAGAGGCGCCGGAGGCGCCGGCTCTAGGTTTAGCCTGTCATGTGAAGTGTAGTGTGGGTATGTATTCATTGGTTTGAAGTGGAAGGAATGGAAACACCGGCTCTGTGACTATGCGGTGAAATGTGAGTGTCAGGTATATGATCGACATGGGTGAGAGCAAATTCAAGGGCAAGAATGGACAACCACAGTAAACAGAGAGGCGCCGATAGGCGCCGGTTCTGTGAATGAGTCTTTGGTCAGAGCGAGTAAACATTGTCMGGTCAGATGGCCGAGTGGTCTRAGCGCCAGCTCTGTGAATGTGTGTTCAGTGTGAGTGAGGTGGAAGATCACCGGGGTCAGATGGCCAAGTGGGCTAGGCGCCGGTTCTGTGAATGAGTCTTTGGTCAGAGCGAGTAAACATTGTCCGGTCAGATGGCCGAGTGGTCTAAGGCGCTCGACTCAAGTATCTATTACTTCTCCTGTCATCAGGAGAGTATTCGAGTCTCGCAAGAGGCGGGCGTTCGAATCGCCCTCTGATCAATATCCTTTTTGCCTTGTGTCGCTCGTTTGCGCGAACCACACCAACACCCTTCCTTCCTCGCGGATCCAGGTACACACGCCCGGGCCTCGGTTCTCGGTTGGAGCGAGATCGGGATCGGTCGTGTGGACGAAAGATTAGATTGGAAAAGCTACAGCTACAGGTCGTCTAAGGTCGTCTATGCATATATACCCTCGTCTGTACACTTTCCCGCCCATTGTCGTCATCCGTCATCCGTCACTGCCTCAGATGACTTGGTACACTCGCCCGCTCATTGCGTCTTTGCGACAACTTATAATACAGGTCTCTACGTCGTGACCGTCTACTTTTTCCTGCTTGGCAAAATCGTCAGCGTCACACCGCATAATACTGTCACAATTGACCTGCCAGGGACTGGTTACCATGATCGAAACGAAACCGACTCAATCCACACTGATGACGGACCAGGAGTCCTCATCTACCGGCGCACCCGTCATCTCCAAGGCCAGGAAGATGTCCATGTTGACACTCGTAAGCAGTCGTGTGACTATTTGATCAGGTTTCTCGAGCTGACGCTTCTTTGGGCGGCGTCTAGTTCTGTTTCGCTCAATTCGTCGACGTCTATAACGCCAGTGCCGTCGTCCTGGCGACTGCTACGGTATGTCTTTCTACATTGCTCGACGACCGATTCTATCTACCTCGACTGACCACGGGTTGAACGGTTTCAGATCGCCGAAGACCTTCAAATGGGAGCCACCGAAAGTGTCTGGACATTGAGCGCCTATGTTCTGACCTTTGCATCGTTCATGTTGCCCGTAAGTTTCCCATTCGCCACACTATCACACGGCCCTCACTGAATCGATCGACCGCCACTACGACTGTAGATGGGGAAAATCGCAGACCTCTGGTCAGCCAAAGCCGTCTTCCTCCTCGGTCTCGTCTGGGTCGGAGCGTTCTCTATAGGGATCGCCGTCGCCCAAGACAAAGTCGTTCTCTTCGTCCTTCGAGCGTTTGCCGGTCTTGGGCAAGTCTCCTCTCCAAACCGAACTGTAAACTCACACGAACAATGCTGATACCTGTACCGAACCACCACAGAGCCGCCGCCTCCATCCCCGCCGCTCTGAACCTGATAATCCACCTCTTCCCTGGAGAAGCGGAACAACACATCGCCCTAGCTTCTTTCGGTGGAGCAGGGGAACTCGCAAACGTCTGTGGGTTCCTCCTCGGTGGGGTCCTCTTACTAGCATCGTGGCGCTGGGTGTTTTGGTTATTACCCATCGTCTGTTTCCCGATGGCGCTAGGCGGATTATGGCTAATACCCAGTCGAGAGATCTTGAAGGGGTACCAACTCGAAGGACTCAGGAGAGAGGTTCAGGCGGGGTCGAAACGGGCCGAGGAGGAGTTGAGGGCTATTGAAGGGTCCGAGATGGGCAGGGGAGGGTTCGATTATGTCGGGACGTTTTTGATCGTCGCCGGAGCCGTTTTGACCATCTTCGGATTGACGGACGGAGGTGAAAGTGGAGGATGGTGAGTCTCATCACCTCGAACCGAGCACCCCCGGTCTCAGTTCTTACTAATCACCGCCACTCATCAACTCCCAGGGCACGAGCACAACCGATCACATGTCTCGTCATCGGTCTGATCCTCTTCCCGCTCTTCTTCTACTACGAATCCCGTCTCCCATCATCCACCGCTTTGATCCCTTCCTCCATCTGGCACATCCAGAACGTCACCATCTTGGTCGTGGTCAGCTTGGTACCGTACTTTTGGTGGTACGGTATTCAGTATTGTTTCGCGAACATCATGCAGGAAGACTGGGGGGTTTCTAGTATCATGACTGCCGTGCATTTGTATGTACCTGGGTCCCCGCTTTACTTCGAACGATGATGGGATTCTAACGATTCGAGTTTCTGCGCGACACAGTCTACCCATCTCGATCGGAGGAGGAATCATCTTCATCCTTATCGGCTACCTACCCCCTTCCGCGTTCCCCTTGAAACTCCGGATGATCGTTGGAGCACTTATAGCAGCCGGTGGAACTCTAATGCTCGTCTTCGCTCGCGATGAAGGCTGGTATTGGAAACTCGTCGTACCGGGGATGGTGGTGGGAAGCTTCGGGATGGCTATCGTCTTCATCTCGGCGAATAATAGTCTATTGATGAGGGTCCCTAGTGAATATTCTGGGTGAGTCTGGGTCAGATGCTCAAGTGTTTCACTGGATAGGGTATTGATCACGATTCCATGCGCAGTGTCGTCGGAGGGATCTTCAATGCTACGCTTCAATTGGGAGCCACAGCAGGTCTAGCGATAAACGCTACCATCCAAGCCGCTTTCCCCTCATCCGACAATCACTCGAACGGAGCACACTCGATCGCTTGGAAAGGGTACGAAAGTACTTTTATCTGGATGACGGTGCTGTGTGTGGTGGTGGCGATCTTGTCGGGGATCTGGTTCAAGAATCCCATCGAAGGGGATTCAGAGGTGGAGGTGAGGGTCAAGGAAGGTGAACGGATATGATGGAGGAGTAGATTACGAATAGATGGTTACATAGGATCGAGACCGTTGTACAGGAATAGAAATACATGAGATCGCATTGCCCGTTGCAAGAAAAGGAAACATGAAACACATCGGGTAGATTCAGGATTCGCTCGCTATCAACGATGAATATGCTGCGCCGGTTGCTGACGTGTATTCTAGCCGTGTTCGATCATAGTTCTCTGCATGCAGCTGCATGGTAGGTGACCTCCCATGACCAGACCTCGTATCAATCATATCAACTACCTAGAGAGCCGCCTCAACCTCACGCCGAGCTCTTCTCGCAAGATAACTACCGGAAAGAGTGTGCTTGCGAAATGTCCTCTGTAAAACCTGCCGCTAACCAGCAAACGGCAGCACCCAAAATGTAAGAACCGCTGTAATCTAAGCTATTACTTACAACCGCTCACTTCTGCACCTGTATCCAACAGCCTAGCAATAGGCTCAGCCAATTCAAGTCTGAAGAAACTATCTACAAAAATAAATGCCTTTCAAACGAATTACGGACCGTTCGATTGTGCGTTTACCAAGATCGCTCTCATAATCCGTGTTATGACTAATCGGAGAACGCTGGGTGCACGTACAGGTTGTGTGATCGTAGGAAATTTGTTCAAGGAGGGAGAATCGGTGGATTCTTTGAGTTCGGATCTTACCTGTACGTGAATCGCTGGTAGTATCCATCTTCCCATGATCTATACCCGTGTTGCTCACGCACGACGAACAGTTCCTATTCCAACCTACTTCACCCACCCAACTCATTCCTTAAGTGAAGAACTCTCGACAAAGCTTTCGACAACGAACGGAGAAGTGTTACCGAATCTGATCTATGCGGGTCGGACGGGGGTGATCAAGACGAGTAACGGGGTTGGGATCGGATTTCTAGGTGGACGAGTTGGAGTGGAAGGAGGAGAGGTGAGTTCTCATCAACAGTTCGCGGGAAGGGTAGACATTTATGGTTTCGATCTCATTCGGACAGGAGACGGATCCTGAAGTATTGACAGAACCGGAACTTTCATCTTTCATTCAAAACCCTTCTTTCCGAACCCACACTCTTCCCCCTCCTTCCGAACCCGCTGCCCCCCGCTCATCGACAGAGACGAACATAAATCCCACGACATCCGGTCAATCTTCCATCACTCCCAAAGATCTTTCCTTAGCAGAAGCCCGAGCTCTAGCACAGAAGAAAGAGAAAGAAGAGAAGATCCCTAGTTGGACGAAAGGGCTGGACGTTCTGGTACTTCCTTCTTCACCTGCAGATTCCGAGAACGGGGGCAAGATAGGGGAGATTGTGAAACTATCAAGACCGAGGTATATCCTCACCTGCGAACCTTCTTCCTCTGCATCGAATGAGGAAGAGGGTAAGAGCGTATACGAAGAGAAAGCTCCTTTCCCTTGGACAGCTCAGGGACAGGGGTATGGGCCGGGAAGGGAAGAGAGATGGACAAGAGTCGTCAGGGTGGATCGATTTGCCGAAGCTGGAGAAAAGGGGAAGGTGAAGGGGGAAAAGAAAAAGGTCCGTCCCTCCAGATTTGCTCACTTTAACGTTGAGTATGGAATCTGATCTTCCTCCCATTGCGACAGTTCTTTTATGCGTTCACCCTACCTGATCTGAGCGGTTCTAAACCCGCTAGACCGGAGACGGTTAGACCTAACCCTTTTGTTCCTCAGCTCAACAGGGGAACGAAGAGACCTGGGGATGAAGCGGCAGATGGAGCGGATGGGAAACGGATGAAGGGAGAGGGATATGTTTGTCGGATATGCGGACAACCTGGAGTATGCTCTCCCTCTTGTCTCTATCAACATAGGAATTCTTGACTTACGACTTTTCATTCTACGAACAACAGCATCATATTCGGGATTGTCCGGATAAATCGAATACCCCAAGACCACCCCCACCGGAATATATTTGCCATCGATGCAACCAATCTGGTCATTGGATAAAAGATTGTCCAGAACTTCCAGCTGCTGGAGTCAAGAAGGAGCTCAAGATGCTGACTATGGATGAATGTTGGTTCTGTCTGGCTAATACGGGATGCGAGTGAGTCGACTAGACGGGATGTGATGAAGGGAAAAGGTACTGAACCTGACCTGATCGACAGTACGAGATTTATCGCTTCGGTACATAACGATTCGTATGTCGCTCTCTCGAAGGGTCATTTGATCAAGACTGGGGACAGTCAGAACCCACCCATCGTACCGGGAGGAGGACATGTATTAGTGAGTTTAAACCGATCTGTCCACTATCTCAATTGCAGCTAACTCGTTCGTCAGATCATTCCCATTCAACACATCCCAAATCCCTTGCTCTTGCCGGAGGAAGAAGCTCGCCCATTACTCGCCGAGATCGCCGAGATCAAGTCTCAAGTTCAACGGACATTCGAGGCTAACAACGCGGTGCCTGTCTTCTGTGATATGTACCGGAACTACGCGAGAGCACAACATGGTCAGATTCAGGCTATTCCGATCCCTAAATCAAGAGCAGGGGAGGTGGAGGATATGTTTAGAAAGGCAGCGAAGAGTGAGGGATGGGAGTGGGAGTCAGGCGATGGAGAAGAGTTGTTGAAAAGTGCAAAGGGGAGGGAATTCATTAGGATCGATCTGCCAAATGGAAAAGTGCTGGTTCACTTTATTGAAGGGAAATTCAACTTGCAATTTGCTCGGTGAGTCTGTCTCTGGTCGCAGTCGTGTCAACAAGAGTCCTTCTGATCGTCGACAATTGACAGATCGCATCTTGCGGACTTTTTGAGAACGCCTGATCGAGCTAATTGGCAAGTCTGCCAGACAACCGATGAGCAGATCAAGCGAGATGTACAGGCTTTCAAAAAGGCATTTAATAGCGTAGGACAATAATACCGCCAGTCGACTTCGTTCATCGGAGCTTGTTAACGTACATACTATCCAGTCATCGAACGAATGGAGGACCGCATGATAGACATCCTATCTTTTCGCTGGTATGCGTATTCCTGTCGTGCTGCATGAACATGATGATATTAGAGAAGGTCAGCTTAAGTAGGTAGCACTGTATCACCTACGGCTTCGCTGCAGGAGGAGGTGCTTCAGGCTGGGCGCACTGGCGACGCGAGGGGTCCGGAGCGCCAAAGTCGCGATCGCTGAACCCACCCCCCGTAAGGCTGCTCCTGAAGCTCCCGGTCCTGAAAGATTCGAATCAGGAAACGGTTTCTTCTCTAAACAAAATCAATAAGACACTGACGTCGAAGATCCTGTTGAGAGGGGGGTATTCTTCATATAAGAGTCAGCAGAAGAGGTGGAAGGTGGCATATTCGGCGGCTCTTCTGATATGATAGCCTCTGGCGTTTCGAGGCACGTTAAGCAGAGACGAGTTTGAGGGATTAGCCTTTCATTTCCCCAACAGCACTATACCATGCCCTGTTTTATACTTAGTTGTCCTTGACGAGCCCAGCGAAACTCTCATCCACACTTCCAGGGGCCGAAGCCGTAAAATAAAGGAAGCAGAGTCTCAAGGGATGACACGATGACTGATTCTCCATTAAGGCTTGCGATAAGAGAGTCATCGTAGTATTAGACCAGCATATCCAGCATGGGGTTATCAATGAAAGGAGTTCATATCTGTAAGCAAACAAGAGGGTACAGTAAGTGACATAGCCCTCAGGCTTTGCGAGATCAGGAATGAGACCATCGAAGCGGATAAGGGAGATCAGACCAACACGTGCCATATAGATATGATCGAAACCACTTGGAGATAATCAGGCGCGCCCCACGCTCAAATGGCAGACGTCTGGCCGATACCGTGTCTTACGATTAAATGAGCGATCTACCTATGTATCTATGCGATTGATCATACCATAGTTGTACAGAGATCACAATCCGTCAACTGTGAGTTGTTGCCTACGACATGTACTAGCGGGTCCGAGCCACCAGCCTAAATACTCATCAGCGACCTCGAGCAAGCTCCAGTTATAGGGAAGTTTCCTACAGCTAAGAGATCGTTGTGACAGAGGCCCAAGGCAGTTTCATTGAGCAGGTAGCTCGTTTCGTCACTGACTCGTTGCCGATTCAGACATGTGGAAACACAGACTCTATTCAGATACATGACTACAGGACTCAACTCTCCAATGATCGTTATATCTCCAAGGCTCCCATCAGTCATGACGTGTCGGCACAAGAGAGCCCTGAGTCCATCGGTAGCCTTTGTTGCCAGTTCCAGACGTCATGCGCGGGTACATAGTTTCCTTATGAGAGGCTGTGTCGTCTAAACAATTTGTGGAACTGGATCATGATATGGTTGATCGATCAGTGGACGGTATAGACATTAACATGAACGTGGGTCTTAATACTCACCATGCACTCGTAGGACGAGAAGCCTTTGCAGCGTACGAAGAGAGTGGCTCGCCGTCCGATGTGCATGTGTTTGCGTAAGAAGCGGAGGTCATGGTGAATTGAGAAGAGATATTGATAGGACATACAGGTGGGAAGAACAACAATAGCGTTTTTCGTCTACTTCAGGCATCTCATACCTGTTTCCTCACAGTAAGGGAACCCCTTAACAGACAAAGGAAGCATTTAAAGGCGAGTTGAGGCGATAGTGCCGTCGCGCCATTCCTGATTGTCGCGAAAAGTAATCATGCCGCCTGGAAATAGGTCGCCGGATGTTTTGGCCCTCTGACAAAAAGCCTAGCGTATGTGGTTCACCACGACGATGATGCATAAAAAATACCATGGGCACGACAGTGCCTAGCTATAGACTCCCTATCGAAACAATATATATATGATTCCCACTATGCCCAAGTCTCCTCGTAAAAATGCATAGAGTACAGTCGCTATAATAGCGTTTCGAGTCTTCCTCTGATTTTGGGATCGTTCATCTGGATAGTTCTGCGAGGCTTCTTGTATGTGGCGAGGAGAACCGTCCGCCAGAGATTGCAGGCCCCGCTCAAATTTGAAGGGAACAACCTGCTCGTGAGATTCGCTTCGAGGCTGCTCATTCTCCGTGCCTACTGGTAGCCGTGCAACATCGTAGCGGATATGGTACGTTTGTTGGATATTTGGTGCTATCGGTTGCCGATAGCTCTCTTCTCGCCGGCCGTACACGTTATGATAGTCACCGTCACGCTCAGAGGCGGAAGCCTTTTCGCTGTTTTCATACTCATCCCTCCACAAAACGAAGGAGGCAGACACTTCGGTCGTGGCCATCACACTCATCTGTGGAGAACCAGTGACTTCAGTGACAGAATCTCTGGATGAACTGCTGCGTATAGTGCTAGAGACGGGTAGATCGAAGCCATCTACATCTAGGCTACACTTAGTAGGCGCTGGTCGAGGTGGTCTACAACAGGTTGGCGTTCAGTTCGTGAAGTCAGCCTCATCATGTGCGGTAGATTCAGTGACTCACTTGCGTTTCGGGATAAGCGGTTTGTGGATTTCTTTGTTTGGATGAGGCATGGCCTGAACGAAGTGCGGATTGCATATATTTGTGACATCTAGTCCTGCCTGTCTCTGGCCCCGCGCCGATTGCTCTTATAGCCATCTCGCTAGTGCCAAGTTCGAAGGCAAATAGAAGCAAAAAGGAGAGATACAGCTAGCTGTGTAACCGTGTGTTGTGAACCTGTCAGACCGATTACTTCAAACTAAGTTGAGACTTTTCTGATGCAAATGTCTATCTCTTGCACGTGTTTCTCGCAATCTAGTAAAAGCGATACCTGCTCGACCATAGTATAGGAATCTGTCATGAAGTTGGATGCCTCAGGTACAAAGTTTCTATACAAATGCTTCAATATCTAGCTGAACTCCACTTTGGTCACCGATAGTCGTGTGCTCGTGAGCGGTCTTTCCTGTCCGATTTGGCAATGTACCCAATCAAGGTACAGGAGTGGCGTTCTGCCAACTGCTCAAGGCGCAGATGGATGCTCGTAATCCTCTGCTACTTCTTCCATCTTCACATTCCGGTTGATATGCGACGTATGGGTCATATCGGGGTTTATAGTTCGACCTTCATTGGCAACTTCGCCTTTAGACCGACCAACTTTACTGCGTCGCTCTTGCTGCTCTTTAGTCATGGTTCGATCTTTAGGAGGTATATTCACTGGAATTTTAAACGTTCTCCAGCTGAGTTTTGGTCCCGGAGGCATTTGCGGCCGAATGGAAGAAGCATCACTTTGTATACTGCCAGAATTGTCGATGGTGGGAGGAGCGTCAGCGTATAGTTTGAAAAACCAGGTCCCCAGACTTACCTTTCTGCGCGTGGCTCATTCGATTCTTCCCAGGTCATGTTGGAGTGGCTCTTGGTCGAGTTTGTGTCTGTCACCTCTTGGGAAGGTGTGTATCCTCTGTCAGTGCCCATACTGTCGGGCTGTATGAAATCGCTTCATGAACAGGGGTTCTGTCCAATGGCATTGCTATGCTCGACGCTTGTATCTTATATCGACTGCTTGGAAAGCCGTTATTCCAACGCAAGAAGGCAGTCACAAATGATGCACCAATGTCTACCATCCTCTCCTCACGCCACAGGCAAATGACGTCTCCCTCACAAAGGAATTCTCTCCACCCCTATTTTCGCACGCGTGATCTCTTCTGGTCGCAATATCATATCGCCGTCGAAACGTATGTAACCCTTCCCTAATCACTGTTCACACAATGAGTACCCACATCTTGAGATCAGTGACATGAGAAATACGTGTTGTGCTTTTTTGCATTCCAGTATGTAATTTGCAGGCATTCACGCTTGATATCCGAAACAAAGTACTGTTCTTCATTGCCATGTCATGTATAGCTAGAATTCTCTGCCTACTGAAGAAGAAAGATATTGATAGGACACGAAAATTGTACACATCGGGACTATCATAGCTGTGCGGTTGATAACGGCAGGGATGGGATGCCCGAAGAGCAGTGTATGAGTACAGCCAAATCAGTAAGAATAGCCGTTCGCATCCTTATGTAATCCATCATGATGAGGTTCCGTGACGCATTGTAGACAGTGTTGGTCCCAAGTTGGCCTTGGCGGTGGATTGTATTGACGCGCTTGTTGAGATTCTGGTGGCACGTACACTGTAGGAGGCCCGGAGTAGGGATACGGTCCCGTAGTAGGTTGCTGGGGAGCGTTCATTGTTTGCTCGAAATATTGTTGAGGCTGAGCACCTTGAGGATTGAAACTATACTGTTGAGGCCCATATGGGTATTGGTTTTGAGGATTGATATATTGAGGGGAGTGCTGACCGAAAGAACCAGTATAAGTATAGGGGGCCTGCTTCGGAGGCTGAGGTGAGGGTTGGGTATAATCCCTATACCACGGCACATTTTGATACGACCCAGGTCTCGAATCTGTACCGTTGTAAGAGCCGCTTGTATTGTATGATGACGGACACAAGCTTGAAGAGCTTTGCGATGAAGGATCAATATGTACAGAGGAATCGGACGGGTATGGCGTGTATTCAGGGGGAGGATCTTCTGGGTAAGACCCTTGAGTGGATGCTGCTACAGAGCTTCCTCCATGAGGGGCTTCGGATATAGCCTGCGATGAGCTTATCGAACCAGGAGGTTTGTACATTGTATACGTGATTTGCACCATGATAGGCCTGCCTCGAGGACCATTCTCATCATCCGAAAGCGGCATAGTTCAGAATACGAGCAAGAATATATGTCGCATAATGATGCATTGCTGCATCCAATCCACGCTTCTTTCACGCACTCTTTATACCCATATCAACCCAATATAGTTCATTTTCAAGAAGCGTGTCTCACAAAGGTAGGTCTGGACCGCTGCTCATGCCCCCGAATGACGGACACGGTCAATCTCGATTGTGGCTCATGACGAGCGAAAGGCACCGCTGACGCATGTGGTCCAAAGTCAATGATGTGGCGGCTATCAGAACTGCACACAAAGTTCCTCCGTCATTAGTATTATAAGTTTCAGCTACACGAGAACCCTCAGAGTAGAGAGGAGGAGAGCGACGAATCCACTGCGTAGTCTATCGCAAAGTATCGCGTGATCGCCTGTGGTCGTGATATCGTAACATCATGAAAAGCGTATACAACCCTCCACTCCCTTCCTCTCAACCTCCTTTAGGTTTGACCCTCTGATTCAAAGCGGGGAACGGTCCGTTCTTAGCCAAGACGACCGTCCGTTTCTCATGTGAAATGTAGCCCTTCATATACCCCTATTCCCGCCGAGTTGTCGGATCAGTTTTCAAAGCACGGACGGGATTGAGATGTTGTAAATGAGGAGGAAGACTCGCCTTCCAGATCATCCCCGCCAAGAGACATTCCACCTCGTCGACGTCCATACTGACTCCTTGTGATTGTAAAGCGATCCTAAACGATTCTATAGGGATCCTAGATGTCTTAACCATCGCCACCCAGCTGTGTCGTACGGGTCAAAAGCCAGGGCGAAAATCGAAATCGAATGAGCAGTCCGCTCAGAAACCTCGCAGGCCAAACCAGACCCGAAACGAAAACAAGGAAACTTGCAGACTCACACGCCCCTGATCAACCCTCTCAAACAGACCTCCCTTCCTCTCTCCATCGCCATCCAAACGGCCACATCGACCCTCATCCCATCCACCTGCATCTCCTCCCCTTCCCTTTCCCCATCCTGGTCCCTCTGTCCAGCCAAACTAACCGCTCCCAAATCCTCCCCTGCTCTATCGACAAGCGCCCCGGATTGTAACCTCTCCAGAGCTCGGTCGTACCCCCTCACATCGCCCGACCGAATGGCCCCGATGAATTTCCCATAGAGGTGATCTATACGGGGGAAAAGGGTGAGGAGGAGTCGGCTAGGGAAGAGACCTAGTCGGAGTCGAGCGGGGATCAGATGCATCAGGATCAACCTATGCACAAGTAACGTCATGCCAGACCGGGATCGTTTCCGCGAACGAAAAGAAAGGAAGACAGAAAAATGAAAGGAAAAAAAAAAAGACCGCAGGTATCAACCAATCGACCCTCCGATCAACCCCCTCAACCGATTAAAAGACGTACTCCTGATTCCTCCTACTTCCACCTAAACACCAATCCCAAGCCCATCCCAGCTCTGTAGCGGCCCCCTCATCGTCCCCCGCACGAAAGGCGAGCAGGCCGAGGTAATATTTCCAGGTGACTCTGTCGCATAGCTTGAAGGAGGAGAGGGGGGGGATGGTCGGGTCCGCTTGGACTGCGCGGACTAGTTGTTTGGAGAGGTTTGTGCGGTCGATCTAAGTGGTGGGGGGGTGGGGGTGGTGGCGGGGTGAGGATGTAGGGAGGATCAGGGAGTAAGAGAATCCAAACGACCATAACAACAACAAAAATCCCCAGATCGAGCATCAGCCAACTCTCACTCCCAACTCTCAAACCGAAACCCCCAATCGAAGCTCGGAGTCACTTACCTTGAAGTACCACTTCAAGTTCAAATTGGCCATCCTATAAACCCCTTTCCTCTTACTCAGATGTTGCGGGTTGGATCTGGGAAGGGGAGGCAATCAAGGGGAGGTGAAATAACGGCCGGAGCGGGGAAATGAAGGATGGGATGGGATAGGAAGATCATTGGTCCATTCGAATCAATTCAGATCAATTCAGATCAAGTCAGATCAGTTTCGGTTACGTTTCATGCCAAGTACGAGCACTGGTAAGGAAGAGAAGAGG
Organism: Filobasidium wieringae; assembly: GCA_001600055.1. Classification (NCBI taxonomy): domain Eukaryota; kingdom Fungi; phylum Basidiomycota; class Tremellomycetes; order Filobasidiales; family Filobasidiaceae; genus Filobasidium; species Filobasidium wieringae. The sequence goes on from BCIV01000005.1 coordinate 134,330, forward strand.
AACGTACCGATCCCCTACACAGACTTTGAACCCGCTCTGAAACACTCTTGCGCAATCCTCAGCGAATTTCATCTCTGCTCCCATACTCGTTGTCTGTCCCTGTCCCTGTCCCTGCACCCCTCCTTGTCCCTGCGGCCCTAAAGCAAGCTGTTGTTCCCTCATCTCAAACTGCCTGGCGGTCCACTCCGTATCGGCCAAAAGGGAAAGATGTCGGAGATCGTGTAGCAAGACGTAGAGAGGTGGGAGGACCCAGGAGGTGGAGGTTAGCGTGGTGTGTAGTCGGATGTAATTGTTTATACATGATTTTTGGGAGGTGTAGCTGCGTGGGCGGGAGCGGAGAAGGGGGGGGGGGAGATGAAGTGGATGGGAGGAAGAGGAGGTGGGAGAAAGCGGGAGGTCAGATATATGTATGTATATAGGAGAGAAAAGAGGAGAGACGACCAAAAAACGAACGCTTCGATCCATTGTTCCTTCAACTCCATCAACCCGGCCCAGATCCTATCTACCAAGATCCCCCGCCACTCCGTATCCAATCCCAATGCCGCCCCTCGTCTCCCGATCATCATCTCCAATGAACTTTTCGTCTCGACATCTTGCAGGGCAAGCAAGACGTTGTAAGTCGGGTCGGACGTCTGGGAGAGAGATTTGGCCAGTCTGTTTTGTTTTTGATTGGAGATTGATTCCGAGACCCGGGTGAGGTAGTCTGAGAGTTGTGGTGGTGGAGGAGCCATCGTTTGTCGGTGGAAGAGTGGTGCAGAGGGGTTCAACCTGGCAGAGTGAACCGTCGAGGTCGATGTTATGAAAGTCGACCTAAATCGATCAGAGCGGAGACCCGACGCTGACCATCGTTCGTCATCATCAACATCGACCGGATCATCCTATCACTTGCAAACCCGTTCAGATTGATGCACCACCACCGCTCGACACTCGACACGACAGCATTCTCTAGACCATGAACAATCCGCTCTTAGCTATTCAAGTAGGTCGTCATCGAAAAGAGCGAGGAAAACGGTCAAGAACTGATCGTTTTGTTCCATCCCATCAATTCCTGACTTCTAATCACAACGATAAACACCGCATCATCTCGACCTCTTCATCTCCATAATCGATGATCCCAACGACAGTCTCAATACTGGGCAGTAAGGGACTACCTATCCCCCGTAAGTCTTCCCCCCTCTTCATATCCACGCCCCATACCCATCTCATTCATCCCCCTCATCCCTCCCCTCCCCTCACCTTGCATCAACAGGTCCTAAAAGAATCCAAATTCAAGGACCACGGCCGCCTAACTCCCGAAGAATTCGTAGCAGCAGGAGATTTCCTGAGCTACAAGTTCCCCGTTTGGGCATGGTCAGTCAGAGATCTACCGCGATTGGTCGATGGGGGAGGAAGGGAAAAGGGGCTGATTTTTAACGCTTTGGCTTGTGTTCTGCGTTCTGCGTTCTGGATTCTTTTCTTCTTCTTCTTCTTCTTCTTCTTCTTCTTCTTGTGATCTTTTATTTTTGCCCTGGTCCTTGACACGCGGATCAGGCAAAAAGGCGATCCGTCCAAGACGAGGGATTTCCTTCCGGTCGATAAACAGTATTTGGTCACTAGGAACGGTTAGTCCTTACCTCTCCTGTCCTCCCCTCTCTTGACGTCAACTCTATTCTATTGCTTTATTATCCCTCAACCGTGATCGAGAACTAACCTCTCCCTCTTTTTCTTCATTTTTGACATCACATTTTATCACATCACATTACATTACGTCCCACTGCCCTCCCCTCGCGCCCCGCACACAGTCCCTTGTTTAAGAAGAGCCACGGCAGTAGAGTACGGGAACAACGAGGAGGATGGGGAGAGGTTGTTATCCTTCTTGGACGACGTGAGTTTTCGGGTCTCTCTGCAGGGGTGGAAGAGGGGTTCGCTGATAGTAATAACGATTGATCGATCGATTGATTGTTTATTGAACATTTTTTTTTTGCTCTGCGGCGGTACATTCGAACCGAACGAAAGGCGGAAGAGGCTCCGGGACCGGATGGGAAGACCAGACCTAAAGGGGAGGAAGATTGGGTGGAGACTCATATCGGTCGAAGTGAGTCCCTCCAGGCTTTTTTCGAAATAGGAGCCAGTACGGTCGAGTACTAATCGTCGAACCCCCCCCTCTTCCGCGATTTGAGCAGCTTCCCATAATATCAAGACTGCCGAAGGAATGGCAGAGATCCCGGATATGGATGATTTCCCTCCCTCCTCCACCTCTCCCCCCTCTCATCCTCATGATCATCAGGGGAAAGACGCTCCCCATGCCGTCCACCTGGGCGATCTCACTCGGGACATTGGGGCGTTGGATTTGAAGGAAGAGGTACCGGATATGGACGATATTCCCGATATGGACGATGAGCTCGAGGGGGAGGGGGTGTTTTTGGAGGAAGAGGATGAGGCGGTGGGCGGGTTGAGACATCCTTCTGCGTGAGTCTGTCGGTTCTCAGTGCAGGGGGAAGGGGATGTGATACTGACCGGTGTTCGGTTTGTGATCGTTTTTCGTTTTGTTCTTCTCTTTGATGTGTTTTCATTCGCTCTTTCAGGGAAGAGGTTCAACAGAGTAGGACGAGGGAGAATCTGTTACAGGTCAGGACTTATGATTGTTTCATCACTTATGATAAACATTATCAGACGCCTAGGTTTTGGTTGTTGGGTTATGACGAGGTCAGTCGCTAGGGTTTCTTCGTCTCCAACACTTCGCGGTGGGGTGTGTGTGCGACTGACCATCACACCCATCGATGTTAGAACAAGAAACCACTCACGCCTACTCAGGTCTTTCAAGATGTCCCCTCGGATCACGCGTTCAAGACGATGACCATGGAGACTTTCCCGCACTCGGGTCAGTTGTTGGCCTCCGTCCATCCCTGTAAACACGCCAGCGTTATGAAGAAGTTTATCGATCGGATGGATGCGGGCAGGAAGAGGAGCGATTCGCCTGGGCTTGGGCAGGAGGAGAGGGTTGGGGGGAGCGGGAATGATAAGGAGAAGGAAAAGGAGAAGAAGAAGAAGGGTTGGGGTCTCGGGGGAGTCGTCAGGAAGGTCACGGGTGGATCAGGGTCCGGTTCCGTGGCTACCGGTTCGAATGTGGGTTCTACATCCGTCCCCGGGCAGGGTAGGGAGAAGACGGAAGATCTGGGTGGGGTTCAGGTGGATTTCTATATGGTCATCGTGAGTACGCTCGGGAACGGTTCGGCTGCAAATGTTGACCCCCCTGGACTATACGGCAGTTTTTGAAATTCATCGCTAGTATCGTACCTACCATCGAGGTGGATAGTACCACCGCTTTCTGAACGAGTCGACGGGATGTCTGGTTCTCGGCGGGACATGTGTTTGTGTAATCAAGAAACGTCGCTGATTGTTGTCATAGTATGAATATACCATCTCGCTGAACGTCTTGGCAAAGCGTCACAGCCTACATCCTACATCGCTCTTGCACAGATTCACGAAAGATCAAAGTAGTTCGCTGACATCCCTCGAACTGCTCGAGGATTTAGGATACTTGAACCAAGTAGGCTGGGTCTTTGAGGCGATACCGTCCCCAGCGAGCTGTGGATCTTGGGAAGTCATCAGTACAGGCGCATTACTCGAGATCGGAGCCCATTGGAGTGGTTCCAGATCCCCATCGTCTGATTCGAATCGAAATCAGTCTCGAATGATGATCTCCACGGACGTCTAGACCGGGACTTACCGCCACGCGTATACATGTACGATAAACCCACACCGGGTTGCTCGTCACTCGGTTTCTCCCACTTGAGAGCTCTGGGACGTTTCTCCGCCTTGTAGGTGCTACGTCTACCCCGGATCAGAGTTTCCATCTCTTTTTGGAAGACAGAGTAGATGAAGGGAACGAGCGCTATCATTGCTAATCGTTTACTGGCTGTAAAAAGCACGTTTGTATACGAACAACTTTGAGTGGCTTTATCGGATCGAGTACCTTTACTCACCGAAGGCTAGCACGAGGATAGTACTGAGCACTTTGATGTGCCAGATACGGTGCTCCAGGCTAGAGGATGGTCTCAGTGATTACACTTCAGGCAAATCGGATTCGTCAAGTGGCTTACACTCTCTTCTGCTCCGCGTAATACTCCCCCCTCTCCCTATTCGCTTTGTCCTCTTTCTTGGGACGCTCCGAGATGATCTTCGTTGCAGCTTCCCGGCGCTTCTTGTCGTACGCCTGCACATACGAGAGAAAGATCAATATAGTGAGACGATCGGGTCTATCACGCTTCTTCTTACGTCTCCTATTTTGAACCGGCCCTGAATATGAATTGGATAAGCAGATGGCCAACGATCGAACACCTCGTGGCTATACTTACGACCTGAGGCTGCAAACCGCTTTCCCAAACCATACTCTTGTTTTCTGCCGAGGCCAATCCTACGGGAAACGGGAAAAGCCGAGGCTGCACCAACGATGTTGAGAGAAAAGCTATTCCATGCATTTTCAGTCAGTATCACTTGCCTCGCCCACGGCCATCAATCAGCACTTACCGCTCGGATGCGCTCGTGAAGCCATATCCTATCACGAGTCCCAATCTGAGTGAAGAAATTCATGCGAGCTAATATAAACTTACCCATAAGGAGAAAGCTCTTCGAAATATGATGGTCAGGTAACGATTTTGGATGTACATACGAACGAAACTCACGGCTTTCTCGAGAATTCGGTTTCACCCTGATTGACCGGCTTGCTTTGTTTCGCAGAGATCTGTTTGGCGTTCCATAGCTCAACTTTTCGCTTCCACGCCCAATTGGTGTACATCGTATGACTGAACATGAGACTGATGGAACACCAGTCAACACAGCGCTCATCCCCTTGTATTCGCGCTCAACTCACATCACAGCCAATATCGTGGCGCGGGAAAACATCAGGTAGAAGCCGTACGCTTCAGGGGGTATGTTATCGATGGAGGACATCCAGAGAGTTACTCCTACCATCAACAGTCCAGCCACTTGCCACGGTCCATACTCCACGTCCTTCGCTACCGGCATTTCTCCTCTACGGCCAATCGATTGCTCAGCGACGCGCGCAGTTCTAGCATAACGGTCAAGGCTCACGATGAAGAGACCTGGCCCATGTTGGAATTGATCTCGTCGAGTGTTCGAGGGTTCTCTAGTATATGTTTGTCAAAATGAGTTCAACTTGGTAAAGACAACCTCAGCAACGATACTGTGTATGAAATGTGAGTGTCGGGAAAAGGAGGGAGAAACGAAACACGACCGAAACGTAGGGGTGAACGACAAAGGAAAGGACATGTTGGATAGGGAATTTTGCCTATAACATGGACAACCTCTGTCATATCATTCTTGGCTGCTCTGCTGTACTTCCACTTTCACCGCACCATTCGCTCAGTATTGTGGCATATAAAGTCATGATACGCGCCAACAACCCCATCTAGTCGGCGCGAACCATCAACACCTTGTTGATCACAGAAACTGACTAATTTTCCCGTTCAAGTCTACTGCATTTCCCACTCCTAAAGCTTTACAATAATCATGGGCCAGCCAACTAGCCAACCTGTCGATAAGACGCAAACCCCACCCCGTCAAGGCCTCTTTCTGGGCATCATTGTGGTCTCACAAGTGTTGTTGCTACTGGTATCAACACTAGTCATCGTTCCCCTGATCGACCCAACTGTACCCAACCTAACTCTTTTCGTCTATCAAGCGAAGGATCGGCGAAGTTATGCTCTGGGTAGCTGTCAGACTGGCGAGCAGAGTCGAGACGCGTACCAGTAAGCCGATGACGTCGACAAAGCCGTAATCATTGCTGACCGACTTTCTCGACCAGATGTATTGACAGCATAGGGAAGCAAAGTATAGAGGGTAACTTCAAGAATGTCCCAAACACCATGAAATTGACTTTGGTCTGGTCAGGCCTACTTATGGGGTCGTTCCTCATGGCAATCGATGCGTGGATAGACGTATCCCGCCAATCTGCTCTTGCGCAAGACAGGAATACAAGTTATCGAGCAAGTACAGACCCACTCGCTGCTGGAGTGAAGAGGATCACACTGGTCACACATAGTATCGTAGCCGCATTGATTTTGTTGACCTGGATTCTAGTCGCAGCATGGATTGGAGGATCGAAGGGGATTAGTATTAAGTCGATCGGATACGCGTGGGTCCTGTTGTCTGACAGTGACACAACATGTTTCGCTTACAATATCATGGATCAGATACTTGGTGATGACCCCAATCCTTGTTCTAACTTGGATAGCAGGGATATTTGGTGCCTTCAGATCAAATTCCGTACGCGTCACCAGTCAAGATCGCTCTGGGTTCTGGTAAAAACGACCACATCTAGACAATCTGTGCGGCACTGGACTACTCATCCCGATTGTATCGAAATGAACAGATCGAAGTGCATACATAAGTGGGAGCCTGCGAAGTATCATGTATTAGGAATTCTCAGCTACTGTTACACAAAGTCTACCATCTACCGATTCGATGTGCGCTTCATCTGATCGATCAAGGCGATCGGTCCTCGGCGGGATCACACACGAATGTCGCCTTCCACTCAGTCAACTCACTGTTGAGATAAACGAAGCCAGTCATATGAAACTAGAACAATACTTCGTGTCTCAATTAAACCAGTTCAGCTTCCTCTTGCAAGTTGACTCACCCTTTGATCGTCATGCATGGCCGAGTAAAGGATCACAGCATCAGAGTCCGCCTGAATCATGACGTGAGTTTCCTCGAGCGAGATACAACCAGAGTTCCACAGAACCACCTTAGCTCCGGCCTGTCAATTTAGATTGCTTTAGTCTATAATTTTTGCCTGACATCAGTTTCTCGACTCACCGGTTGACTCAGCATCCTCTTGATCAACGTCCTGTTCCTGTCTTCAAGCGCGCGACTGACTTCCGCGAGTTCTACAGGGTCACGGTCATCCATGGTGAAGGGGGTGTCGACCCCATGAGTAGCTAATAGCCCAGTCTTCTTCCTGGTAGGAGCTTCAGGACGAGCATTCGACTCTTTGAGGGCGAACACCTTCTCGAAGGGGCGCAGAGTTGAAGTAACGAGTGCGATGGGCATGTTGTACGAGATTGGAAGTGTCTGTTTGTCGTCAATTGTGGAGCCATCGGTCAAGTGGCGAATCCACAATATGTGCTAGTTAAGTACGTTCAGGGGGAATTGTACTCTCTTCGAGCTCGTGCTTTCACGAATCCCTTCTTCGTAGCTTCTCATTTTCCCTTTCTTCGTCCGTTTACCGCTTCAGTCGCCTCGACACGTTAGGAAGTCGGACCAGATCTTCCTTTAGCAGCATACTATCAGGAAACGTTTATAGTATTCCTTTGTGAGATACGAGTAGGCTTCTTGGAGCGAAAGCCGATGCACGTTTACCATGTGACGATAGATAACATCTTGAAATGACCTCTAGCGGACTTTCTGCCTTGTCATTGAGGCTTAGAAATGCAGAAGACGTGCGAGACAATGCCATCGCGACGTGGCCCAGTCTTCCCTCGACTGACCTCACGCAGTCCGATCAGATGTTTAATATCTAGTGGTGCAGACCTCACAGGCTAGGGAGCCGAGATACGGTGTCAATCGTCAGGCAAAGGGATTGCTACTTGACAATGTGATCAACCATACGAATCGAAAAAATCGATGACACAAGCTCAATAACATGTAGAATGTCGTTAAAAAGATATCGGGACCTGTCCATCGTACTTGTTCACTTTTTGATCTAGAACTGGGCCGCTTTCCGCATACGTACAATAGAATCTGGCAGTAAGCAGAAATTGCTGCAATCGAGAGTTTGGCAAGAGTTGGCCCTGATTAACGTACGTACTCATGCAACAATCGAGGATCTAGGAGCAGTTGTTCAGCGATCTGGACAAGCGATAGCGGCGCGTATTCCCCTGATATCGTTTGATGATGCGCTATACAAATCAGAACCAACAGATATAGCTGAGACCCTGGCCAGCTGGGCTGTGGGCTTTTCTTCCCCCAATGTTAACCTGTGTCCAGGTACTTTGTATCTGCCAGAGGCCTATCTAGAACTCAGGTACCAGTCGCAAAGACAAAGAGCATCCTCAACTATCAATCGTAAGAGCAGAAAGAGCCGTTCCGTTGACCCTCCTATGTTGCCGTGAACTATTTCGTAAGGACAACAATGTCAATCATACCTTCGCGAGTCTGCTGCCGCCGTATCCCCCTAGACCTTAGCCACAACTCCGGGTCGCACGGCTCAACGATCCCCAAGTCCGCACATCCCGAGTTTCCAACAGAACAACGACCCATCTACACGCCTCGATCCCACATGAACCGAATCGTCTCATCGTATCATGCAATAATCTCTACATCTTTCTCGGATACACGGTACCATCCCTTCGGGGTACGAACTTTTATATCAGGCCTGAGTATCGTACTGATGATGATCAAGAATGATCCTGAGCGTCGATTTCTCCCAGTAACATCTGCCCGTCTTTCCCTCCTGTCAAAACTGTGTGTGTGAAGAGGGAGAGAGAGATGTCGCATGGGGCTCAGTGTGCTTGATAGCAGAAGGAACGCGAGCATGACTCACTTATAGGTTCTCTAGGGTGCCAATCCACCGCCCCCACGCTCCCCTTATGACCACCCAATTTATAAACGATCTTTCCCGTCTCCACGTCCCAAACGGTGACGGTCCGATCTCCACCGCCACAGGCCACCCGTGCGCCTCCGTCGGTACGTGACCAACCGCACTTGATCAGCATCTGTTCGAACCCCGCCGGCGCGCCCGTAAGGGTTCTGTAGACTCGGGATGGGGAGGAGGAGAAGGGTCGGATGTCGTGGATCATTAGGGTCGAGTCGAGGGAGTAGGAGAGGAGGTGGTGACCTGATGGGGAGAGGGAGAGGGAGGCGATCTGAAGCGATTGATAGTTGTGGGTCAGGGGGTTAGGGGAGAAGAGGGGAGGATGGAGCTTACGGTATCCGTATGACCTTTCAGCGTGTACAAAATTTCTTCTTTTCTCAGATCCCAGACCTAGTATCATACTCATCAACATCTCGTCCCCCCTGTTCCTAGGCCATGCGTCAAACCGGTCGGACTGACCTTGATCTCATTATCGATCCCACCGACAAAACAAACCCCCCCTTCCCTGCCCCATTCCACAGCGGTCACACATCCCCCCAACCCATCATCCAACTCGGCCACCGCGCCTCTCTCCCCATCCTCGAAACTCGCCGGATCCCATACCCTGGCGATCCCATCGTCCCCCCCGGTGAGTACCAAATCCTTCCCGCTCGCTGTAGAGTTCGTGACGGCGATGGAATTGATGGCTCCATAATGGGCGTTGTATTTCGCCAACCTGGCGCCGGAGGAGAGGGAGGTGGAGATTAGGGTCCCATCGGCCGAGACGGTGTAGAGGATGGAGGAGTCAAAGGGAGAGAAGGCTAGATCGGTTATAGCTTGTTTATGGTGGTTTGGGAGGTAACCGGTGTTTTCGTGAGGAGGGTAGGTTTGCCAGAGAGCTGCGTCGGGTGTCGTGAAGAGCGTTCGTTAGAAGAGGCTCTGAAGTGGAAGAATTATGAAAGGGAGCAGGACTTACAGACATTACGATCCGCCGAGACTGCTGCTATTCTTTCCCCAGTAGGATCGAACTTGCAAGCGATAATCTCTCCCTGTAGTCCAACGACTGATCAATCTTCCGTTCCCGTTTCCTTTCCTCGAACAGACGAACGGCCAACTCACCCTATGTGCCCCACCCAGACTGACGATGGGAGCGACAAGTCCACTAGTCCTCTGTACGGCTCTGACCAGCTGGTTCTTCGATCCGGGTCCTCCAGAGGAAGCGATGGTCATCAAGGTCTTGTTGCTGTCCGCATCTTCATCCTCTACCCGAGCGCGTTTGAGGAGAGCGGATGAGGTGGGACCGGAGGGAGGTGGGGATTTTCTGACGGACATTCTGTATGGGCCTGGGCTGTGGGAATGGGTCGATGCAGCTCGTCTGGCCTGTGAAGAATGATTCTGGTCAGGTTGAATGATCTGTGGATGATGTTGAAGAAGGATTCGAAGTGCAAGTTGACGAGTCGAAACGATCAACCTGACATCTTTTTTCCACTCGAATTAGAGAATTTCAACCTCGTCAACATCGAAATTCAATCCAACCTCGACCTTCCTCAATTCCTCTTTCCTCCTCCTTCCACGATCACGACCACATCCTCAGCAATGCCCATATTCACAAACACCCGTCATCCACAGAAACGGGCGTACGCTAAGCCTAGACCTACCAACGTCGTCGATGAACCCGTCAAGAGATCGCTGATCGATGAAAAGGCCAAGAAGGCGAAACTTTTGCAAAAGCAGAAGAGGAGGGAGGAACGAAAAGGAGCTGTGGAGGTGGTAGATGATGAGAATGAAGATGACGAGGAGGATAGTGTAGTTGAGGAAGACGTCGGGGAGGACGATGATGACGAGCTAGAGCTTGGAAGCGGGGAGAGTGATGATGAACAAGAAGACGACCTCGACCTCGAAGACCAAGGCTCACAAGCTTCAAACTCCCATTCCGACGAAGAAGACGCTCAATCCCAAACCTCCAACCCTCTCGAACCATCCACATCAACGGACCCAGTCGAACTAGAGAACGTTACCTTTGAATCCCTCGGGATGATCCCCGAACTAGTCCGAGCCTGTACGACATTATCATTCACCAAGCCCACCCCCATCCAAGCGAAATCCATCCCCCCCGCTCTCAAGGGGAACGATATCATCGGTCTAGCCCAAACCGGTTCGGGGAAAACAGCAGCCTTCCTGATCCCTATCCTCCAATCGTTATTTACGTCTGAAAACCCTACCCCCTTTTACGCACTCGTCCTAGCCCCCACCCGTGAGCTGGCCTACCAGATCGACCAGACCCTCAAAGGTCTCGGGTCGGGGATCGGGGTCCGCAGTAGCGTACTCGTGGGAGGAATGGATATGATGCAGCAGAGCGTCAGTTTGGGGAAGAGACCTCATGTGATCGTCGCTACGCCTGGAAGATTGATGGATCATTTGGAGAATACCAAGGGGTTCAGTTTGAGGGGTTTAAAGTACTTGGTACGTGCAGTCATCTCCCTCCGTCTTCCAATAGTTCCCTAGACTCACCTGTCTCCTCTCCCCCTCCCTACCGACTCCGCATTTCAGGTAATGGACGAAGCAGATAGACTACTCGATCTAGACTTTGGTCCCATCCTGGACAAGATCCTTAAAGTCATTCCGAAAGAAGGTCGTCATACCTACCTCTTCTCCGCTACGATGACCACCAAAGTCGCCAAGCTTCAGAGGGCCAGTCTGAAAGACCCGGTGAGGGTGGAAGTGTCTAGCAAGTGAGTCTCAAACGCTCGTGATCAGCGAATAATACCCGTCATGCGGATAAACATTCATCTAACGCCCGATCTCAACCCTAGGTATTCTACGGTAGAGACTTTATTACAATACTACCTCCTCCTCCCTCTCAAACAAAAGGACGCCCATCTAGTCTACCTGACCAACGAAATGTCCTCGTCCTCCACCATCATCTTCACACGGACGGTCGCGGACGCTCAGCGATTATCGATCATCTTGAGGTTATTAGGTTTCCCCGCGATCCCTCTGCACGGACAACTCAGTCAGAGTTCCAGGTTGGGCGCTTTGAACAAGTTCAAGAGTGGAGGAAGGAAGATCTTGGTCGCTACCGATGTCGCCGCGAGGTACGTTTTTTCATCCTCGGGATCCATAGGTGTAGTTTGTGAGGTCTTACGAATCCACTGAACGAATCACAGAGGATTGGATATCCCCCTGGTAGATCTGGTGATCAATTACGATATCCCCACTCATTCCAAGGAATACATCCATCGAGTGGGACGAACGGCCCGTGCGGGCAGAGCGGGTAAAGCCATCACGCTCGTATCCCAATATGATGTCGAGCTGCTCCAACGGATCGAGAACGTGATCGGGAAAAAAATGGACGGGTTCGCAGTGGACAAGGAATCCGTCGCTGTCCTAGGTGAGAGAGTGTCTCAGGCTGCCAGGGAGGCGGCGATGGAGATGAGGGAAGCGGCGAAGAGTGGTCATTCTGGGCATGGAGGCAAGAGGGGTAGGGACTTTGGAGCGGGAGATGATGCGGATAGGGATGACGATGTGAAGGAAGCTGGGATGGCGTACAAGAAGCCGAGACGAGATGGCGGTGGTGGAAGAGGGCGGGGCGGCGGTGGTGGTGGTGGTCGTGGCAGGGGTGGCGGTGGCAGAGGTGGAGGACGTGGTGGTGGTCGAGGTGGTAGACGATGATCCTCGTCATCTACAGTCCAATACCCTTCTTAGGACTCGTTCACTCCCGCTTTAGATTCTCGCAAATTCACACAGTTGTATCCCATCATCACACGATCACATGATCGTGTTCCACCTATATCGCATGACGCACTCTCTATCGTTTCGTTTCCGTACTGGTAGCAGTAGACCCATGTGTCCTCTTGTTTCCGCCCTGTTGGTTCTGGTCTTCAGCGCTCTCGGGCAATTTCCTCTTGTTATTCGATTGCTTCTCGTTCGGCTTCGGAGTGGTCTCACTTCCGAACCCGTAACCCACTGCCGCCTGAACTAGTTTAGAGAGCGACGGTGATGGTCCACGTTGCCGAGTCTCTTCCTTCTCCTTTGACTGAGGAGTGACTCTAGGGGAAACATTGACCACTTTCCCGAATTCGAACCGAGGTGAGAAGGTCGTAGTGGTCGAATCGGTAGAAGTATTCCCACTCGATCCTTTCATCGGTGTCGTCTGAGCGATCGCTTCCGTTACAGCAGGCGCAGGAGGGAGAATAGGAGGAACGACCTCGTGTTCGAAAGTCTCCGGTAGAGTTCCACTGTTCCTCTCCGGTTGACTAGATCCTTGGGATTGCGATCCCGTCTGACCCGAACTGGCGGTCGTATCAGCTAATCCCGGGATCTGTTGAGTTCCAGGTCTGGATGACGAGGTAGTTGAGATATCGGCTGGGACAGTGCCAGAAGAGTGATGAGTGTTCCCGCTTGGTGAAGGTGATCGGACTAGTGATTTGATGAAAGCGTCTTCTTCTGCTTCAGAAAGATGAGCGGCATGTGGTCGATGAGGTGCAGCAGTCGAGGTCGAAGTGGAAGCAGCTCTAGCTGGACCGTCCGCCATCAGCGTTTCTATTCCAATCATGATCTCACGATCAGTTGAACACGAAATTGACCGAGTCTCGAGAACGCTTACCGAACCCCTTATCCCGCCCAAACCATCTCCCCGACTCGTCCTTCCACGTCTTCAGGTCCTTGGTCAATACCGATCGAGTTGACGAGATGTGCGAGTCTACGAGATGCGTTCCGAGTAGCTGCTTTGAAGGGAAAGTTTCCCTGCACCATTCCCAGCTAGAAGAACGAGCGGTAGGTTGTTAGGTGAGTGTATAGGTTTGCCTGCTATGAGCTGTACATACCGGCAAGAATGGATCGATGCTGACATTGAATAGTTCACTGTCAAAGCGTAGTCAAGATAGGCGGGGTGTGCAAATATGCAACAATGTAATACGAGGGTGAAGACCGGGCGAGTAGCTAGAAGATCACAACCACCAGGTGGTTCAAGTATCGATCTATCAATCAACGGGAAATGATTACACGTCGCGCGTGAAATCGTTCTTATCAGACATCGTAGGTTTTTAACCCCATCCAGGCCCTGTCACGTGTTCCCCCCCTGTACAGTAGCAGGAGGGTCAGTACAAAGGCGTCCCCTCGCAGGGAACACAAGGTGAACACTCTCAGGTAAACAGGTCATCTCTGGTGTCTTTCCCAAAGTCGGCTCGAATAGGTAGATCAGGTGCTCGTGGAGATGTGCCATCGACGTGTGCGGAGTTCGTTCAGGGAGACACGTGACCAACATCGATGAAGGCGACTTGTATATAACTCTTCTGATCATCCAAGAAGGCGACGTTTTTGTTGAGGAAATCAGTAATTTCATTCTCATTTGACGTTTCAATCGATTCTTACGCTCAGAATCTGGAATCTGGACTTGTGATCTGGATGATACGACAATAATAACGATGACTGACTTACTAAAGACATCGTAGGTTCTCTCCGCCTAATTGATAGCTTCCTAGACCACTGACTTTTGCCCGCGTGCGACGTCTAATAGGTTCAGACCTTCACCCCGTTCACTTTATCCTAATTACACTGGTGGACCGGTTGGAATCACTAGGGATGGAAGATGGATCGCCACTACTTTGGGTGATGAGAGCGATTCAGTGCTCATTAGTCGAGTTCGGGATGGACTAGGTGTGGCAAGGATCAAGGGAGTGAGTCGAGGCGGTGCTTTGAACTTTGCTTGCAGTGGCTGATCACTTGTCCGCACTCGAATTCGATGCTTCTCTAGGATGGGAGTTCAATAACAGCCATGACCATCTCATACCATACCTCCCCTCCTACCATAATCACAGCTCATCAATCCCTTTCCATCCGATACTATCCCCTTCCTCCTTTCTGCAAACATCGATCACAAGAGGACGACGACAACGATGAAGAAGATGACGAGGAAGATTTCATCCCTACCGACAACGGTCAAACAAAACTAGGAAAACCTAAACTTCCCTACCTCTCTTATAACCGTCAATTAACGAAGAACCAAACCCATTCCGCTCCCATCCTCGTCCTATCTCTTTCCCCTACCATCCCCTCCTCTTCAACTTCCGGACCTTCGTCGTCGAAAGCAATCTTCGACTCCGCTGCAGAGGAACAAGAGAAGACTCTCTTAGCGACCGGATCGAGCGATGGAGTCGTCAAAGTCTGGGACGTCATTGGAGGATTCGTCACCCATGTGTATAAAGGGCATGGAGGAGGAGTGTCCGCTCTGAGTTGGAGGTTCTTATCCCCTCAAGGCGAGATCAGGGAAGACGAAGAAGAACAGACTGGAGGATATATGAACGCCCCTTCTTCGAGTTCCCGAGGCATTTCAGAGGGAGGAAAGGTGATGCAGTTGATAACGGGATCGGTGGATACTAGAATAAGAATCTTCGACCTCCTCTCCCGAGACCCCGCTTCCAAACCCATTCATGTGCTTGAAGGACATGTGAGCGTGGTCAGGGGGATCGATGTGGATCTTACTTCCGAACAAGGAGAAAGGGGAAGATGGATGATCACCGCCGGAAGAGATCGGGTGGTCTTTTTATGGGATTTCGCTTCCCCCGTTCAAGGAGGAAAGAAGATATCCAACGGGGGAAAGAAATCTCATGGAAATATTGTTGGAGGCGCACCCAGGGTGGTACAGACCACCATGACCAACGAGTTGATCGAATCCGTCGGGTTCGTTTCTCTTCCCTCTTCAAGTGTCCTCCGGGGTTCAGAGGAAGGACGACGAGCAGCGTTGGTAGCTTTCACTGGGGGTGAGAAGGGGGTGGTCAGGGTATGGGATGTTCAGAGAGGTGCGGAGTTGGGCAGGATGGACGGGCCTGGTGGATTAGGAGAGGACGAGGATGAGGAGGATGAGGACGAGGTGGAGGAGAGGGGAATCAGGGAGGTTTTGTGAGTCGATTAGTGTGTGCGTTCGGAGCGCTGTGACAGGGTCATGAACTTTTCGTGGTGTAATTGTGGCTTACAGGTACAATCGGTCGACGGGATCGCTGGTATCCATCCACCACGATCAGAACATTCTCCTTACTTCTCTCGAAACCAAAAAGATCACAAGACAGATCATCGGGTTCAACGACGAGATCATCGATTGTGCTTATCTAGGACCGAACGATTCTACCATCGCTCTTGCCACCAACTCTTCGCTCATCAGGATATACGACGCCAAGACCTTAGACGCTAGGTTGGTCCCTGGTCATACGGACGTCGTACTCTGTCTAGACGTCAGTGCGGATGGGAACTGGTTGATCTCCGGTTCAAAGGACAACACCGTCCGTGTTTGGGGAAAGACGAGTATTCAGGGCGACTGGAAATGTTTAGCCATTGCTGAGGGACATGCGGAATCGATCGGAGCGGTAGCCGTCTCGAGGAAAGAGATGGCAGGGAGAGGAAGGTTCTTGTTCTCCGCCTCTCAGGATAAGACCGTCAAGATGTGGGACCTGTCCATGATCTCCACGAACCCAGAGGAATACCCTAAATCCCCGATCAAGTTGAAGAGTTTGACGACGATGAAGATTCATGAGAAGGATATCAACAGCTTGGACGTCGCACCCAACGATGGCTACCTCGTCTCCGGTTCTCAGGATAAATCGATCAAGGTCTTTTCCGTCGACTTTACCGAGGGGAAGCAGAAGCCCGGACAAGATGGGACTGGTTATAGCGGAGCTTCGGGAGCTATTCGATTACTAGGAACTTGCACGGGTCATCGAAGAGGAGTATGGGCGGTCAAGTTTAGTCCCACTGATAAGGTCATCGCTAGTTGCGGTGGAGATCGGGTAGCGAGACTTTGGTCACTGGATGACTTTACTTGTGTCAAGGCAAGTCCAAACCGGTCATCGCAAGTTTCGGCTCCTAACGGTAGAAACATTTGTAGACGCTTGAGGGTCACACGAACTCTGTGCTTCGAGTCGACTTCATGTCGAAAGGACAGCAGCTTGTGACTACGGCATCGGATGGTCTAGTCAAAATCTGGAACCTGCGAGACGAGGAGTGTATCAAGACATTGGACGGACACGTCGATAAAGTTAGTCTGCATTTGATGAGAAACATTGCCATATAGATACTGACCAGACTTACGACTCTAGGTATGGACGTTGGCCATCTCGAAGGATGAGAAAACAATTCTATCTGGAGGAGCTGACAGTGTGTTGAACATGTGGGAGGACTGTACCGCGGAAGTCGCAGCAGAGGCGATCCAGAAGCGTGAAGGCGAAGTTGCTCTGTAAGTCACTCAGTTGGAGTCAATCACCTTCCTACCGTGTCGCTAAATGAGCTCGATTCCACTCAGTGAGCAAGACTACTCGTCATACCTGGCACTAAAGGATTACCGACGAGCGATCCAACTGGCATTGGCAATGGCTCAACCTAGGCGTCTGCTGAACCTATTCGAAAAAGTCTCGAACAATCGACCACGACTAGCGGACGAGGCACCAAGTACGGGCCAATTGGCGGATATGCAGAGCATGACTGGACTGGCAGCTGTTGACGAGGTGTTGAGAACGCTTTCCGCAAAAGATCTCGTCAGACTTCTCAAATATGTTCGAGACTGGAATTCTCGAGCGAACACTAGCGGTACTGCCCAAAGGGTATTGGGAGCTATTCTACGTGGAAGAAAAGGAGAGGATCTTAGGGAATGTTTCGAGAAGGCTAGACGATCGATGGTCAAAGCAACGACGGAAGATGACGAGGATGATGAGCCCGAAGCTCCTGCCCAGGAAGATCAGAAGAAGCGAAAACCAACGCGAGCTGTAGAAGAGCTCCTGTCCTTACAGGATTGGCTGGATGGTATTGTACCATACACCGAGAGGCACCTCCAGAGACTCGACCGGGCTCTTGTGGATACCTTCATGTTGGATTACGTGCTGGGAGAGATGGATGGTGGAATCTTAGACGGAATCGAAGAGATTGAGGAGGAAGGCGAGACTGGGAGGGATGCCATGGAAGGTCTTGTTGATATGCTGGTGGATGAGCTGGACGGGGATGACAGCGAGAGCCTACCAAGTATACCTGAGATGGAAATGGAGTGATAGGAGCGTTGAAACGAAGCATCATGTATTATCGTCATTATACATTATAAGGGTTCTGTCTAATCTTGATCGTTATGTAGGACTATGCAATATCTGTTCTATCTATTCCCTCTCGAATCCGCTTCATCTGCTCGAAAAGAGCATCATGCTTAGCCTCCTCAACCGCACGAGCTTGTCGTTCAATGTCCTCCGTGGTTATCTGGCGATCCCCATTCTCGATCACCCATTCTGCGGCAGAGGACAGATTGCTTCGACCTAGACTTCTTTGCGATGCGGTTTCGTCGTCTTCGTCATCTGTTATAAGGGGTAACACCAACCGATATCTGTACCCGTATAGAGACGCTCAATCAGATCTATCAAATAGATTAAGCGGCCTTGGTACTTACGCATCCTTTCCGTTTAGGTAGAACCGATACAATCTCTTCTCCCTGAAGAAGCCGATCGACTCGTATAAAGCGAGTGATGCTAGATTATCAAATTCTGTCTCTAAGACGACCTAAAAACTGAACATCTCAGTACAGAAATCGTCTATGACTGAAGGAATGCCGTACCTCATGCGCTCCGTGCTCTTTCATAGAGTCGATAGCTAAAGCTACGAGCTTTCGAGCTGGTATCGTCAATCCCGTCAGCAACGCTTCCCAACGTGTATCGTAAGGGCCAGGCTGACCTATCCCCTTCCGTCTCCAAGCTCTCTGCACACTGAGCATAGCAATATAACCTCGACTTCTCTTGCCTCGATGCGTTTCTTGCTTGCATACGACACAAGCTATTGGTTTTCGGAATGTCCGAGAACGATCTTCCTCAGTCGGAAATGCCTACGAGATGGAATACAATTAGGTCGAAGTGCCTCGTTCGAATCGGATAGATCTGTACCAAAAACGATAGATGAGGCCTGTGCATTTCAGTTCAGCAATCGCGTAAGGTTCACAGAGCTCGTAGGTCGCTCACCAGTCTTGCAGGAAATACCGGAAGGTATAGACTGTATGTCGGGAATCAGCATAGCTAAATGGCACCTGAACTTCCAGACTGACTGTTATATCTGGTGACAAGAACATATATAAGTTCATCTATGGTTCCAACATTACAATTCGATTACTCACGGCTCGCTGAGCTCTTGGTCGACTAAAGACATCATCGCCTGCAAGTCCCTCTCTTCTCCCTCATACCCATCGTATATCACGTCATTTCGCGAATCGCCATTGCTGCTTTGCGGCCGTCTTCCGATCTGAGCAGGAGGACCTGTCACCACGCTCAGCATTGTATTGATATTGAGGGTAGAGGTTTCTATCTATGTCAAATGCGGATGGGAACGACAACTAAGTCGTGCTTTTCTGGACATTCATAACACCGGAAGCAAATCGGGTCGAGATTACTTCGAGCAGTTACTTATAGAAGAGGTATATTGGATGGTCTATACAACTGCATACATTGACCTACGGTGGCTATCCTGGCGACTCATCCTTACCGTAGCATTCTGCTGTATCAACAGCTCATGCATACTCGTCTAAGCGCAGTCAAGATCAGTCTTCATGATTCCGTATCTCGGTATGATTAATCCACATACCATCAATGTCCTGTCCAGGATCATCATCCTCACTCCCGCTAGCATCATCATCGCTGCCCATATACTCATCGTCTTCTCCTACATCATCTTCCCCTTCAGCATCCTCATCCCCCTCTCCACCCGCCGCAGAAGCGTTGGACTGGGTTTGACTGAAACTGAGCGTCTTTTGTCCAACAGAAGGGGAGAAATTGGGTGTCGATGGGGATTCAGCGAAGGTTGCTGATTGTTGCAGTGGATGCGGATTGGCTTTTCGATCATTTTGTCGGATATCAGTATACAGAAACCTTTGCAAGGAGACTTCTGGAAGCGAACCTGATGTAGCTTTATGTTTCTTGGCTAGTCCAGGCTTGACGACAGGAGAATTGCTCTATCACAGACGGATGACATATCAACACCTATCTGAGTAACCTCAATGAGAAGGAGATGACTTACCCTCTTCGTACTACCACCGGCAGCCTTACTCGCTGCGAAGGTATTTCCTGTGAGTACTGTCGGGCTGATCCCGGATGGACATGACATGGCACTTACGTCTTCCAGGACCCCGACTACCCTTTCCAGAACCAATCGATCCCGCAACGGAACCAGGAGTACTCGTATCGCTCCCTGCATCTGATTCATTATCCACATACATCGACGACTTTTCTGATCCCGCACTGCAAGTAGATCAATATGGTCTAATTCAGTTGACAAGAGCTGTGGCATACAGATAGAGCGACAGGTTACGGACCGAGCTTTGCTTTTATCGTTCGTCGATGCTCTAGCTGTTCTCCGTTGACTACCGTTCAGACCAAGACAACCCGCTAGATGTGGTGCATATCGGTTCGAGGCGATCTATCGTCGGACTCATTAGCTTGCATCTCCTGTATCAGGATGAAAGCGACCAACCTGTCTTCCGCAGTCTAAACAAGGGAAATAGATCGTCCCGTTCTTCGTGACGTTCCCTTGGACTCCGTTATTCTCTGCACCCAGTTGAGGGGTAGAGGATCTAGATTTGTTCCCGTTCGATGGTTGAGGATGTGTTCCCGCCGTCAAGGTGGATGAGCTCGAATTGCTCGAAATGATAGCAGAGGGAGGTGGGAGCTGGGACTTCCCTCTGCATCTATGTACATCAATGCATTAAGTCTGTGGAAAAGATAGAGATTGATCGATCAATTTGACTTACAAGGTTCCACACCGGTGACATATCATTCGACTAAGTTTGACTTCTCTATGTCCCCCAAGAGCTATCGTCATGGCAATATCGCAAATCATAGCTTCCAGTATCGTCTCGCTCTGTGGTCAAGATCGCATGATATCATTTGGTTTCTTGACAGCACAAGGGTGTCTCTTACTATTTGAGCGACCTGCGCCTCTTCATCGTTTGAAAGCATGATATCAATCGCTTGTACTCGATCGTAATTCGTTGTTTCTGCTCAGTTATCCCCCGTCTCTATACGATATAATCGTCTATGTCTATCAAGCTGTATGTTCAGGTGCTCAAGTGTGGCATAGCTCGCTGAGCATCTAGCAGCTCCTCTGAACTACATCTTCAAGCACAATACGACATCTCGTACTAACCGGCGGCCGGCGACTATCGCTCGGTCAATTTATTGCATCCGCTCTTCCCATCAAACTCCGGATCATGACAACTCATGATATAATCAAACATCATGCACGACAAATGTACTACGTATTACAAATATTGACGGGCGTACTAGAGCCATGCTGCGAGGAAGAGACCCTTGTTGGCGAGAGTACCGAGAGATTGGAGACGATGTGAGAATACATTTACACATTTACAGGAGTGACCAGAGAGAAGGGTGATTGTTGCGAGAGATTAATAGATCCCCTGGGAAAAGATCCACCGAGAGATCGTGAGAATACTTGGATAGTGGGGCATAAGCATCCATTATGGTGTCGTAACCGTGATGTTCCGTGGGTGTTCGTTGTGGTAGTCTAGATCTACGATCGCGTCACTGATCAATACCGGTTCCTCTCGGCCGGACCACACAAAAATGTGTACTCACTGTTTTGTCCTGTACTTCATTGGCCATAACACCTCTGGAAGATGGCGAGCAACTCAGGCTCGGCGCGAACCCAAGGGAATTCCCAGAAAGCTAGTTTCTCGTTGTGCAAGAGTTCCCCGAAAGCCATCGTAAGACCCCATGGGTGAGGACGCTGGGCGAGAACACGCTCGAGCAGGACACGAGTGATGCGTTCAGGAACGTCGCCGTTTTTGGGAGCAGTGGAGAAGAGATGAAGGATGTAGAGCATGAAGAATAAGGTGTGAGCATTAGGGTATCGGAGTTGGTTGACGATGGAATTGATGAAGTGGTGTTGACCTGAACAAAAACTGGGAATTAGTCGATGGCTCTACTGGAACTCAGATATGAGTGTCAAACTCACCTTCGCCGTCGAGACTGGCAATCAAACTGGTCAACAACCCGACCTCTGGTCCTTGAGGATCGAAAGTAACACGTCCATTCCTCTCAATCGACCTGTTGACGGCCGAAGATCCGAGGTACAAGCTCAAGGAGTATAGCAGGGTCACGTTGTACTTGACCGAAGGAGCACCGTCTTCTCCAGTGATGGAGATGGCAATGCGGTTCCTAAGCTCAGGTACAAGAGCCGCCGCATTGGGAGTCTCGTCCGCAATGTAACGATCTACCGCCTGCCTGACCTTGGCGTCATCCAAGAATCGAACGTAGTCGGTTCTGATCTCAGGAACCTGGTTGAATTCTGGCAGAGGAGGGACTTCAGAAAGACTGTTGACGTCTAGACGCAAAGTGACTCCTCGAGGGAAAGCGCAGAGAACGACGTTGCGTAGCTGAATGCAGTGAGGTGGAATAGCAGCGCAAAGTCCAATATAGTGCTCGACGAGGAACTCGGGGAAGTCTTTCAGGATGACCAACAAGATCCTCAGAGCACCCTTGAACAGGATTCGAGAGGCTTGATGGAAGCTAGCCGCTTCGAGGAATGGGTTCAGGAACTTGAACAAAGCCATCAAGACTCGGTAAAAGTCGGTCCAGCCCTATAGTAAGATATATTAGGCTCGAGATCGTTCAGATCGCGATCATTCATTACTCACCTCCTTGTTGTTGCCACCGAGGAGTCGAGGCATGAAGTAACGATGAGAGATCAGTGCGATCCAGCTGTAAGAAAAGGCTGGAGCGATAGTCGGTTGAATGCTACCGAGGTGGTTGCTAATGAGACACAACGAAAGACGTATCAGAAAATAGAAAGCAAGTGATCTTATCGAAATACTTACGCAAAGGTCTGCAGGCATCCGTAATAAGCCTCAGGAAAGGAGGACTGGATGACTTGTAGATCACACAACAAGCTCGAGAAGAACCTGAAATACGGCCTTTGCTCAAAGTTGGCGCCCAACTCTTCATGGTCTCGTACAAGAGACAAGGCGGCAATGGTGATGATCTTGGCAAAGTAGAGAGTCTTTGCGGAATCGCTCGAGACCCCGTGAGTGTCGGAGTAGTTCTTGAGCAACAAGGCAATCAATCTCGACAATGCATCCACTCCGTGGAACATCTGAGGGGATCCACTGGCTTTGTGCTTGGTGTACATGTCGATAGCCAAAGCGATACTGTTCCTGTAAAAAGCGGAAGAGATCTCCTCGCCTTTCAAGATTCCTTGTTTTTGCAACCGGTTGACAAAGGGCACGAAAGTAGTCTCGACCGGAAGAGGAGAAGTGAACAAGCGAACCCATTCAAGGAAATAGATGCTCAGAGTAGCTCGTAGATCTGGGTCGATGCTTTGGCTTCCAGGAGGACCCTGGCTTCGAGGACCCTCCTGAGGGCCGTCCGAATTCTCACTTGAAGAGCTCGAATACTGGTTGTGCCTCTTTTGTAAATCTTCCAGCAGATGATCGACGCTGTATGAGGGCAATGTTTAGCGATGGACTGTTCATAATCATGCAGTAGCAGATACTCACGAAGGTGTACCTCTACGGTTTGCAGCGGCCCTTCCGAGAGCTTCAATGGAAGCATTGAATTGGCTTCGAGAAGCACAAGAGTTCGGTCCGATGACGGCTTCCGAGATGAGCATCGCAGCGAAAGCGACGACTGTCTGCGAGAACTCCCTGTAAATCATCTTGCAGAGCTGAGCATCGAACTCGGGCACGTTGATTAAGCCAGCCCTGATAAGAGTCACAGTGACCGCTACGTTGAATTTACGCTAGATCGATGAACCCATTGGTTAGACATATTTGTAAGGCGCACGATGGATGAACACTCACAACGTCCTCAGCGTAAATCAGCCACTGGGTGACTTCTTTCGCTACCTTGGCGAATAAGTCGCACAAACGCTGCAAGATGCTGACCCAAACTTCTCGAGACAGATTGTTGCTACTCTTGTAGAGTAGTTGGACAACCTTCTGCGAGAACGACAACGCGGTCTGGTCTGCATAAGCGGATTGCGTCGCGATGACCGGGATCTGCCTAATGATCATCTTGATGTCGTGATGCAGAGGCAACTGGGCGAGAGAGTCGAGATCCGATTGATGCAAGAGCTTGTCTAACTCGGCAACCAATTCCTGGAACTTCTCCAAGCTTTGAGCGACAGTCAACTTGGTTGTCATGATGGAAGACTCGACGACTTCGCCGAGAGGGATAGCAGTGGCATCGTTGGCCCTCATACCGTTACGATTGGTTTCAGGGGCAGTAGCAAGCTGCATTCCGGCGGCACCTGCAGGCTGACCGTACTCGGCTTCGTGATGGCTGACAGAGGCAGCAAACCTCGACTGATCACCAAAGTCCTCGTAAACCCGCAATTGGATGCTTTGCAGACCGTGTGGGATAAGACGCAAGCTTTCAGGAAGAGCAGATCTCGAGACAATGTTGCTGAAAGACGAGGGATCCATGAACATCTGGCCGGCTTCCCGGTGTTTCCTGCGGGTGGCGTAAGCAGGCGTGAGATTCACATCGATGTCCTTCACGGCTTTCTCTTGCGCAGCAGTCTTGATGATGTTGCAGGCCACGTCCAGGTTGTCTTGCACAATCCCGATGATCGCTTGTTCCGGAAGAGTATCCTGTAAGGCGTAAACGATCGTGAGCATGACAATCTGAATGCAGAAAAAATGGTCGACGTACCTCGGTAAATCCGCTTTGCAACATCATGGCGCGGATGTTGTTGAGCATACTGGTCCTAAGAGGCTCTTTGCAAGTAACAAGAGCCAAGCTACCCGCCAACTTGGATACCATCAAGTGAGCAGCTTGGCGCAACTTGGTTTCGTCACTTTCCATTCCGAAGTCCTTCATCAAGAGATCACGAGATGAAATGCCGGCAATGGTAACGGAGCGCTCCACGACAGGGTTGATAATCTCTCGCAGAGCTCGGTCGATTGAGAGATGAACAATTCGCTTGAGAGCGGCGGTCGACTGGAACATGGGGTAGGCCGGATTAAAGAGCAGTTGACCGGACAGTTGAGCAATAAGCTCATCAATTCGGCGCAGGAAGGCATCCTGTACGGCTTGCTGAGCAGCCTCGCCAGGTCCAACAGGTCTGCCTCCGACACCTGTACTGGGTGCGAAGCCTGAGCCAGGAACCATGGTAATACGATCGAGCTCCTGTGCCAAGCGAGCGGGCTGAGTAGGAGGTACAGGAGGAGTCCTTCGTCGCAAGATGTTGCTAGGTTGGATTTCAAGCAAATCGATATCAAGTGTCTTGCACAAGACCTCGATCTCAAACTTCAAGTTGAGCTTGAGTTCCGCGAACTGGTAGAGCTCGATAAGTAATCCCATGACTGCCATCAACCAAGGGTTGGGGGGATGGAATACGCTCGATTTCGAGCACTGCTCCATGATCTTGCATACGAATGGAATGGCCACTTGCAAACGCTTCTCGTCGTATCCTTGTACGAGCAGATCCTTCAAGGACAATTGCCTGTGCCTGATGGGAAGGTCCCGGGCTACGGTAAGCTTTCCGAGCCAAGACGCAATGTTCTTCAAGATGACCTTGTCCTGAGAGTTGTCCAGAGTCTTCTCCGAGTTCAAGAGCTGTGCAGACTTGCGGTAAGTCTCCCACAAGACGTGTTTCTCCAAGATGGCCATGGAGAGGGTCTCGAGGAGCTGCATGTACAAGCCGTGATTGTTTGGTTCGACGCTGACACGAGTATTGACTAGGTAGTCGGCGAACCACCTAGAGTATCGAGCGGCTATCAAACGCTTAAGGTCCTCGGCCTTTTCCTCAAAGTTGGTAGGAGCCAGGTTGTTAACGATGAACAAAATCTTGTCCGAGATCCTCTCCTCTGGCAAAGTGAGGACGTTTTCCTGCTCGTCCTGGTCCAACTCTTCGATCTGTAGAGCGGAGAAGACGATCCTTTCCGGTGAAGGAGGGCGAGATCCATCGTCCCTGTCCATCCCGCGCTCAGTTAGAGCGGTCCTGATGATCGACATCAAAACCGGGTTGCTGTCGTGAAGATGAGGGATCTCGAGGAGAGCGCGGCACATCAACGGGAACTCCGGCAGGCGCGATTGGAAGATGTTCAATGCGTTCTTTCCAAAGGAGAACATGGTAGATTCCGGGTTACTCTGAAGCGCGTCCAGGACGTAACGAACGGCGACGTGTAGAGGTGTACCCTCGACCAGATGGTATTGGATAATGGAACCGAATAGCAACCCGGTCATGGCGAGTTCTCGAGGCGGGTAAGTCTGAACGAACTTGTATTCGTCGAAAAGGGTATGCAACATGCAAGCGAAAAGCTGACGTTCCTGACGAGACTCTGATTTCTTGAGCCTCTGGAACACCTCGATGACGTGATCGAGGGAGATTTCCTCGGCATACATGCGTTGATAAAAGTCGTCGACCTGAGCATCGATCTCGGGAGGGAAAGCGACGACGGAAAGACCGGGCTCGGTATCGGCGTCCGGGTTGAGGTTCATCAGACGAGGATGCAACTGCAAGCACAAGTTTCGGATCTCCTTGAAGTGACCGATATCCTCCGCGCTCAAGCTGTTCGAGTTTCGCAACGCTCGGAAGAACGTGGCGTAAACGGGAGGAGTGAGGGGGACGGTATCGGATTGCCCATCGGTAGCAGAACTTTCCGAATTGACCTTGCGATCGAGGAAATCGAGTACGGCCTGTACAAAGCTCTCGCCATGTTTCTCGATCCCATCGACGACCCAGCTTTCCAAATCGACCAGATCGCGTTTGCTAGCGACGGCGGCGACGTCGAGAGCGAGCGCCAACGATTTCGAAGAGAGGAGCTTATCAAGGACCTGTGCGTCCTGACCACACTCAACGACCCGATTGACGTTCAACTCGTTCTCTTCGTAACTCTTCTGCAAACCTTCGACGACCATATCCGGTCGAGTCCTTCCCAAGATGGACATGACGAGCTGAGAGGTAGGTTGACCCTTGATGAACATCGCCAGCAAGCTAGCGACGATACTGGAATGAGCTTCCGACCAGGGACGCTAAGAGGTGGACGTAGACGCCGATCAGCTCTTCTCATCTCGTCCCCAAAACGAAGGACCTTATCCGAAACTCACCTCCGCCATACTGAACCCAATGAGCACCAGATCAGAAGAACTCTTCATCCCCTTCTCCAAGACCTGTTCCCAAGCCGTCTCCACCTCATCCTTATCCTGCATCTTACCGGCCTGTTGCAAACCCTTTGAAACCTGAGCCATAATGTCGGTCAATTCCTTGATGTTCCAAGTACTGCCCAGTACGCCTTGAGCGAGTGCTTGTACGGGGGAAGAAAGATCGCTGAAATCCTCCTCCACGACCAAACGCTTCACAGCGGGCATGGAGGAGATGGGGAAACGATCGGAAGCCACGGTCAACAGGTTGTTCAACACCTGAAGGAGAGAATGGGTGTTCTTCCATCTAGATTCCTCCGAGATCAGACCGGAGAGGGCCGATTTAGGTCCGGGAGGGGTGAGGGTGAGGAGACCGAACATGATCTCTTGACTCGCCGGTTTAGCCAGGATGGAACGGGGTTGATCGAATTCCTTGATGACATCTGACCAATCGACGTTAGGCTGTTATTCCACCGGGCCAAAAAAGAAAAGTCAAAAACACCCGATCAGCTCGTCCTCCACCAGTCCCCACGATCCAGCCCGACTCACGATGGATGCTAAACCCCTGACGACTCCCTGAACATCGACCAACCTGCCCGCCTCTATCCCCTTGATTAAACCTCTAACGAGCACGCCCAGATTCATCTCCAACTCCCTACTCCCTTCTTCCCTATTATTGATGATCCCGGCCCACCACTTGGCCACCACCCCCTGTACGATCCCCTCATCGCTAGTCAACGAGTCCCCCAGCTCGAACAAGAATTCCGCCAGTGGGATAGCCTTGGGGGAAGAAGGCGGTGCTCCCGGAGAGACGGAAGCCAACGCCTGAAGGACGATAAAAGGCGATCCAAACTTATCCACCAAAGCTCTCAAAAACACTTCCCTCCTGTTCGTATCCAAAGCGAGTTCCCTGACCGCATTCACCTGCGCCGGAGTGGGGTCGATAAAGTTCGCACCCCCCTCTTCCGGGACCCTAGGGTAGATGGCGAGGATGAATTGTCTGGCTTCATGGACCGCTAGATCTTCCCCTTGTCCCCCTGACTGTCCGAAAGTCGATACCCCCGGGTTCCTGAGTGCGTTGAGGACATGATCGAAATGTTCCTTGATGATATTGTTGCACCTATCGTGCAGGTTTCCGGAAGGTGGGAGGAGAGAGGGGGAGGCGAGTACGTTACATGCAAAGGAGAAGAGTTTGGTCTGGTCCAACCCGAGTAAGCTCAGTTGAATAAGAGGTTGAGTGGATGGGGGAAGGGGGACGAGTAGGGTCGCAGCGAAATGAGGCGCTGCAAGGGAAATACCAAAAAAACAAAGAGAGAAGAAGAGATCGTTCAACAACGCCTCACGATCAGGGCAATGCACACCGTTCACTGACCTAAACTCCCATCCCTACTCGCCCTAACGGCCTCACTCCCCAATACCCTCCAAGCCAACCCCCCCGCTCCTCCTTTAGGTGGACCCTTGATCGTTCCCGGGTCCAACCATTCCCCCCTAACCCTCTCCCTCAACCCGACCCACTGCCCCTGAAGGCCCTGAATGACCGGTTGAGCCACGACGATGAGTCGTTTCAAGAAATGCGCGTACATCTCTGGAGCGTTCTGGGAGATGAGGGTCCGGATTTCCGAAAGGTTCCTGGAAAAGGTTTCTTCGGACAAGGTGGAGAGGAGGAACACGATTTGAGCCTTGACGATGGTCGATACGGAGGAAGAAGGGTTTGGTTGATGTGTGTTTCCCAACATTCCGGTCTGATTCATATGGCCCGTCGTCGATGTGGGTTGAGGAGGACCGATGGATGGTTGAGGGTAAAGTTGAGGTTGTGCGTAGGGGGGGAGGGGAGAAGGACCTCCATTATTGGCAGTGTTATTGTTATTACCGTTCACGTTCACGTTCCCACCCTGTTGAGACTGAGCGAATAATCCAGGGGGTCCACTCAATCCCGGAGGTCCTCCTCCACCACCTCCTTGTTGCTGTTGTTGCTGCTGTTGCACATTAGATCCAGGCAATCCCAACCCAGGCGGGTTCATCCCACCCTGAACTTGACCTTGACCTTGTGGAGGTTGAGGTTGACCCTGCCCCTGACCGATCCCTAAACCGGGGGGTTGGTTCATCCTCTCACTTCTTCTATTTCCTAAGCGGGTTCAACGCGGTTACGATCGTGGTTCTGTCTAGGAGTATATTGATGTTTATCCGATCGATAATGATTGTGAAAAGAAAAGAGGTATGGAAGCCAAAAGACGAAGCAGTAGAACGATTAAGAACCGTCCTCCGATCCAGTTCGCTAGCTAGTTCAAGCGGATGAATCCTCTAGTGGCCTAGTGTGGAACGTTTTCGATCTTTCCCGAGTTGCTCGTTGGGTGAAGGTTTAACGCTGGATGGCTATAAGAGGAGGTGTGACGATCATGGTAGCGGTGTGGACGGTAGTGTAGGTAGGCAGAAGGTAGGTATAGGTAGAGCAGAGTGGAGAGTCATTTGAGGTAGAGCTGGTGCATCGAGTAGGTGAAGCGGTGAGTGCGAGTGTGACTGACCGAGTGAGTGAGCGAGTGCGTTCCCACGCGTTTACACGTAGTTGACCTCGTTTTAAGGTCTTCGAGGTCGCTCTAACCGTCGATCAAGGGTTCAAGCATGTGGTATGCTCACCCTCGACATGGACATGGAGACAATTTGAATGACGATATAGCTGGTAGTGACAAGCATGATGCATGATGAGTATAAGACCATGTGATGCGTCTGTAGTAGTAGCTGTAGTATGGCAATTCAACGATGGCCTGTCTGATGAATGCAGATCTGACTGCATCTCGAAACCGTCAAACATCGCTCGCTTATCGCTTACTCGTTCCGTAAACTGTACATGTCACCGCTCTCCTGGACTCGACTGCATCTGCGTGTCTACCATCCCATTCACATCCCACAAACCTACACCTGACTTGCCTCTCATTCCTCATTCCTTGTCCAATGGAATAACATCTCAACCCAATCCCTCATATCCATTCAATAATTTGTAGCTTGTGGCCTCGCATCGTGTAATTCCCGCAATGACGTCCCATCCTCAAAAGGCGCAAACCGCATCCCAAAGCGCGAAAAGTCTCAGCTCAAGCGTTCCTCCAGCCTTCACCTGTCCTCTCTCAGTCCGTCTCTGGCTCTGGCTCACTGGTGCCAGAGTGGTAACATATTCTCTCTCTCCCTCTGTAGCACCGTATCTCTGAATACTTCCTACTCGCCCACTCGTCAAGGACTTTGGACTTTGGACTTTGGACTCTGTTGCTTCGTCGGTACGGGTTCTTTCACGACGTTCAGGTATAGGTCCGATCGAGCGGTTGGCGTTAAAGGAGGACTCTCAATTCCACACCTCGCAAGACAGACCGTCAAGCATCCCGATCACACGCTAGCCAATCTTTCCTCCCCCCACCTATCTACGCTCTTCTCCCGTATCACTACCTCTAAAACCAGTACCCCACGAAACGCAGGGGGAGTTTGAACGCCACACGTTTATCCGATAGACTCGAGCTGCATCGCATTGGAGCTTGGAGTGATGAAGATCTGAAATTACGTGGTAGGATCATCCGAGACGCTTTGCTTTCTTTTCGCACGCTTTATCAATAACTGTTGATCAATTGGATCGTCAAGTCGAATCCACGACGAAGAGGCCCACGACGGAGAGACTAGAGAAGAGAGAATCGAGAGAAGAGAAGAGGACAGAGTGGGAATTCCTTTTCTTTTGAAGGACGGGGATTGATCGTAAGTCCGTTCATCTATTGTGGAGTATCGTTGGATCTTGAATTCCGTTTCGGTTCTCAACAGCAAGAAACTCAGGTCACTACCATCCGATCAAGTACTCACGTCTATCTGGATCTTCAACGAATCCCACATCTTTCTCTTTTACGTGATTACAACCACACTATCAAGCATTTGAACAAATAACACCTCGTCGCTCGCTCAAGAGACGTCCAATACTGAACCGCAAATCCGGAAAGGAAAGGAAATATAAAACAGCTATATATGATCTGGAAGGATGAACGAGGACGATCCTAATTTACCCCCGACTTCTGATTCTGATCGGCTTGGAGCGGGTCCATCGGCTCGTTCATATTCGCAGTCACAATCGCATTCGCTTCCTCGCTCGAATTCAGATCCAGATCCTTCAGTGCCGGTAATAACTAGACTCTCATCAACCCGGATGGATCCGGATCCGGAACATCCTCCTCCTCATCCCTCCTTCTCCTCATCCTCTTCTCCCGCTTCTCCCCCTACGTCCACCACCTCACCTAATGTCAGCCCGGGGATCAGTACTTCCGCCAGTGCGACGGCCATCTCGGGTCTCTTCGGACTGGGCAATCGGAGGGGGAGTAGGAACACGGGGGAAGAGGTTTTTTGGGGATCTTCCCCTGGTTCAGGTCTTTCCGGTACCGCCACGACCACGCAGACGCAGACTTCGAACTCGAACTCGAACTCGATGATGGGGGTTTCCATCTCCCCACCCGCCCCGCCAGTAGGGTTCAACCCTCCCCCAGCCTCTCATCCTTCATCCACCGGTAGTTCCCCCGGATCACCTTTGAATCTGAATTCGAATACGATCGGTCCGGGATCGACGACGACGACGGGAAGGATCTCCTCCGTCTCCCTAGGAGAAGCTTCAGGGGGAGGGGAGAAGATGGTCGGTTGGCCATTTGGACAGAGCCATTCTCCTTCTTTACTCGGTCAGGAGGAACAGGTGCGGTTTGGGTCTTACCACTCGGGGCAGAGGGAGCAGACGGGTGGTGCTGCAGGTGCGAATGCGAGCGCGAGCGCGAGTGCGAGCCCAAGTGCCGGTGCAGCGGCAGGGACGGGGGAGAGGACGGGAGGTAGTACGGCTGGATCTTCTGCTTCTTCTTCTTCAGGCACTTCGGAAGGTTCTGGACGGAACAGGACGGGGTTGAGGGGGATGGTGGGGACGAATGAACAGGGAGCGGTGGGTTCTACCGGTTCAGGATCCGGGGTCGGACAAGGTCAGGGTCAGGGATATGCGCAGGGACAAGGACAAGGTCAGGGATCGGGATCCGGGTCGGGACAAGGAATCAATCGGTCCGGTCTATCTTCACCTAGATCTTCCGTCTCCTCCATCACCCTCGCGGGGTTGGCGAGGAGGACGAGCGGAGGGAGATCGGATTCCTCCCGTTCGGGTAGTAATAGAGGTTCCATCTCTAATCACGGTGGTCCGAATCCTTTCGATCTCGCCGCGCTGGGAGGGGGGACGGAGAAGATCACGCCTCCCGCTGAACAGATCACTAGGTCCGGAATGGGAATGGGAATGGGAGCGGAGGGTGATGAGTTGAGGGAAGCGGTGGCGGGAGTGACCGGACAGGGGAAGAGTACAGCTTCTGAACAATTGGACAGGGCCAGGCAGAATTTAAACGACGAAAAGGATAGGGTCTTTGGGCTTTCGAGGCAAGCTTCTTTGGCTGGATTGGTCATCCAACATCCTCAAGTTTCCCCTATGGAATACAACGCCGTCGCGGGGAAATCAGTCACTAGTCCTTCTTCCCCCGTCTTGGGGGCCAGATCTCCTACCGGATCACTCAGGAGGTCTTCATCTGACGATGGAAGGTCTGCAGGGAGTAGGAGTCCGAGTAGATCTTCATCCTCTGCGGCTTCCGGTAGTAGATTGGAGACCCTCGTTTCGCCCGGTGGAGTGGTCGCTCCCTCGACCCTCTTGGGGGTGGACACGATCACCTCCCCCATCAGTTATACGGATCAATCGAGCGAGATGTTCTCACCGTCACACGGACGAGGTTCTTCATCCGCTACTACGGGGGATAACGCTTCGATCTCTTCCTCTCGATCCGGATCGTCCCCTATCGGCCAGAACAGACGAGGTGAATTGGGTAGGTGGAGTACCGCAAGGGAAGTCAGGAATTCTCCTCCAGGGAAGAAATTACCTTCCCCCGCTCCGTCTTTACAGAGATCGTTCAGTCATGAATCTCATCGTCATGAGCGTGCAAGTACAGAGGGCGCGCAGGGGAATGTGCATATGTGGGATAGCGTTTGGCCTACACAGACGAGTAACAAGGCGGTAGATCCCGTCACGGCTTTACCTGTTTCTCATCAGGTAGTCGGGAGTCCGGCTTTGGTCCCTCTGATCCCACCTCTGGGTATGCATTCGAGATCAATGTCGGCTTCCGTCGTCGTCAATTCGCCAAACATGGGATCTCCTGCTGATTCTTACAACCGTGCGAGAAGGGATTCGGGTGCGGGTGTCTTTGGAAGACCTGCCATGAACCTCGGAGCAAGGCCTAGTACGCCTGGACAGTTGTCCCCTCCTGGAAGCCCGTTGTCTTATATCAATCCGCAAACCCGATCGTTGCCCATGTTTCGATCCGCCAAAAAGTCGGCCACGCCCTCCTCGGGATCCGCTACGAGCAAGACAAGTCCTACTTATACAGATCGAGCGGAATCTCCCCTCAATTCTACGGACTTGCCCATGTTCTCCGCTCCTAGAGGGCCGGGGTCACCTCGAGCTATACCTACAATGATGAATCGATATTTCAGCGAGACAGATGTACCCGGTCTCATATTCACTCAACCGACACCGACACCTGAAGTATCGCTCTCCAGGCCGTCAGACGATGAGAGGACGAACACGTTCGACACCGCTGATTCGTTGCTCGCGAGCTCTCCTCCTTTGGCGTTACCGCCAGCTCTGGCTTCACCCGAACCAGCACCTGCTGCAGGTCCGTCCACTCTTGCAGCATCTCCTGCTATCAGCGAGAAATCGAGCGGTAGTGGTACACCTGTGAAAGCTGCCTCGGTCGCTCGACCTGTTCCTCCACCTTTCCGTCGGGCGTTGTCTCACGTGAACGCCGCTTCACCTCCTTTGCAGGCTTCCACTTCTCCCAGGCCACGAGCCTACAGTGGATCCACATCTACCATGGCCAGACCAGCAATGGTCAGCCAGAATTCAGGTTACTCCGCATCTCGTCAGAGATCTGGACAGGCTTCTCCTTTGCAACAACCAAGAGTCGTCTCTCCTGCCGAAGACTCTCCACCTCAGTCTATAGGGTCGGACAGAGGTCCTTCGCCTACAATAAGAGTCTCTCCCGACAAGGAGGAGAATGACAGATCTCCACCTGCGAAATCGCCCGTTGCAAAGTCCAAATCGAGTTCGGGAGGAATATCAGGAGAATCCATCTCACCGCCCAGTATCGGAAATTCTTCACATTTGGACGCGGACGATGAAGCCTCTCCTGTTCTTCCAGATTCTGCAATAATGAAGGACATCTCGATAGAACCTCAAAGCGACGTCTTCGATGAGAGCTTTGATGCTGTTCAGCAAGATTACAATCCACCTGTCATTGCGGATACCGAATTGCACGGCTCGGGGACTCTCAACAGCGATGCGGACGAAGTCATGGCTGTGCCGACGGATACGCTTCCTGCAGATGTCGCTTTTGAAGATGAAGGGCTATTGACTTTGGAACGTATCTTCCTCCTTAGCAAATCGGAACACGCATTCCACCGGTACGTTACAGTTCTGTACCTTTATATTGGCTTGTGACTGACATCGTATCTGCAGCGCCTACATCGCCCGTACTTTGGGCGATCTTTTAGAAGATACGGATCCTTGTGAAGCCGTGGAATACGTCATACCATTGCTTACTGGATTTGCGCTGGATGAAGGTTCGTTGCCGCCCGCTTACACCTTGCCAATATGCTAACTTGCTGAGTATGCAGATGAATCCGTCAAAGAGGCGTTCGCTTCCCAACTACACAAAGTATTGTGGTACTTCTTCACTGTAAGCTAGCTTTCTGTCCCATGACCTGTTGCTATTCAGCTAACAGCAGCATATGCGCACACAGTCATGCGACCTTATAGGAGAAGAAGATGAGATTTTGGCTAGCGAGGATCCTTCGAAGGACCCTGTCTTTGCGATCACGTCAGAAGGCGTTCGCGCTCTTCGGAGATCCGATACGGCTTTGGGTGCCCCCGGTGATATCGGTCCTCGCTTACCTGGATCGGGTTCAGGTTCCAGTGGCTCCACCTCATGGAACTCTAGCGAGGGATCATCTGCTGGAGCAGCCTCCCTGAACTCTCGCAAAGAGTCGATCTCGTCCAGCACTGATATGACTACCGGCACACCGGCTTCATCGATCGAAACGCCAGGTTCTGTCATCACCGCAGATACCAGTCAGTCAGTGCACGCTGCGGCTCAACGAGACAAAGAGATGTCCAAAGACCTCTTTCAAGGTACGGAAGAACAGCCAGATTTGGACGCCGGGCCTTTACTGGATCGACCCATCATTCCTGTGCACATCTTCACGCCTCTTATCGGTTCCTTGCTACTCAGTCAGAACTCTCTTGTTGCCGACCCGGCTCGTGCTGCAGTTGTCGCTGTTTTAGGGAAATTGCGGAAGGCAGACATTCCAATCCTGGACGAATGGCCAGAAGAGCGACCAGAAGGCGTTAAGCTGGCTTATACCGCACAATCTGGTTCGCATTCCCACGATATACCAATGTTTTCGGTCATTTCTCGCCGAATGGTACAAAAGGAGTTGCTCGAGGGGATCGTTATAGGTATTGGACGTTTGCACGAAGATCGAGCCCAGTCCCGCAAAGGAAGCGATGGCAGCTCGATAATCGGAGCCGCACCCGATCAGGGCGATCAGACCGACTCGGGTCTACAGCGAACTGTTTCGAGAGCGTCTGGGCAGCCCGGAACTGTATCGTCAGATGGAGCTGATTCCGAGGCCGCTTTCCTGAAACAACAATTGGCTCAGGAGGCTGTTCTAGGAAGAGCAATCTCCATGAACCTGATCGCGTCCATTAGCGAGTTCTTACAGGATCATGAAATCGCACGGTATGATCTAGTCACTGAGGTCGCTCGAACACTCGAGGACGAACCTGGCGTCAAGGCTGAGGCCGCTCTGGCCCTTGCCTACCTCGCGAAGCAGGCGCCTCAAGATCACATTGAAGTGATGGTAAGCTAATCTAGCACTATAGAAGATCGAGACTCCATTGTTGACTTCCACTCTTATGCCGTTTGCAGTTGTCTCTGTTCGAGCATTTCGTTGAAGACGAAAACGAAGCTGTTCGGCAGTCTGCGTGCTTGTGTTTGCCAGCTCTTAGTAAACGTATTGAGAACCTGGAACACCGCCGGTCTTACACCGTTCGAGCCTTTGAAGCTTTATTGGATTCCGGTGATCTGGTCGAATACACTTTACTGGAAATTATTGGCGAGATCATTCATATATTCCAAGATGATCCTGAAGGACCGCCTCTAGAGCTGTTGGAGGTGTTCTACTCTCAGGCACCCGTCAATCAAGCTTCGTCCGAAGACGAGCTGATTCGGGAGTTTGACAATCTAGACCGTGCTATAGTGTCAGCCTTCAACGTGAGTACAATTTTTGTCAGATTACAAGATACTTCGCGACTAACACCTGACATCCCTGATCTCCAGCTTCCGGCAGTCTGTCTTGCTTTGGGTCCCGAACGATGGGCTGAACTGAGGCCGACCTACAAAGCTCTTTGCAACATCAACCATCAGCGTATTATCGCCAGTCTTGCTGCTGCTGTTCATGAGTTGGCGAAGATTTTAGGTCCAGAGATTTCGGCTTACGATCTGCTACCTTCGTTCACGGAATACATTCACGGCGCTGACGAGGCAAAAGTCAAGGTTCTCGGTGGATTGCCCTCCTTTGTCAGCAGTTTACCTGTTGATGAGGCGTTGGCAGTGATCGATGAACTGTCAGCTATGTGGATTGGCGGATCTTTGCCGAACTGGCGACATCGGGAGGCACTTGCTAGTCATTTCGCCGCACTTCTCAAGCATATGGCTTCTGTAGGCGAGGCTTCCACGGCACTTGGGCTTCTGAACCACGGTCTCGCTGATACTTTTCAAGCGATTCGAGAAGCGACAATTACGAACGTAAGTACTTTGTTTGGGGCTGGAATCACCGACTGGCTTTGTGCTGAATCTATCATCCGCATAGATGCCGTCGTGTTATGGCTCTGTCAAGGACGACAAAACTTCAAGTGACCAGATCATGAACATGCTCAAGGATCTAGCAATTAGTGGCAATTTCAAGCAAAGACGAACGTGAGTCACTGGTTTCGTCCGATGATCACAGCAAGCTGAACATTAAAGGCGCTACCGTAGTTACATCGCGTGCGTTGAAGCCTTCGTCAAGCAGAAGTGCAGTAGCGAGTTCTTTGAGGAACACTTCTTGGACGATCTAGCTGTCTTGTCGGACGATCTGTTGGATGTTCGCATTTCAGTTGCAAAGTGCTTGGGACCTATCTGTGCAAGAGGTACGTGCAATGTATCGTCTCGACACCAAACCGTTGCTGACCAGACCCATTTACAGATGGTCTGTATCCCCACTCCCCATTGAGGCCTTTAAGGCTCAACGAGATTGTTGAGCGATTGAGCAACGACGATTCGCAATATGTCCGTGATCCTATCGCCAAGATCGTTGTGCGGCCTCGAATCCGACCAGGCGGGCCATCTGGAATCTGGTCCAACGGTCCTTACGTGTACACCCCGGGCAGTACTGGAAGTCATCCAAGCCGCAGTAGTCCACCCGATCGACGATCTTCGTCTGCGTCTCTACTCATTCGAGCGGATTCCGATTCTACGATTCGTCAGGGCAACTTCGGGTATCAGGACAAGGAAGAGGTTTCGAGTGGGACTCAATCGGCACCATCGGAGATGATGTTTGTCCCTTGGAGCTCACCTGACCTTGGAGAATCGCTTGGTCGCCCGATCTCGATGCAAGAGGCTCAGAGAATGCTAGGCGTCGAAGCTGAGCCTGTCAAGGTTGGAATGAAGGATCCTTTCTCTGCCAACTTTGGAAGAGCGGTCGCCAAAGCCCAATCTCTTCACAACAACGACAAAATTATCAAACGATTCTAGACGGCAAACGGACCCTGCTTGATACGCCTCGACTGTTCATAAACTGTATTTCTAATTCACGCCGACTTCTCATAGGATCGCAGCATCGACCCTGTAGCTAATATACATAACCTTTCTCGGATCAAGCTATGCTAGAACGGAAGAGGAGCGGGACTGGTTAAGATTTTTAATGTATCAATGCTATTCTCATCATGCAATCGTATCTACCCAATCTATGCATGTTGCTGTGCTGATCAATAAGGATGTGGCTGGTGAACTGCTAGGTTGAGTGAAGATGACGACTTGCGACTATATGAACGTCGCGTTTGGAAGTCGCTAGAACTAACGGGTTAGCGAAGCCATACCGACTAACAATAATGATCAGCCTCGATACCTTCTCGATCTCTTGACCCGATCTCTGTCGATACAATTTGATACCTCTGATCTAGATTCCCTGCATACCTCTTACAAAATGGCTGACAAGAAGAAACAACTCGTGTGGAACTTTATCGAGTTCCTGAAGACCTCGCAACAGGATGGAACAGTAAAGGAGGATGACAAGGAATCCTTGGATGTTGCAGGTAAACCTCATTTCGTTAGGTCATGGTTAGAGACTATCCTGACAAAATCGATCCTTCCTCTCAGTTCAATGCTTGTCCGAGGCTTTCGAGCTTGACGCAGAGTCAACTGCCGATGAGCAACAATACAGTATCAAGCCTGCCAATTTGCTATCTATCTTTGAGGTCGCTTTGAAGACCATCAATGCCAAGAAGACCGCTCCTTCGGCCTCTGACTCTACCTCCA
Organism: Filobasidium wieringae; assembly: GCA_001600055.1. Lineage (NCBI taxonomy): Eukaryota > Fungi > Basidiomycota > Tremellomycetes > Filobasidiales > Filobasidiaceae > Filobasidium > Filobasidium wieringae. Next base: position 172,678 of record BCIV01000005.1, read on the forward strand.
GCGCTTCTCCTGCTTCCTCGAGCAAGAAAGCCCCATCAGCTGAAGACAAGGCGAAGGCCGAAAGTCTCAAGATGGAGGGTAACAAGGCTATCTCTTCCAAGTCCTACAGCTTGGCCATTCAGAAGTACGATGAAGCCATCGCTTTGGACCCCACAAATCCTGTATACTACTCCAATCGAGCGGCTGCTTACAGTGCCGAGGGTAGCCACGACAAGGCTGTCGAAGATGCTGAAGAGAGTTTGAGGAGAGATCCTAAGTTCGTCAGGGGTTACTCTAGGCTTGGGTCAGTTGAGGTCCCTTTCCAAGCGATGACGGACAATACCTTCCTAACAAGTCTCTGATCATGGTTCACTAGACACGCACAATACTCCCTCGGAAACTTCTCCGCAGCTGTTGATGCCTACACCAAAGGTCTAGAACTCGACGGTAGTAACGCCACTATGAAAGCGTCTCTTGCTCAAGCCAAGAGCAAGGCCAAGGAATACGAATCTCGAGCGGAGGAAGTCGATGAGGCCGATGAGGACGCTCTTGAGGCTCCTGCCGCTAGGGGCGCGGGTGCAGGTGCCGGTGGAATGCCTGATTTGAGCTCGTTAGCTGGCATGTTCGGTGGTGGTGGTGGTTAGTGGTCTACACACACAGGTCACTCGGAGACAAATACTGATGGTTCTGGCACTACAGGCGGTATGCCCGATCTCGCCTCGATGATGCAGAACCCGGCGATGATGCAGATGTGAGTAACGATTCTTGAGTTACAGTAGCTTGATACGTTACTGACTCGCTCTCGACCTATATCAGGGCTCAACAAATGATGCAGAACGGTGGATTGGAGAAATTGATGTCCAACCCCGCATTGAGGAACATGGTACGCTGTTCATCCTTGTGCTGCCTGCGAGCGTCACATTGATCCTGATATTCTGCTACAGGCTGAGAAGATGCAGGGAGGTGGAGGTATGCCCGACTTGGACTCGATCAGGAATGACCCAGAAATGAGGAAGATGTAAGTCGCTTAATTTGCTCGTACCTCATTGACTGCGAGCTGATGAGGCACCATATCGGTTGACAGGGCCGAGGAGTTCATGGGGAAGAAGTAGGCTTGAACGATTGTTTGTACTCTTAAGCGAAACAACTATACTATACATAGGGCTTTACTGGATCGTTCTCACCGCTTCAGTCCATCAGTCCTAGTTCAGGCTTCTTCCTCGGGACGGATGAGCGCTAGTTTCGCCTCTATCTCTTGTTCTAGCCCTACGCCTACCAACCCTTGCGTCGTCTCAGTCGTTTTCTGAGCGATACCTTTATGACCAGGATATTCGACAGCGTCAGGTATAAAGCTTCTCCCAGTTCAGGTAAGACACTTACTAGACACGAACCCCGCCCAAGCTTGGAGGCATCCTTCCGTTTCAGTCTGACTGGATTCGAAGCTTGTATTGACGGATTTCTCCAAGGTTTCCATCAGCTCCTATGAGACAGGGGAAAACGGGAGCTGAGCTTGAGATGGTTCAGTCCAGGCGACGAAAGGGCTTACAGTTTTCTGGGTGATCAGTTGATCTAGTTCTTGATGCAATGCCTGAATAGATTTGTCGCTTTCACTGATCGAGGTGGACAGTTCTGCGTATGTATTTTCACTAGAATTGAGATTTGGTATAAGCAAAGGACGGCGTTCTTTTCTCTGCGTGTGATCTATACGTTTCGGAAATGTGAGTCTTTATGAGGTGATTGTGTTTTTTGACCTGCGAACAACCGTCGTACATGAGCAAATGAAATACAAAGAGGAAACAATGTTGTTTCGCAACTTACAATGGCAGCAGACTGAGAGGCGTATTCCTTGATCAGTCTCTCGACGCTAGCTTTCTTTCTCTTCTCGTATTCACCTATAGCGTGAGATCAATTCCATTAAGCAGATGCTTAAGATCGACTTCGTGCTATTGTATATGCTTGTACTCACGTCTTTCCTCCCTGACCAAATCTTTCATGATCTGAATCCTTCATCCTTGGCTCATCAGTCCCATCCGGACAACACCGGGCGAGCAATTACTTACTGCTCGCTATCGACCTCTGAACCTTGAGTAAGCTCTGGTGGTGAGTTGGAAGCGGCCTGAATAGCACTAGCTCGAGCGTTCCTGGGTTTAGTCATGGTGGACTCGATCGAGGCTAGTGTTTGGGAAGTGATGAAGTAGCGGACTGATTCCTCGGCAGGTCGTAATACAGAACGTCTTGGCACTATAGTTTCACCGGTGTTGGCGAGCTAGCTTGATTGAAAGTAGAGATGGTGAACCTCAATGCTATTATGGATGTTATAGCAGCTAGCAATTGATTGAATGATACAAAGGACACAAATCGCGACCAACGACGAAGAGATCGAAAAGAGCGGAATATCAAACCCGAACAGAGCTCGGACATGTCGGACACAAATCCACTTGAAACGCGCGTCATCTGAGCCGGAAATTAGACGGCCGACAGACAAGAGGCAAGAGGCAAGAGGTCAGAAGGCAAGACGAGACACAATGACCTGAACACGAATGGCTAAGATCGTTATGTAGGGTTTGAAAAACCCTGTATTTGCGCTCTATGAGTATGCCTCTTATCAGTCTGCCAGTCCGATACATTTTGTGCTAGGACTAGTACTTGTCGCCTTGTCGCCTTGTTTCCGGTTGACGAGTATACTGATTCAGTAACTGATAATGAACTCGTTATATCGTTATATTACAGGTACTAATGGCAATATTGCGCCCTATACGTCACTAAATTCCAAAAGAATGTGACATGGCTTTGGCCGTCATTCCTTTTGGTCGACATGTCACATGTCCTGTTGATTTATCTTTTCTTGTTTGTAACGCATAGATAGCTGGATGAATGGAATGGTTGCATGCATCGCTTCAAGCTGTCAAGCAGATCATAAGTTGGAAGGTTTAATTGATCTCGCTTGTGCTAGAAGGTGAACCAACCAGAATCGTCATCCATGCGCGTGAGAAAGCGCGCTTTCATACTCGTTTTCCTAGGTCGCTGGCAGTTTTCATCTCAACGACTTCAAAGTCAAGATTCATATAAATTCTCATAACAGTTTATTCTCCTCCTAGTTCTGCACCACTTACACTCCCCCTCTGCTCTCTTCTTTTCTTCGTTGGGGATCCGGCCTCTTTTGGTCCGTGTAAACCTATACCACCCGTTTCTTTTATCGTCACCTGGTCCCGCTTCGATCGTCTTGCACCATGTCGACCGAACAATTCATAGGGTACGCCCAGGCCTGGATGACTCATTCTATCAGGAGTACGTGAGCTGATCTAATTCTTGTTCTATGTAGGATGAAGATCTCCCTCACCTCGAGGGCTCAGCTGAGGTATCGCGGAACGGTTCATTCCATCGACAGTTCCCAAGGTACCATGACTTTGAAAGAAGTTACCAGCATGGGTACGGAAGATCGACAGGTGGCGCAATATATTCCTCCAATGCTTGACCGGGTTCATCCTGTCGTTGTCTTTACGTGAGTTGTCCAAGTTGATAGTGATGCGCTAAAACCGACACTGAAACGACCTGATACATCAATTCAGTGTCAACGATATCCTTGATCTGGCTATCGAACCTGTTGCACCTCCCGCTTCTCAAACTCTTCCTGATGACCCAGCAATCCGCCAAAGTGTGAGTCTGACGCCTTGTTCTATCTGATCCCTCGGTCCTTGTCTCCATCGCGTCTTCCTCCTTCCCTTTCTAAACGATGCCGAAGCCTCGACCAAGACTTCCTATGATGAAGTATTTTTCGGATGTAAAGTGCCTTCGGGCCAGTGTCCGAGAGCGCAAAACCCATGTGGATGCTTCCGTTGCCTTCCTTCTGAGAAGGTCTTGGTCAAGGTTTTTAATCGAGTCGACAAGGGAATGTGGAAAGAAGCGATGCTATCTCGTCCAACACGATGAACTATCAGATGGCTGATGTGCTATCCTCGACTCTCCCAATAGACACAGACCGCTAACGGACTCGCTGCCGCGCCTTCAGTTCCATCATCCGTCCCGGTTCCAGCGGCTTACGCTCCAAGTCCGCAACCACGATCGCAACCTCCTTTTCAAGAACCTCGAGGTTATCCTCCTCCCGGTCCTCACTCGCAACAACCTCGCCAGCCTGTAGCTCAGCAGCAGTTCCAGCGAGGACCACCTCCCCATACTTCCGGTGCTCAACCCTCCGCACCTCCTCTTAGTACGATTGAAAAGATCGAGCAGACCGTAGGGGAGATCAGGAGTCAGGCTGGACCTTCTCATGCACAGGGTCAGGGGCATTTCGCGAATCGAGGCGGATTCAGGGGAAGGGTTTCTGTCGCCGGACCTGGACGAGGGTTCTACCAGAACCAACCTGGATCTGAGTATGGACACGGACCTGGACCTGGGTCCAGAGGACCTCCTGGTGGACATGGACCTGTACCTCCTTCCATCCCTGACGAGGAGTACGATTTCGAGCAGATGAACAGGAGGTTCGAGGAGATGAGGACGAAGGAATCTAGGAGTTCTGTTTCGCAACAAGGAGGACCGGAGGTTGTTCTGTCGTCCAGCGCTGCGGGAAAGAAGCCGGTTCAACAGGACGGGAGCGATGATGACGATGACGATGAGGAAGAAGTGGTTATGAGCCGTAGCGCAAACCCAGGACGAGAGACTGAGAATGCTCAAGTGGAACCCGTTTACAACAAGTCGAAGTCTTTCTTCGACTCCGTATTCTCCGATGTCTCTCGGGATCCTACCGCTTCCAATTCGGGAGGACGAGGAGGCCGTGGAGGTTTCAACAATGGACCAGGATTCAATGGCCAGGTCGGTGGAGGAGGTGGAGGGTTCAAGTGGCAGCGTAGCCAGGAGAGGATGACAAATTTGAACACCTTCGGCGAGGCTGGAGGGAACACCAATTACGGAAACGGACGAGGACGAGGGGGTTTCAACAGGGGTCGAGGTGGAGCTGGAAGAGGAGGGTTCAGAGGGGGAGCACATCCCCCACCTCCTTCGGGATATGCCGGACCGATGTAAACGACAAGTCACAGAATCACAACATACCATACCGAACGGGAAAAGAACAAGGGAAACAAGAAATTTGTATCGTCAACCAACCAATCAAAGTCAAGAACATAATGTGGAAAGCGGGAAATGGAGGTGGAATTGTACGACCGTTTACGACCAATTCTCTATCATGTCTATTGCATACGAATTTTCGAAGTCTGGGAGAATGACCTACTTGCCATTGGTCGTTCTAGAGCTTCAGTCTCTGTCTCGTCGCCTCACTCCACAGGCATAGAGATCAGAGAGTATGGACGCCTGGCGCCATCGTTCGATCGTCTTTGCGTGATCGCTCTTCGAGGCGGTGTTGAGAAGACCAATAGCGGTTGCTATCTCAACACAGATTGAGCAGACATCTTGGAACCAAGATACAGTGGTGATAGCATCAACAGTTACGGATAATATTAGAAAGCCTCTTCCTTCTCAATGTTGGTGATTGGTGATGATGCTTTCACCGAGGCAGGGAAGTCTGTCTCTCAAAACCACTAGAATGACCTTCCAACACAAAAGGATGTACAAGAACAGTTTTAAATGCATCCCTCTCAATCTTCCTCTATATTTGAGGACTTCCAGATCGAAATCGCATAGGTGAAGGTGATAGTTTGAACTGTGTCGAGCGATAATCAGATTGCCGGCAACATTTGACATCTCCAGTGCAGTAAGTCCAACCTGTGGAAACACAGACAGGGTCGATTTGTTGTCAAATACTTCGGATCCGCAGGATACTGAAGTTCAAAGTGGTTTGGACTGGCTGCTTACAGAACCACACAGCTGCCTGTAGGTCACCCCAAGACAACACAAAGAGCGGATCAATTACAACCAGATCTCGCTTGAGAAAAGACAGAAGAAAGCCTTAAAACAAGTCGGTGCGATCGATCGATGGATATCATGTCCGTTCTTGTGTTCTAGGAGTCACAATTGCCAAATGCCCTTCTTTGATATCGTGTATGTAATGCTTGAATCTTGCTAACTATCGAATAAGTAACCGCGATTTATCGATCTCTATTTCACCACACCTCATCCACCTTGTTCCTAGCTATACAGAAACCCTGTTGTAGCGACTATCAGTATACGAGCCTTGCGATGGAGTTTGTTCTTGACTCACGGGTATCACCCATTCTTTGCAACCGCATTGTACTCCTGCCCAGTCGTAATTCCCAATCTTCGCTTTGCATTTATCATTGGGACAGAGGATCTTGCCTGCCATGCTCCCGTTCTCCAACATTGGTTCCATCCAAGTCAACTATGTACTAGAACAATCAGTGACCTGCCTCGATTTACATTTAGTAAGATACTTACCGGTTCGACGAAGTAACCTGAACATTTGCTGTCATGACTCAGGAGGGCGCCGTCTCGTATACCCGCGACGTTACTACTGGAACTTCCGGTTCTCCTTCTTGTAGCCATAGAGATGGGATCCAAAGGAGAAGCTGCTTGCTCTCCGTCGCTAGCAATAGCACTCTCGTCTACTACTCCGCCCAAGCTAGACTTTCGCGAATGCGAATCGCTGGGTGTAAGAGCCATCCTTGAAAGTGCTTTAGCAGCTTGATTCCGGTTTTGAGGAGCAGCATCCTCAGTCGCAGTACTGGTACCATAGCTGAACGAGTGGCTTGGAGAAGAACCGTTGGATCGAGGTGGCGATTCTACGGGCTTGGCTCCTGGTATCGAGATCCTTCTAACTCCGTTCGCTGGACCTGGAGGAGGCGATGCTTTTCCTGGGAGTCCCGCTCTCAGAGCGGCGAGTTGGGGCGGCAATGATGCAGCGATAGAAGCGGGGTCCAATATCCTTCTCGCGGGCTTAGGCACCGACTCAGCCTCACTGATATCATCATCGTGAGGGAAAGTCGACCTGTTCAAAGGACTTGAAACGCTAGGACTTGTCATGCTGGAGAAGCTGGGAGGCCTGTTGGCTCGTGCTTTGACATCTCCATTTGCAACAGCAGAATCCAAAGGAGAATCGTCTAATGTCGACAAGGGGGAAGGTAAATGCAAGCTCATTGAAGGTTGTCTAGATCTTGGCGCAGGAGATTGATCCAAGATATGATCCATCATGTGTTCCCTCGTAGCCAAATGACGCCGACACATCTTGCACCGAATTTTCCTTCGACCGAAGCCGCCTGGAGGGGTAGCTGGTTGCGACGGTGTAGGCGTTGCGGGGAATTTAGCCATACGGTCGGTTGATTCGGGATCGAAGGAGCCTTCTGTCAAGACATCGTTCGCCGTGCGCTCTAAATACCATCGACGGGTCTCCTTATCCTTCTGCGATACCCTACATCCAGCATAATGATACACCTCTAGTTGTTCTCGGAAAGTCTGAGATGGTCTTGTGATTGCAAGTGCGCGTAGCGGATCAGTAAGTGAGAAGCCTAAGTCAATAGTACGGGGCTTACTCGATAACAGGTCGAACAGCTCGGATCATGTCCAGAGCCTCATCTACGCTGAGTTTCAGAGTCTTCATAAGGTATGCAGCCACGATTGTTGCACTGCGGCTCATTCCAGCTTGACAGTGTACCAAGACACCACCATTCCGTTTGACCTGCTTCTGACCTTCAGAATTCTTCTCTACCTGCTTGGATCCTTCTTGTACGCCAGCTCCAATTGAGGAGCTAGAGTTGAGGTCGCGTTCGGATCGAAGCACTGCGTCTATCCAGTCGACGCATTCATCCATGTGTGACAAGATATCTGTACCGGGGGAGTCTTCTATATCGATTTTGAGTGACTTGATACCGGCTGGGATAGTTTTCAGTTCAGGCGTTATAAGGGAAACTACGGCAGTCTATGTTTCGGGACGTAATGAGATCGTGTCATCGAGAAAAGTAGCTCATCTTTGAACTCACGATACCAGCTTCTTTCAGCGCCTTTTCGTCTTGAGCTGAGTACACATCTCCTACCCAAAGTCCCTCTCTGAGCACTAGCTGCATATGACCCAACACTTGCTCTGTTTCCAAGCCCTTGTCAGCCGTGCCTATGGCTTCCGCCAAAGCAGGTTCTTCAGCTTGCTCCATCAGTGCAGAGTCAATCTCCGCAGCAGGGGGGTCCTCGACAGGTTTGGGATGGTATTTACGTTGGCGAGGATGCGGCATGCTGAATGTGATGAGGTTTCAATGTCCAGAAGCAGTTGTGTCGGCGATCCTAGTATATAGCATGTGTGCAAGTCGCTTTCGAGGATCAAAGGGAAATTCTGACTTCTATGAGCGTATCGTGAGCGGGGTCCCAGGAGCCCCAGACCGCGACTGCGTCTGCGCAACATCAATCGTCAGCAAGCCCAAGAAATCTTTGCATTTTTCAGTGCTCATGTGAGAGTTACATTCTGTAGTTACGGGAGTACTATTGCCTTCGGCCAGCTCTGTTCGCAAGATTACAATTCCGTGATGGTTTTCTCTTCTCCTCCTACAAACTTGGCAGTCACGCTACCGTCAGCATTTCCAAAGTAAGCGGCTTTGGCCATATCGCAGAAGAGTCCCACTTCCACAACTCCTGTTAAAAGCTTGATGTCGATAAGGAGCTGATTAAAGATAAAAACACACAGAAGATGAGCGGCATGAGCACAAACGTGCGTTCTCATTCACTGACTTTTTTGGGGTTCTTCATCAGCTCCTCTGGGAACGGAGCGTCAACGATGAAATTTCCGTTGTCACTGATGACTGGCCCAGCCTTAGCCTTTCCCATTCGTAGCGTCAGAACTTTTCCTCCCGAGACCTGAGGATCGGAAGATGTAGGAGATCCCATTCGAGCGAGATCTCGAAGGACTTTGACGTATGCGAAGGGTGCAACTTCGATAGGGATACCTTGCGTCCACTATGTATTCAAATGGGAGGAAATGGTCATTCACAGCATCTAGACAAGAAGCAAGATCCATCTTGTACGTACGGATTGACCGAGAATTTGTCCATTCTTTCGGTAGTCGGCAACCATGATCCATGTCTCCGCTGCCTCAGCGAGGACCTTCTCTCGAAGCTGGCATGCTCCTCCTCCCTTGATGGCATTGAGGTTAGAATCGACTCTGTTGTCGCAAGTATGCTACAGCATCAGCAAGGTAGACTTGAGCATAGTAATGTCGAGACGCACTCGTCAGCTCCGTCGATAGTAACATCTAATGCTGGGTGCTGATCTGGATCTCCAAGAGTCAAACCAGCGGAGATGATCAATTCTCTTGACTGAAATCCTGGAATGAGACCGGTATCAGATCAGCTATGTAACGTAGCTGATACAGAACCAAGATGGGCTTACCGGTAGGAAGGAACACTCGAGAAGCATTGACATCTTTGCCTTGAGCTTGGATTCGCTCGACAACATAAGGGACTGTCGAGCCTGAACCGATTCCGATGATCTGATTTGCGTTCAGAGATATCATGTTGCAAGTACAACCAATTCAACGGGTAAATGTTCGGTACACTGTCAGCAATCAACCGCGTTTTCGGAACCCTGGAGCAGAACTAACCTTGTGCTCAGGTTTTACATGTCCATCAACAGCCGCATAGGCGGCTAGACGCTTGGCCTTCTCAATCGGCTCCAACTCGACGATACGCCCAGCATTGATGACCTCGTTCTTGGTCGAAGTAGCAGGAGTTGCAGACATGGTCCGTGTGTGAAGTAAACGGATGATACGTGAAGTTGAGCGAAGAGCAAGAATGGTCGACAGATTAAGCAGATTTACAGCGAAAGAGTGATTGACGATAGAACATATGTGAAGCTGTGAAGATGGAAACTCGGACCGGAGCTGGGGTTATGATGCCAGAGGCCAGAGTAAGACGCCGGATTATCTGTATGCGTTCTCGGGGTCATGCGTGACGGCTGTACCTTGTGCCAAACGTGCCAACGTACGAACCGCTCAAAGGCTTGCCATCAACCAGCACTTCCTGGTCATCTATACTAAGACCCTTGTATAGCGTGAGTTATGTCTCCTGCGGACAGCGTACAGCGGTTGGCTGTAGAAGCTGGCGGAGCTGCTTTGAGTAAGTCGAAACAATATGCATCCATGCATAAACGAACGAATATTATTGATCTGTACAAATCCGCGCCAAACCGCAGACCATAGAACTGAAGTACTGAAAAGGAGCCCGTCACACCCAGCATCCTGATTACCTGTTCCGCGTAATCCATATCAACGAACAGCTGATAGACATGCCTATCAAGGCTAAGCCGATTCCGACGTAATGTGCTCCATGATAACCGACGAGGATTTGCGTGCCCCCTTTGCTGAGGTGACGTTCAACTAAAGCTCCTATTCCCAATCCGATCGAGATACTGTAATTGATCATAGTGTTGACCAGTGAAGCACCCAAGCCTTGTTGATGTCTCGGCATAAAGTCCGACGCGGCGAGGTTGGCTGCTGGAAAAGAGCAGTCCATTCCGAAAGGAGTAATCAGAACCCCAATGAAAGACGCGGCCCAGTAAGTGAGGTTTGGGGGAGTGACTGAAGCAATGACATTTCCAGCGCAGAAGGCGAACATGGATCCCAGAAGGATGTAACCTGGCTTTATCCTGGACATGAGATATCCCGCGGTCAAAGCTGCTGCGGTACCTGATAGACATATAGGCGCCATCTGAGCGGTGGCCTTCAGAGGCGAGTCGCCCCGCAAAACGGCCCAAGATTGCCACAGATAATCTGAGCCAGAGAGGAGCTGAGTACGAGCCGGGCAACGGCACTTAGCTGCTAGCGATGACTCACAAATCCAGATGCCGAAAGAACTCCATCCTGCACCTACCGCTCCCAGAATCAGGATAATCTCGGGACTCAGATCTTTGAGTGGCACTAGAGGATGAGATGCGGTTTTCTCCACCCAGACTAGAAGAACCAGTATCAGTTCATCATTCCGTCTCTACACAATAGATAGACTCACAGAACCCCCCCATGGCAAGTATTCCCACAAGGAGAGTTATGTACACGTATACTGTATTCCAGCCCACAACGGCTCCTTGATTCCATGCAAAGTTGATCAACACTAGTCCGGTGATGCCGGTCACGCAACCTGAAACGTCTAAACTTCCCCTCTTCCCGCGCAATGGATTGTACTCGTCGATAGTGCAAGGGATTACAGCAAAACTCAGGGCGGCAGCCATGAAGCATACAATTGCGTGTATCCAATAAATCCATGGCCACCAAGCCAGTTCACCTATCAGCGATGAAAAGGTGGCGCCCAATACGAAGCCTAAAGGCGCAGTCAAACCAAAGAAGCTGAAAGCGACGTCTTTCCGCCGACCGGAAGGGTAGGCACGACCGAGAAGGGCGACTCCATTTGGCAAGAGAAAGGCAGGCCCAATCCCTTGAAGGGCACGTGTCACATCGAAAAAAACGTGACCGTGAGGTTTGACGTAAACCGAGAACCCTGCATGTGAATTCGAGTCAGATCATCAGATGGTTGAGCTAATTAAACGTCGTACATGACCTACCTGCCACTACGCCACAAAGTGCAAACCACATCCAACCACCCAGTACAGCTCTTCTATGACCATAGAGATCGCCGATACGTCCCGCCACAAGGATGAATGTGCCGACAGTCAAGCTGTAAGCCGCCGGCGACCAGCTCATCAGACCGGGATCGTGATCGATTTCGAAATGCCTTCCGATGATATGGAGAGGAGCTATAGACATGCCCAGTGCGCTTTGCGTGAGCAGTTGACATAATGATACCACTAACACAAATGCGATCTCGTGAGGTAGCGATAGAGAGTCAATGGGCCAGCTGAGATCGCCTGTCGCATCTTCAAGTCTAGACGGATCAACGGATTCTTGACCCATGTCGATACGATGAAAGGGACGATATTGTGAACCTAGTCGCTCTCGCAACGACGAAGAACGATCATTTCTTCAACATCCTTCAAACATAATCCTGCCGAAGGATGAGGGAGCTTTGGGCAAAACTCTCCGTGAAGGATTATCAATCAACCTAGCAATGAGGACGAGAGTCTTTCCGAGCCGGCTATTCGTCCGCGTCCGCGCGTCCCCCGAAAAAGCGTTACCAGAGTATATTCGATACAGCAAAGCGATACTTCTGGTTAATCTTTCTTGGTAGAGGTAGCAGACATCTGGATTCCCTTCGAATATGATGCTGTACATTCCGAGATACGGTACCCGCAACTTGTTCATCCGGTTCCCTCCCGCCAGGAGGTATGATTACGGAAGGAGATCTTCCGATCTCGAACGCATTTATGGTTCCCAAGCATACTGATAGATATATACAAATTTGTCGTAACTCATCATTGTTCGGATTATTGCGAGGCGAACCGTTTCAGTCGAAATCCGAGTTGCGGAGAACGTCATCGAGAATCAGCAGGTTAATTCAAGAAAACCTTGAATAGTTACTTGGCTTATGTCTGCTGCTGAATGAAGCCGGATTGTATTCCACTGTTCAGTACCATACTCCAAAGGGTGGGATCACTACAGCGACAACGAGCCGACTCTCCCAGAGTCTAAACCGGATTCCATGACCATGCACCTCTTCCGACCCGGCTCATCCCGACACCCGCTTGTATTTCGTGCCTTCTCCTGTATTTCTAGTATGTACGTTGTAGACTAGATCTCGTGCCATCGAGGCGGAAATCTCAGCTGCCCATATTTTCCCTCTTGTTTCAAAAGTACACGTCGCGCGAACTGCACAGGCCTCTTCTACGTATCGATGGAAGATAGGCACTGATGTGTATGCGTAGTAGTGGAAGGGAAGACTTCCTGTTCCTTTATGACGTCCAGAGACCTGGCTTGTACCTCTATATAGATCGATATTATGACTCGCTAGTCGCTGTACCAGACAAAGACCATCAGCCTACCAAGCGTCTTAAACGAATGTAGGTGTTCAAAGCATTACCAGAGATAAGCTCCGATACCGATCAAAGCGAATAGTCCTATACCGCCTGCTATGGCCATTATTTTTGTGGAGAGTTCTGATTCAGCTTTTCTGCCTATCACAGAGGAAGATAGAGAGATAGGGAAATGGGTCAGTAATGTATGAGAGTCGCCGAATCTTGGAGGAACACGTTCCAATATACTTACGCAATTCACTTTCCTCCGGACTATCTATGATCGAGACGATAATAGGCCGTGCAGCACTATTTGCGATCCCAGCCCAGGCATCGTTTACGATTAACAGAGGTGGGCCGGAATGAAGCAGATCGGATTCAGGGCGAAGGCTGAAAACAATCCGGTCTTGTGGTATCTCACGTAGAGAAGGAAATCCCTCTTTGACCTGTGCGATTGCGATCTAGGGTGACGTGTAAGACTTGCTCTTGTGATTGCTGATGATCCGGTTTGATTGTACTCACCTGTCGGCTGGAAGGAACCGGACCTAACATCCTCTGTTTACTTCCTTCCCTAGGCCATTGGGGTTTGTACGTCCAGAAAGTCAGCCTTGGGCCATGAGGATCAAGATGCTCCGGTATACTGCTCGTCGGTTGTTTTTCTTTCACAGAGGTGGTAGATTTGATTTCGTTCTCTGCGCATTTCTTGCACTCGTTTTGATGCATTGCTGGAGTTAGGGTGGACATGTTGCCTAGGAGCGAACCGATGGTATAAGTTTGGAGGTTGACCGATTGAGATAGTATCCTGCTCTGAATCGTTGCATCACGACGCAGGTCGACGCTTTGTTCGACAGAGCCCTGTCGCCTGTCGGACCTCGAGACAGCGCGATAAACGTCATCGGGCACAAGACCTACCGCTACCCAGTCGAAATCTGGCCACCACTCAATCCAGTTTACCCCGGGTGACCCTGGTTTATCACGACCCGCAATTGGTAAGAATGGGCCGAGCGTAAAACTGCTCTGATGGTATATGGTAGGTGAGGATTTCCTTATGGGGCCTGTGGTGCTTGGTATCGCCATTCAATTTGCGTGATCAAGTACGAGCGATTGATAAACGAGCTAAGACATGGCGGGGGTTGTGAAGAAGATACAGTCACGATCGACATTGTGAGAGGAAGAAGGTGGGATTACAATGACCCCAAAGAATACTTCAATTTAGAAGGTGATGGACGGAAATAGAAACATGGATAGCCGATGCCCGACCGCTCGAGTCTTCAAAGCTCCCTCAGTTCCACTGCCTTCCTCAATGCCCGGAATTCCAGCAACAATTCCCTCAAGAGTACAGGCACCTCAAGATTGACCGTCCTCTCTGCCTGTTCGTTTGCTTTCCTCTCGTCATTTGGGGGAAACACAACAAACATCAAGAGGCAAGCAATCAAACTGAAGAATGCGATCGCGAATATGAAACAGCTCATCCAATCGATTCCCTCTCCCAGTTTTGGTGAGGTTGCAGACAAGGAAGATGGCGGATTGGGTTCTTTCTGCTTTTCGTCTGAAGAGGAGGATAGTGAGGAGGTAGGAAGGATGGGCTTGAAGCTTTCTCTTCCAGATGACCGGGATGAGGTTAATTTAGTTAAGATATGACAGTTGTCCGCCTTGAAGACTCACGAGTGGCTAGCCATTATGGAAGCCCTTTGAGACGAATTGGTAGGAGAGAGGTCAGTGTAACCGTTTAATGGTTCGAGTGGTGGCTAACTACGTTACGACAACGAGGACACCCCGCAGAATTGATGCTGTGGATGCGTCTGCTAACTCGGACAATGCCGAGCGGACCGTCTAAAGGGATCTGCGTCTTCGTACTACTACTATTGTATACAACCAGACAGCACCACTCCAGTAGACTCTCAACCCTTTCATCTCCCGTAACAGCTCCTCCAATAAAACAGGAACCCTCTCGTTCGCTTCTCTGTGTACCTGATCCCTCAATCTTTTTTGTTGTCCTTCTTTGCAGGAAAAGACGATCATCCAGGTCGCCGCAGCTAGACCGACCAGGCCTAGGAGGATCAAGATAACGCTGGTTTTCACGTCTTCTGGGTCGGCTTTGGGGGCGCGGACGGGCAAGGTTAGTGGAGATGAGTCAGATGAGGCTAGTGAAGAATCATTCTGTTCTTTCTCAGGCGAGGTACTGTCTGGATTGGGCTCGGGGTCGAGTTGGACTGGTAGAAATCTGGTAGTCGATCGGATTGGGTTAGTAAACGTTTCCGGAATATGGTCGAGAATGCTTACGGCCGAGCGGACATCCTTTCGACTGTTAATTTCTCTGGTTATACGAGGATCTTACGAAAATACTGGATTACTACCATCAGGTACTCATGTACTCGAATTACTCGAGCGATCATCCAGCAGACCGAGATGAGGACATGGATATGGGCGCGAGAGGTCGGTGTTTTGACGACGAATCTCGCTCGGATATCGCCGAGACGGTGTGGCAGGCCGAGGTCGGTTCAACCAATTTCATATACGACCAATGTAGCCAAGTAGCAAGTAGTAAATACAGCGCCTCTCCGATTTGAACCCCCTTTCGATTGTACTGGAGTTTGGTATGACCCAGATCGTTATTGGACAGCCGTTTTACCTGAGTAGCCGACGAGTATGTCACGTGACCTTGATCAGTCCGGAGTATCTCGACCGGAGCCGTGTGTTTCTTGTTTCATGTCTCACGATCTGAAGCATTATTTGAGAGATTAACGAAATTCTCAATTTCTGTGCATCGAGTTCAATCCTTGAAGTTCACGTACGTAAAATTTCGTGTAACATCCTTGTCGATAATGAACATCAAGCAATTCTTCGAGGACGGCCAACATGTATTTCAGCTGCAAAAAAAGAAGTCTATCTCTGCCGATACTGGCGCAGTATCAATCAACTCGAATGGAGGCAATCAATTCTACTTTAGTCGTCATTTTAGTAACATGCACATCTACCCCTAATGATTTTCAAGCGGCTATTGCTTCATCGTGCATCTCCACCACAATCGAAACACCTACACCTCTTAGGGTTCGCGTCATTCGTCAGAGGCAAGTCCCCAAACAAACATCTTCATAGCCCTCCACAACACTGACTTATGTTCATTTCTTCTTGTACAACCACTCCACACTATAGTCAAATTCACTCGACTTCGGCGAAGAGTGAGAGCTTTTTTCTTTGGTGCTCTCTGGGCATGGGATGTACACTCGCGATTGTACTGAGTACTTCCGTTTTAGGCTCGGAAGATAGGGTTGGATCTCGATTGTTCACTATATGGGTTGATTGTTTTGAATTCCGTATGTATAATGATTGGTCCATCTAAGTGTACTGTTTATGGCGTTACCAACTCTATTGAACTTATGAATCTCTGTTCATCTGTATGGCTCGGAAGGACCGCGCAATATTTGGGTGGCGAGGCAAGGTACCAAGGTCGAGTACAAATCCCGAGAATGAGAATTGATTTCAAGGAAAAGCGATTGATGGTGTGAAGTCCTACGGGGCGAGCAGTGCGCCGGCTTGAGGTTCCATGTCGTCAGCTAGCAGGTGCTCCATTCGTCTTCGGCACAGTAGCGCAGACTAGCGCGGCCTACCGCCTTTAGCGCCTTTATCTCGTATTCGAAACCTGTCACCAAGCTTTAGGAGATCCCCGACCGGCTCGACAAATGGCCGAGCTGATCATGGCTATGAAGATGTGGAGCTACGGATTTTGTACAAATACCAGGTGGTTGAGGTGTTCTTGGCGCGAAGCCTCCTTGCCAAGAATCGTGTAGGATCGAATATTAGCATTGATGAAACACTCTGAAGATGGCTCCGAACGTGTGTCGGTTTGCGACCTACAACTTGGTTGGTTTGGAAGTTATTGATACGTTTTGTGACCTGATGTCTAGGATAAACAAATCAGAACGGGACAACCCATACTAGCCGGTACGTTTCTTGTCTTCGCGATCATCGAGGGGGGCATCACATCATGGCTCGGTACGTTCCATTTCAAGTTTCCAGCCACGGACCTGCCTGACTCTAGTTCATAGTCTCACAGTTCAACTCGTGGGTCAAAAGACTGGCTTTCGTTCCCTTTTGTCTAAGGCGATTGAGACAGATCGCGATTATAGGCACCATAACTC
The DNA here is from genome assembly GCA_001600055.1 of Filobasidium wieringae. Taxonomy (NCBI): domain Eukaryota; kingdom Fungi; phylum Basidiomycota; class Tremellomycetes; order Filobasidiales; family Filobasidiaceae; genus Filobasidium; species Filobasidium wieringae. Next base: position 189,582 of record BCIV01000005.1, read on the forward strand.
ACCCAACAAGTCGATCAGCGACAGGACGAGGTTCCTGGTATTCGTATCATGGTGGACGGTTGTTTTCGCAACAGTCTTCCTGCTCGCGTATCTATCGAAGAAGATGACGAGATTGACTAGTATCGGCGGAACTTCTCTGATCTTGTTTCCAACGTATGTTCAATAATTTCCCCAACATCATGATTGATACCTGGTTCTCATAATCGACACGGTCTGCTATTTCATCCTCGTACCTTCTGCGATCACGACTATTGGATCGCTTCGACTTTCGACGTAGCTGGGTCTTTTGGCTAGCCGGAACGGCAGCCCTTACTTATTCCCTAAATCATCAAGGAGGTTGTTACGAAAGGAGCTTCCCTTATTGCAACCAATTGATTGCCGTACAGGCGTTCGGATGGCTCAATCTTTTTATCGCATCGGCCATCGGAGTTGCGGTCTTTGTCCTAGCTACGAATCTGATGCGGAGAGGCGGGCAAGGGTGGGCCAGCAGCTTCACGCCTTTCTCGTGAGGCATGAGTCAGACCGGCAGTAGTGTCCGTTTGGACGAGGATAAGTGTTGTCGAATTGCTTTGTAACCGATGCTGAGAACTCCAGTCGATGATGTTTGCATGTAATGATAATTTGATATGCCAGTGCAGACGAAGCCCTTGCAAGCTGTTCCGCACGGGATGCTCGACGGAACTTGGACGACGAGTAGCAGGTGTGTTTCCTTCTGTACACAAAGGAATAAACGGCCTAGCATGGCCCATGGCCGGAGCAGTTGGTCCAGCTTCTTCCCCGTATCATGACATTCACGACGTAAGAAAAGGGCATTGATAAATTGATAAGCCATCTTTAAAATATCCATGACGTGGCAATCAAGTGAATAAGTACGGTACGCACTTAGTACAACGAATGTTGTCTTGCCTAGCTGTCTTCTGGCTTGTTTAGCTTAATCCCGTAACCTGAGGCGGAGAATCCAGAGTACAAAATTCTTGGGTCAGGAAACCATGACTACGATATACTACAACGATTACTCTATCCCGATCCCTTCAGAGCCTAGGGAAACCTACCGAACAGCGCATATACAAACTCCTGCAGAGAAGTACAACCTCAACTTTATGTTTGGTCCAGTCCGAGACTTGGAATCTCGTTACATTCGGTTAGAGCCAATCATAGTGAGTCTGCCGTCTGTCGAACGGTACAGGTGTGAGGTTCTACTGGATCTGCATAGCCTTCTCGTCACGCCCAAGCGTTTCTATGCGGAAGTCAGGATCCCGTGATCCAATCGAACTATACGGTCAATGATATAGGTGACGTGCTAGATTACCTTGAATGGAGTAGACGAGATGAAGTAAGCTGCTCGTTTTTACCATAACGATCAAGCTGATTGGAGAGGAAATAGCGAGTGATCTTGTTCGCCATCCTAGCTCATCCTTCACTCCTTTCATCTTCAGCCCCAACATGGTCCTTAACCTCCGAACCCTCTTCTTCCTGGTCATTCTCGGGAATCATAGGTCTCTTCCATTCCAACCTTTCTCCTCCATGCGCCGATTTGGGTATCTATCTCTGGTCACACGCAAGAGGAAGAGGGATTTCTGACCAAGCTTTAGCTCTTATGATCAAATGGGGTTTGAGCCCGTCTGATCCCACCAAGAACGACCACGGACTAGGTTTAGATTGGTTGAAATACGCTACGGACAAGAACAACAGCTTCTCTCGAGGTCTGGCAGGACGGTTGGGGATTAGAGAATACCAACCGAGTCAGACCGAGAGTGACAAGAACGCAAATCCTGGTAAGTTCCTCTCCATCCCAAATCATCATTCCAGAGCTTTATTTTGGGCAGATGCTTCGTTTCCGATAGAAATAACCACTGCGCCTTCCGATTGGACCGGTCTGATCACAAGACAAGATTGGGAAGGACGGGTCCGATCACCTATCAATGAAACCTCATAAGGACAAAGAGGTTCTTGAACAATCAATGTTACTAGGGTGGAGGACGTTCGCCATTCCTTAGTGGTTTATGTCATCTGTGATTCACCGTTTCCTAACTCGACACGAAAGAGTATTTGGGCAGGAACGCGTTTTCACAAGGAAGGCCAATCCCCCTGTACTCAGCTGAACGCCCACCGTGTGTTGATTCACTGCTCAGTGAAGCCGACGGCCTCATATTGCACTGGAGGAATCACGGACAGGTCGCTTCGTTGTGATAGATAGAGGCAAACCAACCAATTGACACACTTATGCTTTCAATTTGTATTGTCCTGCTCTATACATCTACACCACATATGCCTGTCTATACCTTGGTCTTTGCAGTATTCAAGGCAGAACGACCCTTCCGTAGTTTTGTACCAGAATTGAAGGCAGTAGCATCAGGCAATCCTCGCCCAATGTCATCTTCTTTCTTGACAGCATAGATTCGTACGAGCCAGTTCTCGGAAGTGAATGCTTCCTCTGCGGAAGCGGAAATTAGCACTTTAGTCCTTTATTCGAATCGAGCGTGAACAGCTCGACTTACCAATGGTGTTGAGCACGATAGGCGTGTTGGGAATGACTTGTCCACGGACACGGTCATGGGCGGGTGTTCCACCATAGATCTCAGGGAACCTACAGAAGGTCAAAGGCTCAGTGCATGACGACATCTATCGGGTGCGTTCTGCAATCTTACCTATAGTAAGACATCTTGTACATGAGACTGTTCTTCATGGTAGGTGAACTGGAAAGACAGCGGCTCAGTGTATGGACCCGTCAAGTAGTCACGGCGAAGCAAGCACTCACGCCTGGGCATCGACCTTGTATTCCCCTCTTTGCGTGAAGTAATTCGGTTCACGAATTTCCTCTGGCCAGATACCTTGCGAGATCCTGACCATCCACAAAAATTTGTTGATGTCATCGCTGTATGTAGGACTCGATTAGCTCGAACGTGACTGGACAGGGTCCGTCTAAAGATCTCACCCAGAATACCCTAGAAGTCCTCCAAATATGACCAGCAAATAGTCAACGTCGTGCTTCCTCAAAATCGGATAAGCGTTCTCTTCGTTCGTTGCCATGATCTTTCCGACCGTAGCGATATGAGCTGACAGACACGAACAAACGACATCAGCAATCCGCTTCTCTCTACCAGGAGACATGACACTTGTGTAAACTTACTGTTGTTCCAGGTGTCTAGTGGAAACGCAATGATAGCACTGATTAATGGTGTTCCAAGGCGTAGATCAAAGATATCTCGACTCACTATTGTCAACCAAGGTCGTTCGGTTGCTGAAACCTGTCGTAAATTTGATTGTTAGGACGCGTTTCAGGGCCAATCATGGCATGCGAGCGGACTCACCTGCAATCTGGTAACCATAATCCCACCAAGAAGCAATCACGGCATCCTCCTTAGTATTCTCGTTCAGCCACTTATAAGCGGCTCGGAAGTCGTCGATTACGTTGGTGCTTCCATCCCGGTTGTTTGTGGACAAAACGACAGAGGGGGAAGAGTAGGCGTTCGAGGTGACCCAGGTGGAATGCTTGACGAACATGACGAGCGCAGCGAAGAGAGGTCCGAGAACGACCAGTCTGGTATCCCAAGAGTAAATTCCGGTTTTGGTGCTAGTTAAAGCTCGGCTAGTTGGCTTGGGAGCGGCGGATACAGCCTTAGAAGTCTTCTTATCAGTAACCTCCTCGGTTTCTTCTTCAACAGCTTCGGTGGGTCCAGGGAGATCGAGATCGACATCAGGAATGTTAGGGTCGATGTAAGCCGACAACATCTTTGAGAAAGCCATAGCCGCAGTCACACTGTGCAGCCACAAAGACTATCAGCCTGCATCCAACGCTCAGTTGCAAGCTGGAAATCAAGGTCGACTCACCAAACAATAGGGGTAATGACCAACATCAATCTGACCATAACTCCAGCAAAGTACGAGCTCAAAACAGCGTAGATGATAATGAACAGATGCTCATCCCTCAATTCTTGGAAGCAAAGCCATACTCCCGCAGGGAACAGGAAGATGAGCCAAGTCAAGTCGAAGTAGAAAGAGGGCCAGGCGGTAGGTTGGTGTTCCGAAACAGAGGCAATGATCGGGACTGTTATAGGGGCTTCAGCTCGACTTCCCGTTGACAAGGCACCTAAAAACGACTCACTATGGATTTTAGCGTACCCAGTGTCCCAGAGGGAATAGAACCTTCCGCTCCAAGGAGCGATCCATCCGCTTGTCGTCAAGAGCACCAAGACGACGAAGGCAGCGGTGAATGCCACGACGACGAAGGAGATGAGCAGGGACTTGAATTGCTTGTCCGGTACCAATCTTCGTACGATCTCGACGAAAGCGACGAGTTGAATAAGACCAAACACACCTGAAAGAGAGGACGAGGGGTTTAGTCGACTGAGGGAGACCGTAGACCCGGAATCCGAAGAACTCACCGAGAGCGGCCATATGTTCACTAGTCCTTACAGGCAAGAACCCGACAAAAGGAACCTGCATACTGGCCAACGTTCCGATAACGTACCAACTAGAGTAAGCTGTATAGATCCTATTATTGAACCTTCCCATCAAGACCAGCACAAACACATGAAGCGGGATCATGTTGGTGATGAAGACGTATCCTCCCCAAGCAGCTACCATCCATCCGTAGAACATAGCAGCAAGAGTCCCGTATGCGGCCGAACCGGTTTTAAGAGCTTTGATCCAGAGGTAAAAGGTGAACATGAGGAGGAAGATGGCGATGGCTTCGTTATCGTAAGAACCAGCTACGGAACGGGAAATGTATCCTGGAACGATTCCGATGAAGGCGGCGGCGAGTAGCCCAGTACTAGCATCGGCCATCTCACAAGTGAACCTAGATGTCTCTTCACCTCAGCTCTTGATTCTATGATGACCTGCCTATATCTTTCTCGACAACTTACAAATAAGTAGCCCAAGCAGTCAGACCCGCAAACGCAGGAGCAAGCATAACACAGACCTCCCTGATATCCACGGGGAAGTTCAAGTACCTAAGGGTGTTATGAATGATTCCTGCAGTAACCATTAGACCAGGGTAGATGGTTCCTCCTACGACACGACCAAGGGGGTACCATGCGGTTGGGTCGAACCAGTTCCAGAATTCCTGTATAGGAAGACGAGTGGTAGATTAGATGAGGGCCTGAAGGTTGGGACGGCGGGACGTACATAGAATCCTTGTTCTACTAGTACTTTAGAAGCTCGGCTATTAAGGGTGAACACGACGAGGTCAGAGGTTGAAAGGGAGGCCTCTTAAAAGGGCTAGGTATTTACAAGTTGAACCAAGGGTCGCTGCGAGATGACAAGCAAGGTCAGCTTTTACATTCGGTATAGGCGACGGACTCTCACGCAGAAACTCACAACTCGTGAATGATACTCTCGAATCTGATGACAGCGAACAATCGACTTGCGACCGCTGCTGCGGAGATGAGGGCGAGGATGGTGAATCGTAATAGAGCCGAGGTATTTATCAAGGTCGCCTTGCTAACCCTTAAAGGGTTAGGGTACGCCGTTTTCCCGACTGATGCAGTCGCAGACATGACGAGGCTGATTCCTCTTCGGTGCTTGTCGTTTTTGGGATGTGAACAGGTCGAAGAGGAAATGAGAATGAGGATGATATCATGTCCAGCTCACCGAGTTGCTACAGCTGAGCGATATCATCACGGTTCGCGCGCAGTCTCACCTCAATTTCAGGTCGATAACTTCTGAAGATTCGATCATCAATCGAATGATGCTCATTCAGACTCAACTCGATCGTCTAAACGAATCAGCAAAGCACAATATGTCAGGCAGAGTAAGCGTAGCACTCTCAGCTATCCCGTTTGCGCTCGCTGACTTTACTCCCTTTAACCTAACTTGAATAGGGACAACCCCGAGGTTCAGGTCGAGGCTCAGGCGCACCAAGAGGAGGAGGTCCTAGCACTCGAGGCCGCGGTGGATCCAACGCTCCAGGTGGAGAGAGACAGAAGAAGGAGGCTATCTTAAATTTGGAAAAGTACCAAGATAAAGAGATTCGAGTGAAATTCCAAGGTGGACGGGAAGGTATGTCTTGAATCGTTTGACAGGGTTTGGAACGTTGCCTACAAATGATTCAAATTCCTGACTCATACCTTTGTGGCTTATCAGTTATCGGAATCATGAAGGGATACGATGCCCTGCAAAATTTGGTGCTCGACGACGTTCGGGAAGAAAGCACCGGTACGTTGTTCCCAGCAACTCCAGCGCCCGTGCTCAACTGAACCTTCCCATCCTCCTTACCCATTTCTACCTTTGTCGAGAGCAGAAGGCCGACCAGAACGTAAATTAGGATTGGTAGTACTAAGAGGCCCACAGATCATCCTTATTAGCCCTACCGATGGTTACGAAGGTGAGCTTTCCATCTACCTTTTTCTTATCCCGCTTTACGATTCCTGCAACTTAACTGCTCCTACTTCTTCTACAGAAATCTCTAACCCTTTCGCTCAAGCTGAATAAATGAGGGTGGATGTAAGGAGCTGACGAATAAATTACTGGACCTTCGTAATGATCAAAAGACGCATGTACCAATACGATGCAATCAATCGAACATGAGCCCAAGTCTGACTCAAGTGGTTCCATGAGGCGTACGAGTGGAATATAAGCCGGTGTCAATAGATGAGGGGCTAGTAAAGTAGTATCTCATTATGAGCGGAGGTTCAAAAAGAAGGTAGAGACGACGGGATGGCAGAGAAAGACGAAAAAGGGGAGAAAGAAAGGGAGAAAGAAGGGAAGAAGGGAGTGAAGGAGCCTGTGGTGAGCCGTCGTGGCGGGCACAAGTATTCAACCGGCGAGAAGTGCGCATGCGGACAGTGTATATCCTCTGCTGGTCTTGACAGCAGAAGGGACTAGGATCTGATTGTTTTCATATATTCCGTAGAGTCCTCCAACCCAGAAGATAGAGCTGCTTTAGTCTGTATAGGAATCAACTTCTGTCGCAACTCGTCTGATAGAACATAGTTGTCAAGATGTCTCTTCAAAGTAAACTCCCTACTGAAGAACAGCCGTTCCTAAAGCTTGACAAGCGTTGATAACCATTCTACTCTCCTCTGTACGTCCCCAAGCATCAAGAGCATCCTTCGTGTTTGATCCTTCCCTCATGTAGAGAAGCGAGTTGGAGATCTCCTATCCAATAAGGATCCTTGTTGACCCCTCAAGCGGCACGATCCTTTTGATCAATGAGTATAATGGGCCAGATTCCAGCATTTCCTGCATACTTGCGCGCCTTGAACCCTCCATCTGGTTGGGTCCCAGCGTCAAACATCTGCTTGTGTACCCCTTGGCACCCTTTCTTTAGGCTAACGGCCAGAAGGCACAGGCATGTTGTTCGGGTGCCCACTTCACATCCAGTGAGCTGAGAATGAGGTACGCAATCGCGGAACCCAGACGTGAAGAGTTTAATGCGCATAAGGATATACGTATTGATCACACTAAAGATATAGTCGAGGTTCCCAATAACATGAATATACAAAACATGCGAGCGAAGAGATATAGAGGGTCGTTAATTGCATCATAAGGTATAAGCTGGGTATGCAAAGCTCGCAAGCTGGCGAGGGAAATAAAGAGGTGAATCCAAAGTCGAAGAGATCGAAGGTTGAGCACGCGCCACGGAAATATAAGGAGTTTGAAGAGGTTGGTATGGTCTACTTGCGTTTCGTGAAGAGCTACGGCAAGAGAACCGGAAGTCAGGCGAAGACCTCAACTCAAGAAACCTCGAGCGTACTGACCTTGTTCAATAAAGCTAAGACCTTCGGTACATTAAGTTGAACGTATTCGAGATCAAGAACTGTATTGTTGTCCTTTTGCTATGTAGGTTTGAAGCAGCGCGAGATGAGTATGGTTCAATTACAACGTTTGAGATGTCGCAGTCCCTCACCTTCTCCAAGAGGTCATCGATCTTTAAGTCCATCTCGAGAATAGGCTTGTCTCGACCTTTGAAGTGAAGTGCGATAACAAAAGTTCCAGGTGTTGGCGAGATAACCATGAAAAAGATGTTCTGTCGTCTAGGAGCACGCGTGTATCAGTGAAGCGCGATTTAGCCGAAGTCGGACAACCCACCTGTTATCGGGTACATTGCTTTCCATGATGATGCCCTCCTTCTCAAATTGGACGTGCGTGAATCGATACGGCCCTAAGGTCGTTTGCTTGGATGGTTTCTTCTCCTTTCCGTTGACAGCCAGAACGCCCACACCGGTATTTCCCTTCGCGTCCTTCGATCCGATCTCGCGCACGTTCTGTAGATATGCCTTGTACTGCTCCAATTGCGATCGCAAGTAATTGTTGTGATCGCCTATCGTCTTGTACACTGCTTCGAGCGAACTCGTCTCCAACACCGCCTTTTCCCGCATGTTTCCCAGGTGAACGAGCTCTGCGGCGACTTCCTCCCGCATTAATTTATAATCGTCATCCTTTGACATCACGTTCGCCTCTTCCAGTTCGCGCAACATCTCCTTGACTTTCAGTCCTTTGCGTACGAGGGTCGAATCCTTTGCGGTCGCCGCTCTATCGGCGATACTTGGAAGATTAATCCCTTTCTTGTTATCTGCGAGTTGTGGGATCGATCGGATGAGTTGAACAAAGATAGCCTTGGTCTCCATGTAGAGGATATCATTCTGGGTGAGATCGTTCTCCGCCATCAAAGCCGTGGTGATATCCTGAATAGGTGTTTCCCAGCGACTGTAGAGGGTCAAATCGATCGCCTTGTTCTGGTTCCTCGGTACCTGAAGATGAGCTGGTCCGAGCTCGTCGAGTAGTACTCGTAGATGATGTCGATCGTTTGGCGACTGCATGAATAAAGGGGTTGGCGACGTTACATGATGCGGCAGTGACACGCGGCTTACCAAGACGTCCATATGCTGAGTCAACAACTGATGAGTGTTGTATAATTCATTGAGGGTGATGTTGATCTGTAGATCCTTCTTCGAGAGAGCCATATACTGATCGAGCTGATAACCACCGAGCATCAGCGAAACATCCAATAGGGATCATTACGCGCACTTACTTCCAACGAATCATAAAAGTCCCCCACCTCGCATAACGAATTTAAAAATGAATTCATCCTAGCCTTGTTACTCTCCACGAACGGGTTGAGCGTAGCCATATACGTCTCTTTGCTATAACTCGGCTTGTTTGCGAGGTTTTGCAACATCTTTGCAATAAGGGTGAGTGTTCGACGAGGGTTCTTGGCAGGGACTCCGTCCACTAGCATATACGCTTGAGGGGTGACGATAGCAGGATTGATGAATCGAAGGAAGAAAAATCCACCAATCAAAGAACATAGAGCGAATTCCGTTACGTCCGGATATTTCCTCTGTCAAACGGTTTCCTCCGCTCAACATCCGTATATTTCAACGACGTACTGTAATAACCCCAAAACTCACCCTAGTCAAACTCCTGATCTGCTTGCAAATCCATCTGATCCCATAAGGAACCATCTCAAGACTATCGATGATCGTCTCCAAGAACGTATTCGCGATATCCATCAACATCTGTAATCTAGGTGCGATGATCGCCTGAACGTCCGGGTTGGCCGCTGCCACTTCAGGGGGTACCCCCCGAGGCAGGTCGGGCGGGGAACCTCCGTTCGCCGAATCGATCTGTTGGATCATCTGTTCATATACCTACAAACGAACGAGTCCTCAAGTCAACATCAAGTTTCCATTGGTGATCTCAGTACTCGGACGTAGAGACTGACTGACCTTCAAAGGGTTTATCTCCAGGTTCAAATCCTTGTGCTCGATGAGACTATTGATCTTCTCGCTCAAAACACCTTTCAAATAACTCTGTCCAGGTCCTCTTCTCGTGTACGTGGTCATCATTCGGGAAACGGGCGTGTTGGCTCTCAACAACGATCCAAATTCGGTAGCCATTTCGAATTGAGCAGAAAGGACGGACTGTCAACCAAAACCTCAAGTTGATCAGCTCCTTTCCCCTTATTACATTTCACTTATTCCCCATATGACTTACCTGGAACATCGTCAACAACAAGTGTTCTTCCCTACTCTCATACTGGTTCCCGTACAAGGTGAACATGACTGTCTGCAATAAAGTATCGATTTCACTCAGGTTGACCATCCTGCATAGGGACGCTACGTGACGAGGTTCCGCTTGGAGTAGGAAGAAGAGGTTGGAATATAGCTAAGATGAGTGCGTTTCGAGTTAGACGAGGAATAGGGAGGAAACGAAGTCAGGTACGAGAGAAGCGGGGAACGGGATGAGGGAGGGGACTTACGGTCATCTTCTTCTCATCTGGATAAGGAATATCCTCCGCCTCTGCATCGTCCAAAGTCTCTACAATCTTTGTCTTCTACTTTCCGCATATCGATCAATTCGTTTCATCACATCTAGAATTAGAGCATAAAACGTACCTCATCTCCGACCATCCGGTTCTGAATCAATAGCGCGATCCGACTGTCCAAATATCTGACATCCCTTTCTAATACGAAGTTCTTCTTGGATTGGGCGGAGATCCGGGATTTAAGATCTCTTAATCGTTTTTGAGCTGTGAATTTCAATTCCAGAGATGAACACCTAAAGGTTTAGAACCGACTCAAGAGGACGGCGAAAACAAAAGGAGCTCACCCCTAGCTAATTCATCTTCCACCTCTACATCCTGTTCAGCAGCCATACTATAAACAGCATTGACGGAATACCTATTCATCCCTCCAGTAAACCTTCTGCCCTTTGCAGAACCCGGTCCAGTGAGCGTAGCAGAGGAGGAACTCCGACCTCTTCCTCCTTGTTGATTCGAAAGGTTGTAGTCGTCTGGAAGAGCGAATGAACGGGAGGTCATCGTTTCGAGTGGGTCTTGTGACGGGAATAAGCTGAGGGTCGTCATCTTGGTGTATCAAGGTTGAGGAAGAGCGGTCGAGATGGAGTGAGGTAGGATGGGAGGAGGAGGATGCCCTCGTGATGAGGAAAGAGATTTGAATGTTCACGCCAGGAACAATGGGAGTGTACTGGAAATGCCGAGAAGGGTGTTCGTTATGGACGACCGAGGAGATGACCGGTGTGGTATGGTTGTGACTGTGGTAGCTAGATGATGTGTAGAACTATAGCTAACAAGGATGATAATGCCAGGTTCGTTCTACAAAAGCGATGATGAAGTTACCTTTTTTAGAATCCTAATTGCTGATTGTTATTGTTTTCATTCCTTAGCGCAATTGTACTCCGGTTCAGCATTTGCATATGCCCATAGGCCAGACCAGGTTCACAGGACGGCTCTTCTGTACGGCGGCAATGCTGGATACAAAGGGAAACTATAGCACACCAATAGCTCCAAGTGGTAAAGGATCTCGCCACCCTTTAAACACACACCTAGATCCCTTTGAAAAGCATCAAGATCTCGTTCCCCCTTGACGTCGATCGACCGTACAAATACGCGTCGGGAACAATCGTAGCTGATCCCGTTCAGGTAGCAAAGTATCAAGCTCACCAATCCATCTAACAATCTAATGAACAATGCATTAAAACATGACAACTAATCAATACAAATCTCCAACAATCCCTGCATAATCCTGTATAATCTCCATTCTCTTCCCGGTACATCCTCCCCTCCCCCAATCTACCGCTTAAGCGCTCTTTTTGGCCTTCTTGGCTGCCTTCCTCGCAGCCCTTTCCTCAGGCGTCTCATCCCTCTCCTTCTTTTCCTTTTTCTCCTTTTTCTCCTTCTTCTCTTTCACATCCTTAACGTCCTTGACCTCAGCCTCAACGGGAACAGTCTTCGATTTCTTGAATTTTTTTTCTTCCGTCAATTCCGCAGCGGCAGGGGTAGGAGTGGAATCCGCAATTTCGGAATGTTTACGAGATTTCTTCTCTTTTTTATCTTTCTTGTCTTTTTTCGATATCGAGGTTTCTGCTGGGGTGGTTGCGGCAGCAGGAGTGGTGTTGGGGGTGGGTACGGGTGCTGGAGTAGGAGTAGGGACTGGAGCGGAGGTTACTGGTGTAGGAGCAGGAGCAGGAGTAGGAGCGGTAGGAGCGTCGGTACTCGTGAACTCCGCTGCCCCATTCTCAAGCGCCAAAGCCTTGGCCTTTGAATTTGCTCGACTCCCCGTCCCTCCCTTATCACCCTTCTTCTTGTTCTTCTTCTTCGTGGCATGTTCCGTCGTCCCAACTCCAGCAAACCCGTTCCCAGCATCCTCCGTATCCGTAACGGCCGGACTAGTTCCCCAACTCCTCATCGGGACTTCTCCCTGAACGTTATTCATCCCCGTCGAAATCGCCTTGGTCCTCCTTCCGCCTGCCCATCTGCTCGCACTCTCCCTTGGTGGAGGGTATTTCGAAGCGGGGTGGAGGGAGGGGAAGGAAGGTTTGGAGCCGGAGGAGGTTTCTACGTTGACCATGTTTAATCGAGATGGGTGGACGGCGGGAGGGTTGGCTTGGGTTGCAAGTTGGGCAGGGGACTCGGGGTTGCTTGGGACTGCTGCTGGGGTAGGGGCAGGACGACCTTTAGGGTATGGTTGGAATCGATCCGAACGTGCTCCAGTGTGACCCGCTTGACCGTTCTATCGCGCAATCAACGTTGATTTATCAAAATCAGAACCCTATACTTCTCGGGACAGAACTCCGTTCTAGACTCACCTTCGCTCCTTTTCCTCCTTTATACAAAGTCTTCTCATACTTCTCCGCCTCGGAAATACAAGACGTATGAGTCTTGTAATCCGTTCCCTGGAAAGTAGTCGAGCAATCTATTCACGTTCGTCCGGATGATCAGTCACTCTTCATTTCCTCTGTTCAGTATTTAGTGACAGAATAACTGACCTAGACAAGTGAATGTTCCCCAACATCGGTTCCTATGCTTATCAAGGGCTGGCTTTTTTACGGTATCCGCACAGTTATCACATCTATCGATATCGTTCAAATTGGAAGTTTCCGTCAGTTCTCTGCTCCCCGTACTTCTCGAGGTTAGACAATAGACTTACTGGAAGGAAACCATCTTGATCGTCTATAAGTTGACTGTAATTATCTCTAAATCGAGGTTGTTTACTCGACCCCCAGCCAAAAGATATCACTCTGCATCATTCAGAGGTTCGCGCTTATCAAAACTTTTAGCATCCGCGCTTTTACGGGATCGGTTTCGGTTTTGAGCGTGAAAGGGGGATTGCACTGAAACGTTTGTTCATGCTTCTCTTTTACGGCGGTGCGAGATGTTTGGGTTGAGCGGTCGGAGCGAGGACTATGGTTCTACGGTTTAGAATACCTTGTAGGAGAAAGTTGGAGAGTGGTTTGGGAGACGTATGCTGAGTAGGGTATAGGCATGGTGATTCACTGAGAATTGCGCGATTGACGCGTATCGAACTCGTTTGGTAGGAAAATCTGAATCATCGACGTCCACCCGCACATCAGCTGTCCAAATGGACGTTGGCCATAAACGAATCGGCACGCGATATCACGTTTGTAAATGACGAACGGTGACATGGACGGAAGGTGTTACTCTGTTTCGAGTCGCCGTGTTTCTTCGGACTCGTGTATATATACTCCTCGTACTCCTTTTCTTGATATTGCAGGACACAGCGTGCCTGCCCAAGCACTGTCTCACGATCTACCACATCTCGATGTTCACCTCCATAAATTCTACAACGATCCTGATCACAAATCCTACTCTCTCGCTCCTCCAGTCCGAACTCTCCACCCTGCTGCAAGACCAATCACATGATTCTGCCCTTGCCGAGCTCATCCCATTACTTCAAACTCACCTTCCTCTAACGCAATACCTCCGTACCAACTTCCATCTCCTCTTTCCTCTGGTCCTAGAATGTAATTGTTCAAGCACAGGTGATCATCTTCCATTCGGCCGGATCATTCTGCCTTTGATTTCCATCTCGGTCGATAGCGGGAAATGCTACCCGAAGGTACTCGATGCGCTCGAAATAGTGAGGATTGCTGGAAGGGAAAATGGACCGGATTTCGAAGATATCATATTCGATGAAACAACGGCGAGGTTGTTGTGAGAAAGATGAGGAGGAAAAGTTCTTTATCGAAGAAGTTTTCACATGGATTGGCGGTTGGGTTGGGTGGTGATAGGATGAAACCCTCGTCCTCGGAAGGGCTGTATTGTTTCCATTCATATGAGATCAGACCAGATTTCATCAGTGGGAGACCACAACAAATATCCAACAAATTACATCCAAGAAAATCATTCATTTGCGTGTCAAGCATCAGTTGAATCAGAGATCTTGTCGACCCGAATCTCGAACGAGTCTACGATATGCGAGAATCTTTCATCGCCCCGTTTCACAAGCGACATATGTCTCCTTGATCTGGTCATCTATCACAACTAAAGTTCTCCTTCGTCGTATCGATGAATCGGAAACAATGCCTTCTTGCTCCAATAAGAGGAAGGTGCCGTGTCCTTCGTCTGAGGGATATGGTAGGCTGTAAACCAGCGAGGTGGATCACAACGCGGACGATAAACGCCTCTACAGATGAGGTGACATAGTAAATTGCTGAGTTCTCTCGTGGACTCTTGAAAAGAAAGGACTAGAACGGGCCACTTTGATTTTGATTGCCCGATGATACAGACAGCATGAGCATTGGTGCTTTAGTGCTCATGAGAGCAGACTGAAAACGCGTGAGTTCGTCATTCAGGTATGCAGCGCTAGAGTACTCGGTTCAGTCGTTATTATCAAGACAAGCGTCACATATGTAATATATTGGGAAGGAGATCTCATCGCTTTGTGTGCTTGACAATACGTACTGTATGAGGCGTCCTAAGGCAGAACATCGGATGACTGCAACATCGTCACTTCTGCTATACTATAATTCTGATCGCTCGGGACGCACCATGGATGATTTGTTTGGATGTCGTTGATGTGAGAGATTCCAAGGCAGTCTGTTTGACGGCCAGGACAATTCTTCTCTTGTCGAAGCTTGTCGCCACCTGCGTATATGTAACAAACGCAAATTCATGTGCCCAATCGCTGTCTACTACTACTAGTACTACTACCGTACCGGTCTTATCGAATTACAAGGCTTTTCGGATGCAAACTGGAAATAAATAAACCCGAATATGGGCCGACTTTGGATCCGAAAGATGCACAAGCTTGACTCTGATATCTGATACGAGGTCACGAGGTCATGATGTGTCAAAGGAAGTAATTACGTATTCTGGGAAGCAAAAGCTCGTTGATCTTATCGGTCTCGCCCAGGCTATTTGTCTGGGATCCCTGTTGCAGACGGACGGACTCATCCCTCACAGCTCCCGTAGCCCGTAGCTTGTACAGCATGTACAGCAAGAAGAAATATCCCCTGTTCTCGTCAACATATACCAATCAGGTTGACCTCAGGGTTGGATGCCGCAACCAGTTCGGGCAATTACAAATGGCTATCTGTTCCTGCCAAGATAAGCGAGCGTGGCGTTCGGTACAGCATGGAACGGATGTCAACCTCTCAACTCTATTCAGGCCAGGAGATCAGGAGATCATGCACTACACAGCAAGAACGTATGGTACATAACCAGACGATGTAGGACCCGACGCGATAATTGTCCTTGAGCAGATATGTTGCCTCCCTCATCTTCACCTTCTTAACCTTCCCTTGGAACATACATACACCTTGCACACGACCCTCATCTAGAATGATCCAGAACGCAACCGATCCATACTACAGCGGTGGTTGGTCCCCCCGCCAGATCAACTCCACTGTCAACTGGTTCATCCCCCTTCTACCTGGTGAACCTCCCAACGTCCAACACCGTCAGCTCAGCGTCTGTGTCCCAAGTGACCACAGTATCTTGGAAACATGCTGCACTGCGGCCAACGGAACCTTCATCACGGAGAACCTCTTGAACCGAACTGTCATTAACCAAACTTCGAATACTTATGCCGGCTCTTATGAATCTACTCCCAATTCAACCTTCCGTAACTCCTTCAACTGGTGCCTCACTCCATGGTCACCTGGATCCAATGGGGCGTCGGGATATGTTCCCGATAGTATGGTAGCCTGGCAAAGATGTTTCAACGCTACGGTTGGTCAGGAAGCCCTTCAGCGACTCGACACGGTTTATGAGTGTAGGCTCGCCGACGGTGGTTACCAAAACACCTTCGATAACTTCCCGCTATTCATATCCACTGGAAAGGGCGAGAAGACCAAGGCCGCTTGGGGCTTGATGGTAGTTACTTCTTTGGTCTTGGGTGTTATCTCTAATTGCTAGGAAATGTAAGTCCGACTCGAGGATATGGGCATATTTATTCGACGTTGACCAAGGTTCATCAACGAAGTTGATAGGACAGTCATAATAAGCATCGCACTCCGGTTGTAAATCTCCAGTAAAGCAGGTTGTACATGGTACATCAGCATACACAGTAACTTGTCGATATGGCTGAAGCGACGAATAATCTGATGCCGAATCATCGCAAGGCTTAGCGCAACTTGGTACGCTTGAAATCAGTGCCCTCAAAGTTCGAATTTGAAGGGTCGAACCCCAAATTCTCTATCCATCTTGAGTGATGTTTTGACCTGATGCGAAAGGCACGAGCGTCTGCTTCCTCCTCCAGAATGATGGCGGATCCGCGTCTCAGGTTGACTTAGCGCTTGGGCATGTCTCATGCTTTCCATCAAAATCTGAGACACCATGTCTTACCTATTTGATGACTTTAACCTCTTTGATTAATTGATCATTACTGCAGCGCAAACGAACGATACATATATCAGGCCGATCACAGGCCACAGGCTGAGTTCTTCTCGAGCTTGGTCATCTCCTTCGCAGAACTCAGACTGGATCTCCTTAACTTCTGCTGTATACGGCGGAACCAAGCAAAATGGCACAACTAGAGGCCATGATACAAGCGATGCGGGGTCTCGCAGATCCTGAGACCCTGCGAGGATTGGAAGAAAATTTGCAAAGATATGGAGGCATCGCAGGATTGAAACAACCAGAGCGCGATTTAAATGCTAAGAAGAAATCAGCCGCTCAGTTCTCTCTAGCCGATTCGATGATGGATGTTGGCAAACAGATCGAAGAAGCTAGAAGGATTATCGAACGAGAAAAACGGCTCGGACCTGCTCCACTTTCTCTTCAGCCTCCAGGTTACGTCCAGGCTCTTATTCGTGCTTTTAATGAAACGAGGGAGAAATACATGCAGGAACAAGGAACTGCCAATTTGCCAGGTGGGAACGTGAGGATGCTTCATACTTACTGCGGAGATGTCAAGAATTGCTCTAGAAAGGATCTGAGCGAACTCGAACTCAGTGAGTCGCCGATCGCGTTCCTAGATTTACCTGGCTGGAGTCTGGATCTAACCGGATAGTACTGTATAACAGTTGATATTCCTGATATGCTTGTCCGCAAGCGCCATGTCGGTGAGTGTTCGATATAGAACAGCCTCAAACCTTCTTGAAGACGAACCATGTTCTTGAGAGAGGTCGTTTCTTCCTTTGCCGCACCGTGGCTTTGCCAAACCTGGCTGTAGGAATGACTGTGCCAGTCGTTTCTCCTCTTGGTCACCCGATCATTGTCAACTTTTACAACGCTCCCTTGTTACCTATCTCACTCGGTGTGGCCAAGTTAGAAGATTACTGCACTGTGTTCCCAGTCGGTGCGATCATAGCCATCAAAGAGCCCTGGCTAAAGATGGCTTTGACTGGAGACACGTGTAAAATGCGAGTGGACAGCCCCACGGATTTGATAATACTTCAACCAGCCGATCCCGTACTTAAAAAGGTCATCTGGCAAGAAGGTTTCTGGAGATTAAATCTGTGGGAACCTCCGGCCGTTGTCAAGAGGACAGCAGAAGCCTGGAAGAAAAGAGGAAACGAGGTGTGTTCAAGTAATAATGAGTAGGCCGTGTTCTTTGCTGAACAGCGCAATCCCACGATCTAGCATTTCACCAAGCAAGATTATTTGCAGGCAGAACGTGATTTCAGCGCCGGAATTCTGCAGCACCCATTCACTACGGTCGGGAAGTCCGTTCATCATTTGTTGCTTTTAACCGCGCAGCGACGCGGTTGAGGCTCGAAAGGTATCATCATTCGCTTGCTGATTGTGAAACCGCCCTGCAACACATAAGTGAACTTCTGGTGCTTTCGAAAAAGGACTCCTGAAATTGCAGGAAAAAGGAATGTTGAGGAAGGCTCTTTCTTTATACGGTTTAGAAAGATGGGAACTCGCACGAGAAGCCTTCTCGACCTGCATGGATAATCATCCGGATTCCGATGAAGGTAGAATTGGGCTCTTGCGGGCGAGCTCTCGTATTGCTGAACATGAGAAGGGCGATTACGACCTTTTAAGCCTGTTCAAACAATCGCAAGTAAAGCCGAACTCTAGACTTGATGTCGCGGGCTTCGTCGGGCCGGTTCAAGTTTCTAGCTTTCCGGGTATGGGCAGGGGTTTAGTAACCACTCGGGATGTCAAAGCTGGTGAATTACTGCTTGTGGCCAAAGCCATACAGGCGGTATACAGAGGGGACTTGCCTCATGAGACGCTGTTCAGTCTGAATCTACTGACAAACGCCGGTGACAAGGGGTGTGCCACAAGGTTGAGAATTGCTCTTGCTTACAAGATGTATTGGACGCCAGAGCTACAGAGGGCTGTGAATGGATTATTCTCGGGGGACGATGACAGTCAAGGGGAGACTTACCCTCTCGACGGGGCAAGCGTAGATACCGATAGCACGATTAGCTACGTTGACCCTGAAATCATTGATAAGGTTACAACTTACAATGCCTTCAGTCCTGACGGCGTGAAACCAGATTGCGGCTATGATGGACTCCCTAGAAATTACGAGAAGCTTCCTGGAAATGACGCCGATACTGCGTGAGTGGTCATTGATGATAACGTCGAAACGTTGCACTGAAAGTTTGCGTCCTTACACAGCTCCGCACTTTTCGGAGCTTCTTCTCTGATCAATCATGGCTGCATGTATAATACTTCTTGGGATTGCATCGGCGATGTTCAATTCGTGAGAGCGATTACGGATGTACCGTCTGGGCAACAACTACTACTCTCCTATGTTGTGGACAGTCCCTACGAAAAACGTACAACTCTGATGAAACAATACCTGCGCAAGGGTACAACGTGCAACTGCCAGCTTTGCAAAGACGATAGAAGCGATGGAACACATCAAATCAAAGCTCGGGATGTTCTGTTCAAGAAGGTACAAAAAGAGGTCAAGGCGATTACATATAACAAACCGAGCGCCATCATAGAAGGGATCGCGCGTGTCAAGAAGATTATCGGCTTGATGGATGAAACCTTTGGGGAGCACCGAACGCAGTTCAGACCCGATATGTTCTATCCCTACATGCACATAGCGTTTTCATACAAGTTGTTAAGCGACGCGGAACCACAAGGACACAGTTACGATAAGTCTATCCAGTATCACCGACGCGTACTTCAGAGTATAGGCGTGATCGTTAATGCTTCTGATGGCAATCGACTCATCAAATCGGTAGAAGCAGCGCCTCAAGACATCCCCATTGCTTCGATTCCGTTAGTGTATCATCGGGAAGGGGTGATCTCCATGATGCAGATTGCAGCGCTATACCTCTGCAAGGGGCGCGATGAACAATGTCGAAGCTGGATCAAAGCTTCGATGTGGGCCGATCGCATCCGTTTTGGCCATGACCCTGAGATGTTCAAGATTATGCACAGGGAGCAGTTGGATAGAATCGGTTTGGGAAGACTGTGAACTTTTTGGGAGCCACTACTGTTGGAAGATGGACAGGTACGAACGAGGTACTTCGAGCTGCGCAACAGAGGCATTGACCAAAAGCATGACAGATACAGGAGGATGAGCCGATATATACCCATGTCATCGACGGCTCCAGAAGATTCTGCCTAGTACTATATTTACGTTACGTTGCAATACGCTATGCCAGCTATACATACCATCCACTTATGCCATTTCCTTCTAGCGGTATATGCAATGAGGTCTGCCAGTTTGGGAGCATACCCGCCGGATCCTGAAATGCATGAATTCCGCTTTCGGAGTAATTACAGAAATGCCTTCTCTCGATCGAATAGCATCTGGCATCTGGCATCCCATCCTTCTCTTGATGCCTTAATTGAGCTCCTGCTGTAGTTCAAGTCGCTCAGCTAAGTGCATAGGAGCAAAAGACAATATGACCAAAGACCTCGATATTAAAGGTTCAGAAGCTGCTGAGTACGTATCGCTAGGTAGCTCGGTGATATCCGACGAGATCGACGATTGAGCTGAACCGTTTCATAATTTAGACCATCTATCGCACCCGCAGTGCTGTATTCTTCAACAGACAACGAGGTTCCCGAAGTTTGTGATAGGAGCTCAGAGAAAGCTGCCTTATTTGCTAATCCCATCCCCTTGACTGGAGAACGTCGAACTACGACAAGGAAAGAAATTTGGGTAGGTGCCTCACCTATCTTGACTTGCTGTGTGAAATCTCATACATATACGTCTTCGCTCTAGGCTTGGTATGCATACTATTGTGGGAATAGCGGTCTAGGGTCAGTCTCTCCGTACCTGATACAGGCCAGTTTCTGACCTACGATGACGATCGTGTAGGCCATTCAAGTGAGCCTTTTTTTTTGATCTATTATTAACCCGACTAAGTGAATGGACAATTTTCATCTATAGCTTTGCCATATCAGCCTGGCAAAACCTTCGTAAGCTAGACCCACAGAATGCTCTAGTTGGCAATCGTTCCGTTGACGGTGAATGCCGTTGACAGTATACCAGGCCGGATGGGATCCTGCATTTCCTGCTCGATCGGTACCGTGTGGAGATGGAGGTGGGTTTGATCCTAAAACCCCGGCATAATCCATTGAGACCCTTGGCGCTCTGCTATAGGATGTGTGATAAATGCATTCGGTAGTACTCGGAGCAGTAAGCTGATTTCACACCAAATCGCGCATGCATGTTATGCCTAATAACTATCACTTCTCGCTCTTCTTTTCCTAGTCAACTCCACTGTCCTCATCACCAACGGTCTCTCTTTCGCTGTTCAAGCTGTCCTGTTTCTCTTGATTGGTTCCTTTGCAGACTACGGGACCTGGAGGCCATGGATCACTATCGTCTTTACCATATTGACCTGGGCTGTTAGCTTTGCCTGGCTTGGTGTTCAATCTCCCGAAAAGTAGGTTGGAACTTTTGGGTCAGCTACCTATCCGAGCACTGCTGATGTTATATATCACAGATGGCAAATTGGCACTGGCCTGTACATCGTCGGTTTGATCGGTTATCAGTTCTCCTTGACGTTTTGGACCGCAGCGTTCCCAGGGCTGGCGAGAGATCTGCCTGAGTTGAAGGAAAGCGAGGAGAAACTAAAGACTGGGGAGACCGAGTGAGACCAATTCATGAACGTGTTTCATGGCTTGATTCTGAAAATTCTTCTCGGTGATACAGTCAAAAATCCCATGATGAGCTTGACATGTTGACTCGAAACCGCCTGTCGAACGTTTCCTTCTTTGTCTGCTCTGCTGGTGAACTTATCATCTTGGCTATCTTGGCCGGTATCCTGGTCGGTATACATGCGGACAAGGATACTGAGAGCAACACCAGGGCTTTCAGTATCGTATGTGCTTACAGTGCGGGAGTCTGGAGTGAGTCTTATGATCATGATTTGCCTGATCGATGCTGACTGCACTTCGCGCGGCTAGTGCTTGTTGGCATCCCTTGGTTCTTTATCGAACAACATCGACCTGGAGCTCAGCTGCCGCCTGGTACCTCATACATAACTATCCCGTAAGCGATCCCGATCGATTTGAACCGGGGTCCAGGAGGCTCAAACCTGCTCGTTCGGGAAGTTTCAAACAGATCTACCACGCCTTTCGACTTTGTCTGCGTTTGAAGCAGACCTTTATTTATCTAGTAGGTTCCGTCAAATCCCGTTCATGATCCAATAGCTAAGCAGGTCGTTTTCTAGCTAGCATTCTTCTTGCTCTCAGATACGCTTAATACCATAGGTATGCTCCGTGCTTGACTGGTGCGATTCCGACTTGATTGACTAACTTGAACGTTTCACAGTTACGGGTAAGACGCCGCTCAAGGATATCTGCGGCCTAATCCTCAGGCTAATACAATAATGATGGTACAGTAATCGCAACTTTACAAAACGAGATCGTCAGCTACAATACCCAGACCCTCAACTAGTACGTTTCGCCAAATGGAGATCGGCTTCATCGACAACTGAGGTATACTTCCAATACAGCCTCTTGATCGACGGAATTGCCGCGCAAGGAGTAGGTATCGGTCTGTTTTGGCTAGTACAAAAACGGTACAAGATCAGGACGAAAAGCATGTTGATGTTTGTGAGTGCAAGATGGTCTAAATTTGACTGTACGTACGTACTGAATCGTCATTTCTAGAACGCCTTCTGGATCTTGGTCCTTGCTGCTTGGGGATGCGTTGGGATCACGCAGACCAAGCTTGGTTTCCATAACGTATGGGAGGTGTGGGCGTATCAAGCGTTTTACGGGGTGAGCGTCATTTGGAATGTGTGGCGTGTCAAGCAGCGTTTGACGAGGACGTCCTTTTATAGATCTTCGTATGCCCTTGGTACGCTTTGTCCCAGACAATGATCTCTGAGGTGGTCCCTCGTGGCAAAGAGTTCCTCTTCTTTGCGCTTTTCTCCATCATTGGCAAAACCTCATCTTTCGTCGGTCCTTTCGTGTCAAGTGCAATCATCGATGACTCGGGAAATACGAACATGCCCTTCGTGTTCCTCCTCGCTCTCGGAGCCGTTGCGGTCGGCATCCTGTACTTTGTGGACGTGGAAAAATCTAGGGTCGAGTGCCGGAGGTACCTGGATGGTGAAGCTAGCAGGATCTATGGGTTTGAACCGAGTGATGCCGGAAGCTACAGTTTGTAAAAGGCGGTTGTACACAAGGATGACAGGCACGGCTGGAATCCAAAGGCTCAGCACAGACTACGATATGAGAGGATGATTGTGATTGTAGACCGACTTCGATCTTTACTATTACAACTTGCTTTCAACTATCCTGAACCCTAAACCCAAAATTTTCGTATTCTCCTGTCGCGCGTCACTCGTTTCATGTCGTCATGTGGAACCCCTTCTGATCTGCTTCAGTGGGTAAGCATTTCCATTTTGAAGCCTTGCGTCATTTAATTGTCCTTGCCAGTCTAATCGAGTGATCGGTATCAGCATACTGCTCTAGCTTTGACTGAACAACCCGTACTCACCCTCCATCCCCCTGCGAAATAATTCCTCTGCAGCCGGACTGGGATCGTTCCTGC
Source organism: Filobasidium wieringae (assembly GCA_001600055.1). Lineage (NCBI taxonomy): Eukaryota > Fungi > Basidiomycota > Tremellomycetes > Filobasidiales > Filobasidiaceae > Filobasidium > Filobasidium wieringae. The sequence goes on from BCIV01000005.1 coordinate 212,726, forward strand.
CCTGATCTTGATCCGCAACATACAATTTATCGACCTCGTGATGATCATGAGAACTCCCTTCCTCCGTACCCTTTGTTGGTGAAGTAGGGGATCCCGAATCGTAAGAGGCCCCTTCTCTCCTGCGTCCTTGCCCATTATCATACAGTAAAGCAGGTACATCCATATCTGATCCTGAGTTTTTACTAGTCTTGCTATCGATCTCCTCGGCGGAATAGTCGTAAGAAGCTGTGGAGGTGTTTAGAGGCCAAGGAACTCCTCCTACTCCGGTCATTCGAGTTTCTCCAGGATTGTTAGGGTTGGAATCGGCTTGGTCTTCTTCATCGTCCTCATCGAGCCAAGCGGAAAGCCCGACGAGTTTCAAGAGTTTATCGAGTTTCCAGGCTTGTAGGATCGCGGGCTGATGACAGGTTCGGATATCAGTCTGTAATCCTTGTACAATTTACAGAGAAAGGGAAGCCGAACTCACATGTGTGACGTAAGCCAAGAAAGAGGTGGAAGGAATGACAGCCAACACGATCTTTCCCCAAGTAGCCGTCCTATTCACAATAAGCGTGACGGTGGTCATCCTACTCGCGGAAAGTCGGTACATCAATGCCAGATCCAATGACGCGGTAACGGTCTCTCTCCGACTCACCCCAACCCGACCAAACCAACGAGACCGAACAGCATAGGCCTTAGTACCACGCTTGCAGGTAGTCCACCGATCTTCCATCCTTTTCCTGTTTGTTTCTCTCTCGTCTTGCCCATCCTGGCTCGAGGTCCGGTCTCGGTTACGGTCAAGGGACCAGCGGGTCGTTCGAGATGACGGAAGATGAAGATCGTTAGGTGAATTTCCATGAAGAGGACTAGGAGAAGGTGGGCACAACAGACACCGAGGGTCGCTTTCTGTCTGTAAGGAGGAGTAGGGGACGGAGGAGAGAAGATAATGTCAGTGAGTGGAGGTCTTGAAGTACTAGAAAGAGCCAAGGAAACTTACAATATATCGGAATAGATCCAACAATAAAATTGACCCATCAACACCCTTGCAGGAGTCTGGATCCCGATCTGATTGACCAAATCAAACGAGGATCAATACTCGGTAACAGTTTTTACTTCATCCTTTCTACTCAGGAAAAACAATGAAACGAGTACGTACAGCCAGAGCAGCAAAGAAGAACGAGAACATTGTAATCCATGGATGCAGTAAGAGCTATCGTCCATCAAGCGAAGAAGATTTCGAGGTCAGTCGTCTTTGTCGATCCAGTCGAGTCGATGGACAAGGAGGCTTACGGCGATCGATAACCAGGTTGGCATCCGATAGGGGATGAGAGATTTATTGATGAATACCACTCTTGCCCACATCTACCGATAACAGGATCAGACTCGAACCGAGAGCGAGATGACGCACCATCCGACGACTGACCTTGGTGATGACACAGACCGCACCTCCACTGACGAACGCCGCCCAAGTCATGACCATACTCCCCTGAGTCAAACAGACTCCAAAAGGGGGAGCTTTCGTCGCGTAAGCGACATCGTGATCCAAGTAGAGGAATATCCAGGGAATGCAGCTCGTTGTACAGATGAGCAGTAGATTGAGTGAAGGCAAGGTTTCCGAGATGTTGGTTCGCTGTCTCGCTAGGCGTTTTTCCTCGGGGGATGAACGTTTGAGATAAGAGCGGATGAGAGGTTTGTAGGAGAGATAGAGGAAGGTGAGGAATAGGGATCCACAGGCTATGAAGTTGAATAGAGAGATGAGACCGAATAGGGTCATTTCGGTTGAAGAGGCGCGGTTCACGCCTTTCCAGCGGTAGGGGTGGTAGGATGGGGGGGTCATCAGAAGAGAAGCGACTACGTGATCGGAGATTGATTGGCGGCGAGAGGGAGACTACCAGTCGAGGACATCCATTCTTGAGGATGTCTGTTTGCCTCTGATATAAGAACCAAGACACGAGACGAAGCGTCGATCACTTTGTGGAGAAATGGAGAATTGATTCTGAATCAATCAACGGGGAAAGCAGAAATCTCGCTCCTTCTCTCAAAGAACAAAGCCGATCACTTTCACAGATACCGATCCTTGGGACGGACTCCCCTTCTTCCGTTCCCTCGCCTCGTGGCTTTACCTCCCCGATCGGAATCTATTCCAGGCAGAGACACGCTAGTCACAAGCCCCGGATCGCCGTCTCTGTCCCCGTGCCTGGTCGCAGAAAGGGACAGCTGGGTGCGGATACGGATGAAGGCGTTCGTCGGATAGACGGATGTATCGCCTGATTGCCGGTCTCAAAGGGTGGAAATAAGCAGCAGTTTCAGGTGAACGATTAGCCGGATAGATATCGCTAGCCTGACTGGGCTGCAACAAGTCGTCTCCCATGATCTCGGAGTGTTACAAGGTGCTCTATCCATGTATCGACGAATCGCCGTCGCGATCCAACTCGGTCCCTTCAACTCTGTCCGAGTGTTCGTTCATCGCTCACATGCTAATACGACCATGTACGATGAAACTCGTATCATACCTCCATCCATGCCGACATTACAAATTTGCCCACTCACTCCTCTTTCTTTAACGGATCCATCGCAGATGTAATCGGATTCGCGACGATAAATGCTTGAGTGCACATCGTTGTCTGAATTGGAGATACCGATTCCTCGTTGTTTGGAAAGTTTCGATCTTTCCGAAGCGACTCTAGACGATGTAGGGCGGGTCCACTTTACTCACGCTCACGCCTATCGAATATGGTACAACCGGCTACAAAATTCGCTACCTAGCTGATCGACGCACATCGAAGTTTCTGTCGATCCTTGAGCACTCTGATTATGGGGTTTGTTTTTCCTCTAGACATTGTGGTGATGAAAGCAGGAGACATTTACAGAGGATTTGACCATCGTTTTAAGGTCTTGGCGATTTCGGCTCACATCTGCGCTCTCCCTACGACTCGCAAAAGAGTTATGCTATCGAGTTGAAGCATATCTATGGTTGTTGATGGCGAAGGTGACCAAACGGACATGCTGATAAGCGACATGTCCGCGTCGAGAACACGGAATCCGGCAAGCAGAACGGAAAGATATCGAATGGATTGGGATCGAATTCCGTCAATTCAATGAATTCGACGTTTCAAGAAATCGTACAACTCGTTCAAATCATGTTCATCGATACGCAGAATATACCTACAGTCACCTCCCAACATACTTCATCCAAGCCACGTCGAGCTTACGCCTTTGCCGTACGTCCCATGCACCCTTCCCTATGCTCTTTACACCATTTGACTGACCTCTCTACGTATCCTCGGGCTATCAGTGCAACAGCTGCAAACGGCGCAAGATAAAATGTAACGGGGACAGACCTCTATGTGCTGGTTGTGAAAAGTATGGGGAGGAATGTCATTACGGGCAAGTCCGACTCTTCTCCCTTCTTACCTATCGAAAACTGAGCTGACGTCAACCAACATCTCGTATGCCGWYTWSYGYKWGRAAAMMAATACACCGTCCATCAATCGATTCCGCATCCCATGGCACTCCCCAATATATATCTCATGCTCGAGGATCCAATTCCAACTCCCCCGTACTGGGTTTGGATCATTTGGCAAACGCCGCGACCCATATTTCGAATCAAGCCTCCACATCTATGCGTACGCTTTCCAACTCAAAACCAAACCGAAATCCGAATCAGGAATCGGGATCTTGTTGTCCACAACCTCGCAACCCCTGCCAACCCCGTTCTCAGTCAAACGATCTGAACTTTAGACGCGAAACCGAAGAGGATATACAGGTACAGCGAGGGAGGCTGAGGGAGAACGCGGGGAGGGTGAAGTTATGGGAGATGATCGGGTTCAGATCGCTCGAGTGAGTGTTTGCATTTTGTCTCTCTCCTCTTTCCGAATAAAATCGACCTCTGCATACGATAATGATTCTCATGTCCCGATCGTGCGTGTTACGTGACACAGTCCAGCAGGTCCAGAAGTATCCGTAAGTCCTCTTCCCCTATGTTGATCCCCGACGAGCGAGAATCTCATCGACCCTTCGAGACCAGGTGGTGTTCGATGCTCTGGAGGATTGGTGGGCTTGGCAAGTAAGTTCTTCTTCATCTCCAACCTTTATGATCAAATTTTAAGGTTTGGAACGTTGATCCCGCGCTCGTAGTGGACTTTGTTTCCTTGTATCTACAAACCGACTTTCCTACGTGAGGATTTCTTCCTTCTTTTGGTTCTTGCTGTTATATGAGAAGAAGCGGATCTGACACTCGATTTAACCGGGTGATATAGAATCCATTCCCCCTTCTTCGACCCTTCATTCTTCTTTCCTCCTTCACGTCCTCTATTCCCGCCTCTCTTCCCCCTTCCCCTCGAGCTCACTGAACACCTCAAACCCGCCACCAAACTCGCCCGCCCAGATAGACTGGTCTAAGCGACTCAGACCTCTTCTATTCGAATCAATAGAGTCGGGATCGAAATACAGTACCATTCAGGGATTGTTGGTTCATTCTCAATCAGAGTGTGCCGCAGGGAATAGTGGAGGTGCCTGGGTTTGGGCGGGGATGGTAAGCTATTTTTCTCTGCTTGGTTTCGTTTTTCGCTATCGAGGTGAGATCTGAATGGGTTGAATGGTGGACAGGCGTATAGGATGATACTGGACTTGGGGATTCATCTGGATTATCTCGGCTCGACGGGGTATAGGGGTTTGACACCGGAGGAGAAGGAGAGTAGGCGTTTGATCTGGGTTCGTCCGCTTCTTGTTCTCTGCTACACATAGATTGAGGAGGATACTTACCGTTAATGCGTGAGGTAGTGGAACGCTTATACTTGGGACACGATGTTGAGTTTGGTCATGGCACGTGAACCAACTTGGCAGCCTCATATGGGAAACGAAATCATGTTACCACGTGAGTCGCAAGGAAACACCTTTTCGAGGCCGTCAGCATTGATCTTCTTCGCCGACGCGGGGGTTCAGTGGACGATACGGGGGATGAAACGGTTTGGCTGCCTTATTATTCACCTTCTACCGGATTTAGGGATACGGGAACATATGCCCCGCAGAAAAGTTACTCCAACTTGACTTACGCTTGGTTCTGTCGGCTCTGCAAGGTCCGTTCTCGGTCTCTCGTTTATTGAACAATGCATTGAGTCATTGACGGTTGCAGATAATCAACTTGACGTTGAGGAAGAGGTATCAATCAGGGTCCGCTTCCGAAATATCGATGGACGATGTGGCGCAGATCGCTAGGGCACTGGATGAGTGGTGGATCGCGCTACCAAGGGAGATCCGATTAGATCCTGTCTACCTGCCTGAATCATCACCTCCCCCTCATATAGTCTCATTGAAGTGAGTAGCATTGGCAGACGCTTGTTTGTTGTCAAGCTAATGGGCCCGTCGTAGCATCATGTATCAAGCTGCTATCGTTTTGTTGTACCGTCCGGGATGCTGCTCGAATGCACCCACAGGTCAGAAAAGGTTCAGTGATATATGCGTGGTGGCTTCCAGCGCTGTTCATGAGCTCTTGTTACTGCACGGCCGGTCCTTTGCATACAAAAATTTGCCTTACAGTAAGCTAGCCTTTTTGCAGAAGCGGGTTCACGAAGCTGACGCGCGCGATCAGTCGTCAATTATTGCATATGCCTCGTCGCATCGGTCAGCGCGGTGGAGACGAGCAGTATGGATTCCCGTCAAGCATCGCTAGCTCGGTCGCGATTGGAGCTCGCTTTGCATGTGCTGGAAGTCAACAGACCAAGTAATCCCGGTATCATGAGATGCATCCAGGTGCTCCGCAATTGTTTGCCGGAGCCAGCGGCGCCATACGATGGACCATACGAGAACGCAAACGGTTTTAGCGCTGTCTTGGGCGAGAGCGATTGTGCGTACGATGTGCCTGTCTGCTTAAGATGTTTTTTTCCTGATCCGCGTTACTATTTCAAGTCGCCAACATGGACATTCCTGACGAAGAATTCTGGAAATGGCTTTCCATGAATGTGGTGGCGACCGATTTCGCATAGGTCGCGCTTATTGCCTGGCATATGATAGCCATACAACATTTGCATATAGTACCTCCAGTTACAACACATAGTCCATCTTGAGTAGCCTAATCTCGGGTTATCAAAAGATGGCGTGACGTCACGTTGGCTGTCCAAGTCCTGTTGTAACAGCATATCATCATCAGCACATGTATGGTGTGGAGTTGCTTGAAAGCTGGCATAGACTCACGCATTGACAAAGATAGTCTGGGTACTATCAATGATCAAAGCTGGGCCCTCGACCTGATCTGCAACGTCCAGAGCATCGAGCTCGATCACGGGCACATCCACTCTCGCGCCTTTTCCTCGCCCAGGAGCGGAAACGTAAACGGACTGGTAACTGTCGATTTTGGGGGCACCTTTCGCTTGATCAACCTTGCGGAAGTTTAGCTTCTTAAATTCTGCAAAGACAGATTCGCCGAGGTCGTCAAACGTCTTTCCAACTCCCTTGACCTACAAGCGGAAACAAGTTCGTATAGGTATTTTGAGAGTCATCTGCTTCGGAAACTCACCTTGATATCGTCCACGACTACTGAGGCGTTGAGGACGAACCCAAATTGCTCTTTGTACGCCTTTTTGAACTCGTCCTCGAACTTGGAGTCATCTTCCGACAGAATTAGTAGCGCAGTATCAGTCCCGTCGAACCGCATGTTCAGTACCCGATCCAGGCGGATCTTTTCCGAGGCGAATCCTTGCCGTCTCAGTTCTGTTGAGACCGTGTCACTAAGCCTATCTAGGGTTTTAGTAATCCCATTTAAAGTATCCGCATTGTAAACCGTCGAACTAGGTTCTTGAGTCTCAAACACTCTGCACATCGATGATCAGTTGAGGAATTGGCGACGTTTCAGACACAGGAACCTACCGCTCGGCCAAGTTCAACCCATAAGCGGACAAGATCGATGAATATCGATGGACCAGAATCCTCTTGATTCCCAGATTCTCCGCAATTTCACAGGCATGTTGTCCCCCCGCTCCGCCGAAGGAGGACAGAACGTGTTTGGATGTAGCAAAACCTCGAGCTTCAGTCAGGGTTCGGATGGGTCGAGCCATAGTCTCGTTTGCGACCGTCACGAATCCATACACCTGAATGGAGGTGAGACGTCCAATCAGACTAACGGATCATCTCTGGACGAAGGAAGGGTACCTACCATCTCATCCAGACTCATCTCCGATCCAGTTTCTTCCCTGACCTGTTCTAATAACCTCAAGAACGCCTTCTCCGATGCTTCAGGATCAAGCGGTTCGTCCTCCTTTGGGCCAAAACACTTTGGAAAGCTGTTTCACCACATCGCTCAGTCTTTGCGATCTAGCTCCCGGTATGAAGTACGGAACTCACTACTTGGGGACCAACCTCCCTAAAAACAGGTTCCCATCCGTCAGAGCCAACGGCCCTCCCTTTCTATAACAGGCCGGACCCGGATGAGCCCCCGCGCTATCCGGCCCAGCCCTGAACAATCCATTCGTAAAGTGTAAACAACTTCCTCCTCCCGCTGCAACGGTGTTGATATCCAATTGGGGGGAAGTGATGGTGACTCCAGCAGTGGTCGTCTCGTAGACGATCTCGTACTTGCCATCATACCGCGAGACGTCCGTCGAAGTCCCACCGACATCGAACCCGATGACCGGGCTAGGGTTCTCGTGGTCGTAAGAAGTAAGAGCGTAACCTACGACCCCTCCGGCTGGACCGGAAAGGATACTCTTCAATCCTGAGAAATTACTCAGGTCCAACAACCCTCCGTCGGAACCCATGAATTCCACCTTTAACCCTCCTTCTCGCCCACCTTCGAACCCCGAGTAGAACCCGTTCAGGTACGCTCCGAGGATAGGAGTCAGGTATGCGTCGGCGGTACTAGATATTCCACGGGAGACCATCTTGATCATAGGTAAAAGTTGACTCGATAGGGAGATATGTTTGAACCCTATTTCCCTCGCTATAGATCCGATCTTGAGTTCGTGTTCCGGGAAAGTATAAGAGTGAGCCAGAACGACGGCGATGGATCGATAACCTTCTTGAAAAAGCAATTTCAATTCCGTCCTGACCTTCTCCTCGTCGAGTTCCTGTAAGACCTCTACGGCCTCCCCACTGACCCCCTGGACGATCCTCCCCCTCCCTTCCTCCTGCCCCTCCCCATCCGCGTTCTCCAGATTCTGAATACCTTTACCAGAGTACCCCTTGACCACCCTACCCGCTTCGTCGAACTTTACAGCATGTTTGTGGAAATCCGGATCATGCGTGTATCCCACAAGCGTCACTCTTTCCTCCACCTCCCTTACGCAGGTATAAAGGGGAGAAGGCTTTTGGATGTTGAGAGCGAAGATCTTGGGACGCGCCTGAGTTCCTATTGAGAGCAGGTCGGCGAATCCTTTACTATTCCCATCGATTGTATGTGATCGAACGGGAGGTGAAGGATTAGGAGGGGATGACGATAAGTGATTAGCTAAGCGGGTGTGAAGTTGGTGATAAGAGGGTTACGGCGTACGTTATAAGTAAAGCGTGTTTCTCTCCTTTCCTTTCCAGGAGAGCGTTGGTAGCTACAGTCGTACTCAGTCTGACGAAATCTGACCGAGGAGAAGACACTTTGTTGGTTGATGTCGAGTGGTATGGAACATGAATCACAGACTGACCGACTTTGTCTACCGGTAATGGTTCTCCTCTAGGTAAAGTCTTTCCTAATCTCTTTTCCAATGCTCTCCTGATTCCCTCTAGTTAAAAGGAATAAGATCGGTTCTCAGTATCGGCTTATAACATCCTTGCAATTCCTGCACGGCTCGGTGCAGTGGGTGTGAGATGTGAAACAAGGACGTACCCGTAGGAGCGTCCGAGTAATTGCTTGGGTCCTGAGAGAGGAGTTTCAGGATAAATTCCTTCCTCTCTGGTCCTGAATTTGGGTCTTCGTATGATCTGCAAAGCGAGGAAAGATGAGGACGAATGGGTGAGAGGACAAGGATCGATGGTGCTTACACGAAAACATCGGTAAATGTTCCGCCCTGCGTAGGAGGAGGGTTTAGCTAGCAAATCCGAATGGAGAAAGAAGAAGAAGTCAAGATTCACTCTATCTATGCTTATCCTGATGGAACGATCTGGGATTTCAGTGGTTGTGTTGACCATGTTCGCTTACTTTCCTCCAGTTGAGGTGTAATTCGACCCGTTTCGTCTCGTTGTTTCTCGGGTTGAGTTGGTTCCAATTGGACGACCTGATACACAAGCCAGTGAATCTCTGAGCTAGCAAGGTGTGTATGTTATATGCTATGTCGTCTGTTATGTATCGCATGATGTAGAGCTGGCCCAGACGACGACGTTGAACGTATTTCCCTTATTTCCCGACCATCGGGAATATCCGAACATCATACCGATGCGCTATCGGGATCCTCCAACCCTCCTTCTCCCTCTGCACACCACACACTGACTGGCCGTACTCCTCTGCATTACTCTGCTCTGCTACTCTGCCTCGTCATCCCTAGTAAAGATACCATAATAGTCACAGGGCAAAGGCTGCGCAGGAAGGTCCTCTTTTCAAGCGAAAATACAACCTGACAACGTCGACCTACTGAACAGACACATCCCACCACCATGTCCGATTTCGATCCCATCCTCCTCTCCCTCTTGTGAGTCCTCCTTGATAGTACATCGCTTGCCATTCCTGACCATCCATTACCAGTTCCAACCGCTTCATGTCTGTAGCGGAAGCGATGGGTCGAGCACTGCAACAAACCTCCATAAGCACAAACATCAAAGAACGTCTGGATTTCTCATGCGCTCTCTTCGCCTCCTCCGGCGACCTCGTCGCCAACGCCCCCTTCATCCCGGTCCACCTGGGGAGCATGTCGTTTGCGATAAAATATCAATTGGAACTTTTGGGAGAAGGATTGAGACCGGGGGATGTGATCTTGGCCAACAGTCCTACGGCGGGTGGAAGTCATCTACCCGATCTGACCGTCATCACTCCCGTCTTCTCCCGCCCATCCTCTTCGTCCTCTTCGAAATCTCCCGAGCCCGAGGAGAAACCGGAGATCATCTTCTTCACCGCCTCCCGAGGGCATCATTCTGATATCGGAGGGACGACCCCAGGTTCCATGCCTTCCAACTCCCATTCTCTCTTCCAAGAAGGAGCCTGTATAACTTCGTTCAAGCTGGTCAATGAGGGTGTGTACGATGGAGAAGGTCTACGGAAGAGAATGGTCGATGATCCTGCACAAGGCGAGGGGTGCAGTGGGTGTAGAGATTTCGGAGGTGTCGAGAGCGATTTGAAAGCGGTGAGTCGGCGAAATGAGTTGTAAACGTGAGAGAACTGGTTGATGATCCGTACTTCGGTAGCAAATCGCTGCTAATAATAAAGGAATCCAATTATTACATGCTCTGATTGACGAGTACGATCTCGCCACGGTACACAAGTACATGGAACATATCCGAGAGCAAGTCGAGATATCCTCTTTGTTTTTTCTCTGTGCCACGTGAACCCTGGACCAACCCGACTGACCCTGAATGACTTCTGAACTATTTAGGAACGCCGAGACGTCTGTCCGAAAGATGCTCAAGTCCGCCGCGAAAACCCTAGGTTGTGAACTCTCCGTACGTACGCGGTCTCTCCTGTTCTTGCACTGTCATTCTCATCCCGCCCACCGTGTGCCAGGCAACGGATTATATGGACGATGGAACCCCCATCTCCCTGCGGATCGATATCGACCCGGAGACGGGATCGGCGGTGTTTGATTTCAAAGGGACGGGACCGGAAGTGAGGGGGAATTGGAATGCGCCGATCTCGGTCGTCCATAGTGCGATCATCTATTGGTGAGTCGGAGAGGAAGATGGGTGGGGGTGGGAGTTATGGTGATTGATTGATCGATTGATTGCACGACTGGGTTGGGATGGTGCGGTACGGAGGATAGTATGAGAGCGATGGTGGATTCGGATATCCCCTTGAACGCCGGTTGTTTGGTCCCCTTGACCAGTAAGTCCCCGTCCCGCCGGCCCTTATCTTCAACCACACCCGTGATCCTTACCTCACGATCCCCCGCGTCCCATCTCTCCACCCATCCCAGTCAAGATCCCCCCCTCGACCCTGCTGCGGCCGAACCCCAGCTCGGCCGTGTGCGCGGGGAACGTGTTGACTTCGCAGAGGATAACGGACGTCTGCCTGCGGGCGTTCGAAGTGTGTGCGGCTAGTCAGGGGTGTTGTAATAAGTGAGTTGCGAGCGTGAGCGAGAGGGGCGCAGAGCGAGCGAGAGGAGGAGAGAGAAAGCGAATGAGAGAGAAAGAGAAAGAAACAGAGAAACAGAGAAACAGAGAAACAGAGAAACAGAGAGACAGAGAGAGAGAGACACACAGACAGCTAACACCCCCCTCGCCCTCGCTCCCGCAGTCTTTCGTTTGGGACCGGCGGGAAAGACCCGGAGACGGGGATCGTCAGGAAAGGGTGGGGGTATTACGAGGTTAGTCTTTGAGGTGGTTATGGTGCTGGTGGTTGGGTGGTGGTGTGATGGGAGAAAGAGCGAATACCCCGATCTGATCGCGCGAAACGATTTGTTTGACAGACTATCGCAGGGGGAAGCGGGGCGGGTCCGACGTGGGATGGAACGTCTGGTGTCCAGTGAGTGGTCGTGCCGTTCGTTTGCAAATAGGGGTCGGCGCGAGTGTTACTAAACCCAGTATCCTCGACATGTCCGATCTTGTCCCCATTCGCTCAGCGTGCATATGACCAACACGAGGATAACCGACCCTGAGATCCTGGAACGACGTTACCCCGTCATCCTGCACCGATTCTCGTACCGCCCCTCGTCCGGCGGAGCGGGGCTGCACCGGGGTGGGAACGGGGTGATCAGGAGTATAGAATTCCTCGAACGCCTGACCGTCTCTCTATTGACCGAACGAAGGGCTCGGGCTCCCTATGGATTAGCCGGCGGTTCGGAGGGTAGTATGGGGCTTAATTTGCAGTTCGCCAGGGACGGGACGTGCAGGAACGTAGGGGGGAAAGCGACGGTGCCTTTCGAACCGGGGGACCGGCTCGTCCTCCACACGCCTGGAGGAGGTGGGTGGGGGTTGGAGGGGGGTGAGAGACGGGTGAAGCGGGRGATGGAGAGGATGCGGTGGGAAGCTAGGGGGAGCGTCGTGGAACGGGAGAGGTTGGGGGAGGGGTCTGGGTGAGGCGTGTGCATGGGCGTGTGGGTGTCACGTGATGTGCGTTGAGATGTTGGAATTTGGATCCGGTGTTTACGATTTGGACGATGATGAGGACGATCTGAATAATCTCGAGAAATTGAAACTCTTTTGTTCGACGATCGAGCAGCGATTTTCGGATTTTCGGATGTGGACAAGTTGCCAATTTCCACGAATTTGACATTTTGTGAAACGTTTTCGATTCGACTGAAAGTGAAAGTGAAAGTGAAACGCTGACGACGATCATTTGGACGATCAACGTCGATGACTGGACAATACAAACGAGCGTAAGCACTCGAGCATGAGCCGTCATTCCTCGCCTCGTACTTGGACTCGTCGCTCTCTCCTCCACCTCCATCGCCCCCTTTCTCACCGCAACCGCATCCGCAACCATGTCCAACTACGACTTCACAGCCCTATTCGCCCACCTCGATCTACAACCCCACAGGACCCGACCCCCTCAAGGGCCCGGAAGGATGGCCCCGCTCACCGTGCATGGTGATCAGATGGGATCCAGCGGGACGAATGGGGCCTTTAGGACGGGCGGGTCGGGGGAGGAGAAACTCAAGTTCAAGGTCGCCGGGTTCGCGCTGGGGACGATGATGCCCCGGGGTGAAGGGTGGATGCAGGTGAGTCGTGAGGTTTTGCGGGGTGGCAGAGCAAAGCTGTAGTGATGTGGAGTGGAGTGGAGTGGAATGACTTGAACGCAGTCTACTGATCATCCTTCCACCCCCCCCCCCCCTGCCAGGCCCTGACCTACCCAACTCAAGAACACGCAAGCTATATCCGCTTCAACCCCCTCTCCACCCAATTCGACTTCAACCTCCATCCTCTCCCCTCCGGCTCCCACAACCCTCTCCCCCGGTTTCCTCGATCGGGGAATTTGACTGAAGGTTTCTTCCGGTCGTCAGAAGAGGGAGCAAGCGGGGTAAGAGGCGGGGAGAAGACGTTCCAGGGGATCATCGCATTGGAAGATCTGGCGTTGAGGGGGATCAGTTGGTTTGACCAGGAAAAGGGGTTGAGGGTTTTGAGGGAGTATCATCAACAACCTCATCCACATCGTCATCAACAACATCATCAACATCGACATCATCCCAACAGACCCAACTCGTCACTCGATCCGAATTACTACCATTTTCACGAACAACGACGCACACAGGGCGGGGCGATGGGGAATGGGAATGGCGATCGTTCACGCGGTTGGAGCCCGTTCTCCGTCTCCTCCAACTCCTCTTCCTCTTCCTCATCTTCGGCCTTCCCTCCCCGCTCCCCACCTTCCAGCCCACCCGGTCCTCCGCGGAAAAGAACGAGACTCCATCCCCCCCCCGCTCCCACTCCCACTCCCACTCCCAGCACCGGCCCAGGCCCAAGCTCATTCCGCACGGAAACGCTACACCAAACGACCCTCACCCTGACCCTCCGACGACCACCAAGGTTACAAGTCCCGCTCGTCTACCCTGGAGGAGGGGCGTTTAGCGTGATCGACCGGACGGGAGGGAAGGTCAGGGAGGTTTTGAAGCGCCAGGGGACCGCGGGGGATTTTGTCGGGTGGGAACACGGGAGGGCGGGACAGCCGGGGGGCGGGAATGGGAGCGGTGGACAGGGGGGGGAGAGGGATAGGGGCGTGATCGGTTGTGAGTCTGAGCAGGAGGTTTTCAAGGTGCGTTCTCTTCTTACACGTCGAGTTGAGAACGAGGTGGGTTGATCATCACGGCGCAGGTCGGGGAATACCTTTCGTACCGATTCACTCTCCTCCTTACCCCCACTCAACACTCCAAACTCCTGGACCTCTTATCTTCCCTCGGGATCCTCGACTCCCAGACGACCGCGCACGCACCCGCAGTTTTCTCCAACGCCCATTCCACGGGGTTCGGTTCGAATGGGACTAGAACGGATCAGGTTCCTATCCTGAGTGTCAGACCGGAGAACGTTCAGAGGAGATGGTTAGCGGTCCCTAAACCCATGCCGCCCACGCTTTCCGGACCAATCACCGCGAAACTCGCCGCCTTGGATTTTTCGACGAGGTATTTAATACAGGGTCTCGTTTGTCATGGAATAATCACCCCCTTTGAGCAACCCGAGTTGATAGCGAGGTTGGAGGAATGGATGCCTATGGATGATCCAGGGCGATTGGGCAGGGTGCTGGGGGTACCGGCTTGGAGGTTCAGCGGGGAGATGGGGTTGGATGTGTGTGAGTTGAGGGGGAAGTTTTTGAAGAGTTTGTATTCCGAGGAAAGAGTGAAGGATATCGGGTCGATCGTCAAGAGTGGGTTTCTTTTGGTCTTCCTCCTTGTCCATGTTTGTGATGAGATCGCTGAGCGGATGGTCGGGATACGTTCGGGTAGAATGTGCGAAACAGTTGATCAGGATCCATGAACCGCCCATCCCCGCAGAACATCTCTGTAAAGTCTACCGATGCGTCGTCACTCCGACCAGGATCTTGTTGTTCCCTCCCGAAGACGAGGTCAGTAATACCGTCCTGAGGAAATACAAACATCGGAGCGAACGTTTCCTCCGGGTCAGTTTCGCCGATGAGGACGATCGGATCAAGGTAAGAACCCTTTGGGTCGGATCGGATCGGATCGAATGACAGGGCGGCTGAACGGTTCGGCTCGGTTCGATGGGAAAAGATGAATCCGGTCATTAGGAAGATGGATCAGACGAATGAGAGCGAGGGGACCGTGGCGAGGGTAAGGAGAGCGTTGACTCATGGTCTCGAGATCGCCGGGAGGAAATACGTCTTTCTCGCCGCAGGTACCTCTCAAGCCAGGTCGGTCCCTTCTCAGTCGGTCCGTCGCTGAAGCTCAGCTGATGGAGGATTCTGTGCGCGCGCTCGTAGGGAACATGGGTGTTGGTTCGTCAGTGAGATCACGGAGGATCCGAAGCTGCTGGTCGCAAGGATCAGAGGCGAGATGGGTAATATTCGCGAAAAGTGAGTCCTCGCGGTCTACGGGATCCTCAGTTTCTGCTGATAAACCGTATCAATAGAGTCGTCGCTAAATATGCTGGTGAGTGCTTCGGGGAAAGTCGACCACGGGCTCGATTCTGAGACCGATACTCTGTGTGCGAACAGCACGTCTGGGTCTTGTAGGTACATCTGCTACATCTCACCCGTCGTCCGCTCACTGCCACACATTTGCAGGGTTTCAGTACCACTCGCGAAGTAAAAGATGCCAAGGGTGGGAAGATCGCTTTCACCGTGATGAAGCCTACCAAGGATGTCGATCGTAATGGCTTGTAAGTCGATCGAACTCACGGACGGGTAAGATCGTCGTTGATGGAGGTCACTCGCTGCAGTACCTTCACGGACGGGGCGGGATTGTGTTCCCCGGCAGTCACGCGAGCTGCCGCCAGGAGTCTAGGTTATCGTAAGGGACCCGATTCCGAGCCTTCGACCATCCAAGTCCGTATCGGTGGGGCCAAGGGAGTTTTGACAGCTTGGCCGTGGATGGTAGGCTATCAGTATAACTTGAGACCTTCAATGCAGAAGTTTATCTCGCCCGATAAAGAGGTCAACGTCATCCGCGTGAGTCTCGATCGACACCTCGCCAATAGCTTCGGCTGACCAGTACGATCACGCCCTCAGATATCTCGATTCTCTTACGCCTTCTTGAACCGACAATTTATCGTTCTCATGAACGAGCTAGGAATCAGTGCGAAAATATTCCTCGATCTCTTTGCGGAAGCAGTGAAAGAAGTGGACGGGATGGCCAAGCGCGTCGTTGCTAAAACTGAGACGCAAGCAGATATCAGGCGAGCCGACCAACTCTCTGAATGGCCAGTCCGGACCATGTTGAAGTATGGTTTCAATCGAGATCCTTGTCTACAAGACTTGCTTCGAGTGATCGAATGCAGAACACTTTCCGATCTACGTTGGAGAGCTCGCTTGGAGATCAAGCAGGGTGTTTACCTTTTGGGCATACCGGACGAGCTTGAGATTCTCAAGGAAGGCGAAGTTTTCTGCCAATACAGGAATCCAGACGATCTCGACGACGATCCAAAGGTCGTGACTGGACTGGCTATCATTTGCCGTGCACCTGCGTTACATCCTGGCGACATCCGGCGAGTGAAAGCGGTTGATCGGCCTGAACTACATCACCTCAGAAACGTGATCGTCTTCAGTACCAGAGGCCAGCGCGATCTTCCAAACATGCTTGGAGGTGGTGATCTGGACGGGGACGACTATAGTCTGATATGGGATCCCCGTCTCATCCACAACTACGATACGCCACCCATGGATTACAGTGCTCCGCCACCGAAAGAAGTCGCAGTGGTCACAGCAAAGGATCTTCAGGACAATTTCGTCGATTATCTGAAGGTGAGAGATCGTCCTAAGTCCTCGTGTTTGTAATCTGGCTGACATTTCCTCCGCTAGAACGATGTGAGCTCGAGATGCCTGCTTAAATGATTGATGGCATATTCATCGCAGCGTGTTTGAACAGATCCTGGGCCAGGTGGACAACGCTCACTTGGCTTGGGCTGCTCATGCTCATCACGGCCCTCGCAGCGATAAATGCCTCAAATTAGCAGAGATCCATAGCACTGCGTAAGCCTTCATGAAATATTGGGATGTTCCCGTCCGCTGACATCTACACGCCTGAAATAGCGTCGATTTCGCCAAGAGTAAGAACATCGCGTTGTCTGGATTTGTTTCATACGCTGATCCATTTCATTCTACACTCCCAGCCGGTCATCCTGCAGAAATGCCCACTGACATGCGGCCAGATATATGGCCCGATTTCATGGGTAAAGACGTAAGGGATTATGCCTGCGGGATGACGATGCTGGTACCTTACCTGACTCTACCCCAACTACAGTCCTTTATGTCGTATCGTTGTGACAACGTGTTAGGGCAATTGTTTCGAGTAGTAAGTCACCGCGAGGGGATGGAGTTCGATGATATTAATTATGACTGTTTGACCCAGATCGAGGAAGACCCAGTTTTCAAACCTTGCTCTCGACCGGATATCACCAGAGGACTCGATCAGCGCCTTTGCAGAATCGTCGTCCCTCAATACTTTCTGAAATTAGCAGGTAATTTGAAAGTACAATACGATCTGGATTTATGGCATATCCTTCTCAGGTGAGTCAGGAGAGGTTGCTCGGTCGAACGCTAGATATTGATGACGGACGCTATCAGGTATCGGATCACCGAGGCGGAGGCTTACTCTGGGATGGTACTGAAGAACAACAAGAGGCGCAAGATGAAGGACAACGACCTAAAGGTGAGAAAACTCTCTCCCTTTTCTCTTCCCATCTGTAACTCATGCTGTTAACTCCAGGATCCAATCCGTGACGCCTTTCAAGAAATCGTCAGAAGCGCGCACGAGGAAGGGACGATCCGGATGGGCGATTGCCAAGTCCAACATACTCTTACTCCTACACAGCTGCTTGCTGTTGCATGCTATCAAGTGACTTATGACGACCGCTACGAACACTATACGAATGAATATGACGAATCTGATGAGCCGGTTGGAGGGGACGACGATATCATCGTACTCGACGAGGACTTCGATACACCCATCGTGCGAGCCAAGTACGAAGGCATCCTGTTCCGTTATACTGCAGGGGTTCGCTGACCATACCTCTCAATAGGAAATTGATCTCTTTCGCCTGGTTATACGGACAAGAGCTATTGGCCTTGCCAGTTATCACCGGCCATGCAGTTGAGATCGACTGAGACGATCAAGTATACGAACGAAACGACCATTTGCAAGATATCAAGAACATATTTGGAATTTAGGGGCTATTATAAATTGCGTACACGATGTATCTTTAGCTTTGCGTTTGAGATCACGCCCATACGAAAGGACGTGCGTCTAACATGACCATGAAAGGATTGATAAGCGAGACTGTGCTATCCTCTCCGATGCCACCAGTACATCAGTTGCTGGTCTGTACCGACTCTTGCGGCAATGCCACTAGTCAGGTCACAAAACGGACGTCCGAGCCTGACACGTCATTTGATGTTTCTGTTATCAATCTAACGCATCACAGTTGATCACAATCTAATCTCATTACAGCAATCTCTCCATCTCCTTAGAAAGCGCTTCGGGCGGATCATCCCCTTGCTTTGGCCACAACATCAACTCCATAACATGCAATAGACTTAGATCCAGTCATGGACTCCGCTTTCCATGAGCTCGTTCCCTTGAACCCGAAGGAGTACAACTTTACCGAGTCAGGAAACATCATATCCAGGTTCGCTGGCGTTTATGGTGCACAGAACATCATCATCCACGGGAAATGTTTCATCGCTCCTTATGCCATCATTCGAGGAGACCTCAGAAGGATTGTCGGTCCTCCGACTGGATCGTTGACATCCGCATTGATGGGGCAGGCGACCTCGATCCAAGTTGGGAGATATCTTAACGTTGGAGAGAGAAGCGTTCTGCGACCTCCATGCAAGAATTACAAAGGGTTGGTCAAGCCATCAATTGATACGAGAATCTGTTTTCTCAACCATATCTTACTTATCCAGAGCTTTCAACTATCATCCCATGAGAATTGGCGATTGGGTGACCATCGGGGAAGATTGCGTGGTAGAAGCTGCCCAAATCGGTTCCGGGACGGAAATCCAAGATAATTGTATCGTCGTAAGTCCACCCGAGGATTAAATCCAGCCTACTTTTGGACCTACCTCACGATTATGATTGTCTCGTACGCAGGGCAAGTTCTGTATCATCAAAGAATACGTGTTGCTCCTAGAAGGGACCGTTTTATCCCCCAACACCATCTGTCCGAATCTGACAGTCTGGTCAGGAAATCCTGGTACGACGGCTTATATCGGGTCTTTTATATACGATATACTCATACCATTTACTCCTATAGGTCAAATGATTGATTATCGACCTGAAGTATTGCCCGAATTGATCGAGACTAAAGCTAAAGCGAGATATAGGCGATACAAGGCGGTGAAGTCTGAGCGGGCGGAACCTAAGACCTAGGACTACGTGATTGAGAGACTGACGACATGTTCACGACTTGTTATGATAACGCACGATCTGGCGGAAGAAGGCTACATGATTCGACTATACAATATGACGCTTGGGGACATCATTTCGTCTGGACGGGAATCAACGTTTCAAAACGAAATGGAAATGGTTCATGTGCCAGACCGAGCCTGATGACCCACTTCCTCCAGATCACCATCCTCTAGATTCGCAAGGAGGATAACCAGCAACCGATCGAGACCTATGAAGCGTGTCAACCGTGATTTAAACATGAATGATTGGGTATAATCGGCTGCATTTGGAATAGCCCCTACAACGATGGAGATAGAACTACAGGCAATCTTACGAAATAAGACGCTCATCGACTTGGTTTCAACGTCTCTTCTCCATCACGTAGCTTGGTCTGGCCCAACTTCCTTCCCAGATCGGTCACCGTTGAGGTCTGATCATGCCCAGTGGTTCCCGCTCCAAATTCATCGACATAGGAATCTCGTCTTCCTGTGCCTTCGTCGCTGGAGTAACCTGAATGCGTGGACGACCGATCATCCATCGAGAGCTGAGGGACATCAAGACGTGATCTCCCGCCGCTCATCGTTCGAACCCCCGTCCCTCTCCGTTCCATCGTCACTCCGCCTTCTTCTCCTCCCCTCGTGCTCATCCTAGAATCAGGTCTTCTCAGCGCGACTCCCGGGAAGTATCCTCGTCGTCGTGGTTGAGGAACCATTCCCTGGACATTACTGCCCCTTACTACGAACGACCGAGATGATGATACTTCCTCGCCCCCATTCTTGAGTCGGACCACTGCCCGCAAGAGATCCTCGACCTTGTCTCTCGCTCGTTCATCTTCCCCTTCTTCCTCCTCTCGCACATATACTCGGCTATCACCCGTATCTCTCCGTCGAGGTCGCGCCTGCGAAGGTGGTCTATCCGATTCACCTTGCGTGTAGGTGAAGAAGCTCGAGGGTTTAGCTTGAGTGGCCAAGATCAGTGCCATATGTTGCAATCTCCCTAGCTGATCAGATGTAGGCGGTTCCGCCCGGATAGACGGGGATTCCAGGTTGATCACATCGTTCTTATTCCGGTTGTCATTGTGGGATGAGGAACGACCATCCTTAGAAAGGCCGTATTGTTCCAGGTCTAGGGATTCGATCAACTTGGGGACGATCGGAAGGAGGATATGCACCAGGAAACCTGATAAGAGCAAGTGCCTGACGTCTGTCGACACTGATGAGGATGATGTGGGGGAAGAAGAAGCCAATTCTGGATGTTCCTCGTCAAGCAGGGATATCGGGAGAAAGATCCCTTGAATATACTAAATATTTGGCTGTAAACTCAGCAAGGATATATATAGCAGCATCCGTGATGTTCTTACCGGTATTAGACCAAACAAGAAGTTCCAAACTTCCGTTACTCTTCCGACCAGCTTGGCTGGATCATTTCCGCCAGTTGTCGAAGAGCTTGTCGTAAGAGGATCGAGCTTCGCTTTAAGAGTCACCATCCCGGAGGAAATTAGGTCTTGGAGATCGGAAGAAAGGAGAGAACGGTATGATCTTGGTGAGCGGGACATGGAGGACGAGATGTGCGAGGAGACTAATGCACTGAGCGGGAAGGGTAAGCGATTGATAAAGGCCGAGTTCTGAACATGACCCACTTCAAATCTTCGATAGGTGTCAGTAGGGGAGTGCCATTGAACATCGGCAAGACCGTCAAGGTGATCATCGTCCACGGCGAATTCGGATGACTGGGATGAGTATCGTTCTGCACCACACCATTCCCCACTGTTCTCCCTCCCGCCAGACCCATATTCAGTGCCAAGCTGCTTCCTCCAGATCGATGGAAAGGTTTCCCTCCACTGTTTGGATTAGCATTGTTGGAGTACGGATGGGCCGAGTATGCTGAAGGGTTGAGCAAGCTATTGCTGTGACCGTTTCCAGAAGCATAATTGCTAGTGCCAGGGGGGTTGTTACTCGAAAAGACGGATGAGATAGGACTAGCGGGTTCATTGTTTAGAGCTGAGCTGTTTGATAAGGTAGAAGAAATCTTTCCGATTGTCGAGCGATTGGCCGTAGTATCAGCCCATTGCCCTGAACGAGCTCTGATCGGAACTGCTCACGAGCTTGTTGTCGTAGCTATCCAGGTTGGTATTCAAGGAAGCTAGTTGCTTCGATCGTGCAAGAGCCTGCATATTTGATACTCGACTAGCCAGAACACGGCCAGACCGAGCGGCGTTGAGCTCACAAGAGCGAGTTGAAGGTCAAGAATGATGTTGCTAGTACTGTCGGAACTGGATGATGCAATGGATCTGTAGATGGACATCGTGTTGTTTACTTTGTGAGAGAAAGCCAAAGATTGTGATCATGTCCGCTGTCAAGTGCTCACTGGGCCACTGTGAATGGTGCAATAATACTGGGCAGGTTGCATCAGCTATACCGCAGACGAGAAGAGCTATGATAAGTCTGATCTAAGGCCTCTAAGGAGAACTATTCACGAATCGATGATCGCTCGGATCGTTCGTGAAGAGCGAGAGACGGAGGGGCAAACAACCGTCTTGCTGTTGAAAGGGATTCCATGCTGCTCGTCAAGCCGTGGTCCTAGGATACGATGACATATGCAATTACACGTAATGAAAGGCGTTACATTCAGTATACAACCGGTGGAACGCAAGCATCAATCACGGTTTTCGACGTCGACTGGATCCTTCCGGAAGGATCACCGCTTTGAACCCGACTTCCTCATCGCCCTCTTCTACCCATTCCCATTTTTTCCACAACCCTCCGCCTTCATGTACGGTCGCGGCCAATCTCTCCTTCTCTTCTTGTTGCTTTTTTTCCTCTTCTAGCATCCGGCTTATCTTCTCCGACATGACCCGTGCATCTCTTACTTGCCGTTCAAAGGTTTCTCTCACTTCCTCCTCCAACCTCTCTCGTTCCCTTCGAGCCTCCCTTGCAGCTTTGACCTTCTCCGCCCTAGCTTTCTCCGATCTGGCTTTCTCAGCGGCTATGTAGTCCTCCAGTAGGATAGGCATGTCGGCACTTGACCCTAGCAGAAGAGAGGAGGAAACAGAAATGGGACAAGGAGGGGTAGGTGCAGATGGGATCCACCAGGATGGACGTAAATGTACAGGAGGAAGATTTGAGACATCCTGTGTTCTCCTCGCAGGCCAAGGGTAGCGAAACAACACTCGATGTCTTCTGCATCTGTCGCAAGAATGGGATTCGGGCTTTTTGAGTCCGAGCGTATCGAGCCGATCCAATCGTTGTAGCTTGTGCGTGTCGAGAACGACTAGGCAAGTAGAACATCGAGATACCCCGAACGCGTCTGGGGGATCGTCCTTTTGAGTAATAGGGGAACCCATCATAAGATGTTCTCCACTCTTGGTCCGTTTCCATGGTTGGCTGTACATTCCCGCAGTCAACGTTTGTCCTCGAGAAGCCGCCGAGCGTTTTAGTTTACGGACGGGTTGTGTGAAAGATTCGGTAGGCAGGGAGATGGTAGGCGGTTCTAGTAGATCAGAAATGGCTGAAGTCGAGGCGATGGTATCCGCGACAGTCTCCGTGGAAGGTTCCCTAGAAGCGACGGTGTAGTAGCCCTCTCTCCGCATCTCGCATGTCGCACAAAGGCATTCGCTATTATTATCCCCGAAGTAGTCTTTTCCATAGAATGTAGTGATCTCTTCCCCGATTCGAATAGGACGGATCACTTTAAAGGAAATGGTGCAGCCACCTCTTGCCATGAGACTAACATTCGGATTGCAGTCATGCTGAGAGAACGATCTGATATCAATCGTCTGAAAGTATGTATAGCAAACTAGGTTGGCTCACGTTGATGAATCGTCCTGGACCTAGAAACAAATTCGTCCCCTTCCTGTCCGAATCCACCACACTGAAATCCCTCTTGCTCTTCTTCTTCCCGCGGACCATGAGCAGAGTCGAACCCTCCTCTGCCGTTTCTGATACCCAAGCTCCATCTTCGACCGCTTCCCTCTCCAGCTCCTGTACCCACGTCGCAGGCATCTTCGTGACGGTTCCTGACAACTCGTCTAATATGATCGTTCTGACATCGTCATTATCTTCCACCCCATCATATGGATTGATTTCTGCCGTGGCGAATACTCCTAGTTCGTTTTTGCTCGTCACGGCTGTGTAGCGGGATGTAGGGAGAATCTCGACACGGGTGGTGGGAAGGAAAAGGGAGATGTAAAAGCGGAGATGACGAGAGAAACGTAGACGCTCGGGAGTGGATTTGTTCTCGAGGTATGATTGAATGATAGGGAGACTACTTCTGATCAACAAAACGTTTCAGGAAGCGATATCGAGACGAGCTCACCTTGATAGCTGTGATAAACATTCCTTCTCTAATCCGACACAGGCGGTTTTGTGAATGACGTCCAGAACTTCCTTTGGGTCGTGATCCAAAGGCTTGGTCTCCCAGGTAGCAAGCTGGAAGTGTACACCATAACGTTCTCCTCTCCTGGAGGTCAAAGTATCAATGAACAGGTATGAAAGTAGATCATCGTTGTTGGCAAGCTCTGTGGCTGAAACGATCTTCTTCTGTTCAATGTCGTTCCGTACTGGAGAAGGACTATGTTCGCTGAGGAAAGGCGAGTGTGATGGAGTCGCGATAGCTGCGTAGATAGAGGAGATGGTTGGACATGCTAGCATACTGATGGGATTGCGTTATGCTCTCATGATACAATGATACTTGAGTGAAGGGATGCTGTAGAGTAAGTAATCAGGTACTATAGACTACTGCGATAACAACAACACATAGGGAGAGTAAGCAACCAAAGTTTCATTGAATATATTTTAAATTACGGGAGATACATCAACAGGGGTCAAATGGCCGAGAGGTCTAAGGCGCTAGTTTCAGGTACTTGTTACGTATTTACTAGTCTTAACGGGCGTGAGTTCGAATCTCACTTTGATCACATTCTTTTTGGCACCTTTCTTCCTCAGAAGATCTTATTCAAGCCTTTTCTTGGCTTCCAAACCAATCTTGGAAGCTGTTCGATGACTGTTGATGTTGGCCTCATGACTTGATGTACATAACACCGTGAGAAATCGCCAGCCGCATTCGGCTGCAGAAGCGGTGGACTCAGTAGTTTCACCTTGACGCGTGTTTCACTTCTAATGGGACAAAACCCGACGGAGGTTGTAGGAGAAAATCAGGACCATGCCGCCTGCTTCGTTTATTGACAGTTCGTCGAAAGGATGCTTTGGAGTCATTTGCTGCAGACTGAGGAGGCCTCGATCTGACATCGAGTTCCATTGAGTTCATTGTAAGACTTCCTGGAGAGGACTTAATAGCCTGGCGCGCGTGCTAAAGCATGTTTCATGTCTAACAGTGAAGGTAGATGGCTGGTCACTTGCTCGCATTTTCTGAAGTGTAACATTTACAGACCGTTTTGAGCCACGCCAATCCACGTCACCCTTTCGGAATCCTCAAGTACAACCGGCTCATCACTTCCTTCCGATCCCAGAAAACATCCCGTCAATACCAATCGAAGTCTCACACCTTTCAACTATCTTGAAGGTGGGCGTGGTGCGTGGACCTATCGGAAACTCTGGGAAGAGGTCATACGTCTGAGTAAGGAATAGGAGGAAACGTATCAGGACGTGTATTCAGAGAAGCCGAGGAGTAGATGCGCCTCATAACTTATGCATGTAGATACGCTACGTGTCATCGAGCTGCTCTAGCCCATCATGTCATGCAGCTTCACTCCGCTCGTTCTTCCCCTTCCTTCGCCTAAGCCTTCAGCAGCCGTCAATGTGGAGGTGATCGATTTGACCTCTCCCTCTCCTCCTTCCTCTACCGTAGAAAGATCATGGAGGCTCACGACAAGGAGATCATTCATCATAAAGAGACGCTACATTCAACAGTGTCCCACTACAAGGATGAGAAAAGAAAGTGGCAGTACAAAAACACAAACCAGCCTGGAGGGAAGAACGGAAGAAACAAGGAAGGGACAAAGGGAGGGAAGAGTTTGTCGATGCATTGGCAACCAGTCTTTCTGCAACGCGTGCTCGCTCACATATTCTCTTGCTTTCGCCTTCGACAAGATCGTCGAACGTAAGAGCAACCTTTTACCCATCTCAGCTCTATGTGCGAGTGCGGTATCGAACAGGTGTCGTAATCGGGCTCGGCGGACCCAACATCCCTAAGGCCACAACCACCCAACCTGGCAAGTCACTACTCGGTCAGATTACAGTCGCCTCGTCCCACGTCCAACATATTCACCCAACTAAGCGCCTTGTTTATAATTGTACCATGCATTTATAGCCTACATCTATGTCCTCTAGTTCTGTGGTAACCCGTTTTGCTAATAGCGTATCCGATCACTCTACATCTAGAAACCCCAAGCTCTACCGTTCTTTCTCGAATCACTCGCACCGCTAAATGTCCCATTCTCATGCAACACAACCGCTTGAACCTCGGCGACTCCCTGGGAACGAATATCTTCAGCGTCAGTCACTACGAATACGGTGCAGTTGTTCCGTCACTCACAAGATTGATATCGAACATCGTGACATTGTGGCCACGACTCTTCAGCGATTCGACCATTTCGTCCCCAAAAGCTGTACTCGTATGAACGGTCAGCGAGGTACTTTGGACGAAACAGAGGGAGTGCTTACCAGTTTCTATCGTGACAGTTGTAGGGAAAAGTTGGTCGTGAAGCCTAGGAGCTTCGACAGCGTTCGTGACGTCCATTCCCCATTCGATATTCAACAAGACCTGGGTGACTGCTCCAAAGATTCTGCTTCCGCCCGAACCTCCCAGAGCAGCGTACAAACTTCCATCTGGTCGTTCGACGATAGTTGCGGCGGTAGAAGACAGAGGTCGTTTCCCAGGCTCAGGGTAATTGTACGGGGAAGGTTTCAAACCAAAGGCGTTGACCTTGCCTGGAGTGGAAAAGTCGTCCATCTCGTCGTTGAGGATGATTCCAGTGTTACGATCCATCACGCGCGAGCCGAAAATCAGGTTGACGCTACAGGCGGGAACTCGTCAGTTGTCGAATCGAGCTTTCCTGACATGTTTGAACTCACGTCGATGTGATAGAGACGGCACCTCCCCACTGGTCAGCGACGGACAACGAGGTCGTACCTGAATCGGTCAGAACGTCGAAAATAGGGTTGTAATAATCTGGCGTGTGCGTTTTGTCCTAATTGGCACACAAGTCAGTATAAAGCTTCCAAGCGCACTACCATCACAGTGTCACTCACGTCAGTCAAGTTCCTCAAAACCGACTCGGCCCACTCCTTCTTCCCAAACCCGACAACCCTCTCCCTTCTCGCCGTGTCCATGAACGCTTTGTCCGGATCACTGATCTCCGTCCTAGCACCAAACGCAAACTTCATCGCTTCAGTCAATCGATGCATGTTCAAACCCGTTCGAGTGGCGTTCTTCTGAGCTTGACTGTGAAGGTCGTATGATTCGAGAATGTTGAACATTCCAAGCATGACCGGTCCTGCAGGTCGAGAATTGAGCGATAAACCAAATCAGCGCACGATAAGGACCATGAACAATACGTCACCGACATACCACAACTAGGCGCATCCGTCGTCCAAATGGTGTTCCCATTATAAACCGTTTTCAAAGGTTCGTACACCCTGACCTTGTAATCCCTCAAATCCTCCCTAGTCATGATCCCTCCACTCTTCTTGATCGTCTCGATCATGTTCTTAGCTATCCAGGCATCCCCGTTACTAGAATCATCTTTCCCGTCGGGGTGACCGTAGAATACTGATGGTCCGTGTTCCGCTACAGCGGAGAGAGCGAGAGAGTAGTTGTGTCGGGAGATGAAATCGCCTTCTACCAACATGGGGGACTGATTAGGTCGGAAAACGGAGAGCCATTCGTCCTTCCCATCCATAAAGTCTACGTATCACATCAACCCATCAATCCGAGTCAACAATCCAGACGAAGTGATAATCAGGATCATCTCCGACTCACTACCGTAGATTCTAAATCGCCTAGCCAACTCCCTCCCGACTCTCCAACCCTTGGCCAATTCGGCGACAGGTTCGACCAAGTCTTTCCATTCGACCCGTCCACTACCATACATCTCCCAAGCCGTGTACAGCCCTCTGACCTCTCCTGGTACACCGACAGAGAGTCCGCCGACTTGAGAGGAACCAGGAGGAGCGGTTAGGTACATCGAGGGGGAGGAGAGGGAGGGTGCCGTTTCTCTGAAATCTATTGCGATGAGAGTACTGTTATCAGAAGAAGAAGCGGAGGGGGAGGTGATATTGATCAAGAAAGGAGAGTTTTCAGGGTTAAGATAGGTCGATGAGGTTGACCAAGAAAGTTCCTCTCCTCCTACTAGGGAAGTCCGAGCTTTCCCAGGAGCACGAATGAGCATGAATCCTCCGCCTCCTATCCCACTAGAAAACGAATTGACGGTTCCGATACATAAACAACTAGTAATCGCCGCATCCACCGCGTTTCCTCCCTTCTTGAGGATCTCGACACCCATACGGGAACACCCTTCCTCTTCCGCTGCGACCATTCCTTGCTCTCCTTGAGTGTAAAAGGCGTCATTTCGACGGACGTTGGTAGGAGGTGGGAGTTTGAAGGGTCCGTTTACTGGGATTGGAACGTGTTGAGGACCGTCATCTGGCGAGGTGGAAGGGGGTTGGTCGGATGATGGATCGTGGATCCAGGAAATGTGGAAGACATGTGTCATCAGGAGCAAGACGATTGTAAGGGGAATCAAGAGGAGAGGTAGAATCAGACATAGTTTCTTCTGCTGAACCCTTTCTTTTGGCGAGAACGTTCGGTTGTAATAAGGGATTCCACTGTCGTTCGAATTCCTCCTCTTCCCTCCTCTCTGTCCTAACCATCCTTGTCTGCCTCTTTTAGTACCTCGAGAAGCTTCCAAGTCCGGAGTGTTCGTCCCCGACCCGGAACGGCTTAACAGCGAATCCCTTTCCTCTTCTCCTAGACCGGGATCACGATCGTCTCTTGCAGACGTGGAATTCGTACGTTGCATTTCTATCTGAGGTGGAGGATTAAAGGGGGAAGGGTAGGTGGGGGAGATGAAGGAGGAGGGGTTTCTTCGGAGGAGAGGAATGATGCTGGTTTCCGAATGGACGGTGCTGGTGCAACGAGGGGAGTAGGGGGAGGAGCGTGGGTAATTAGACGAATAATAGCGGTGATGTAGGTCGATGTGGTCGATTTTGAGATCCAGTTTGAGGTCGCTTATCAATTCGAGAAACGCGCATTTGACCGAATTTCAGCTCGAAACCTCGAAATAATTCAGAAAAACCATCGAATCTCGTTCTTCTCACCGTCCTAAACCTGCAACTCGAGCCATCCATACTCTGCAGCCAAGATGCCACCCCGACTGTGTCAATTATGTTCCACCAACAAAGCCCTCATCAAACGACCTAAAACCGGGCAGCAAGTATGCAAATCTTGTTTCTTTGAAGTGTTCGAGACCGAGGTCCACAACACTATCACGGAGAACGGTGGGATCTTTAAACCTGGTGACAAAGTCGCTATCGGAGCGAGTGGAGGAAAAGGTAAGCCGACTGTAGCATAGCTTTTTTCTGCGGCCCGTCAAGCTAAACCCGAGCCCTTTGCCTCTTGATCTTCTTTTCATGAACAGACTCAACAGTCTTAGCCCACGTAATGACAACCCTAAACGCTCGCTATGACTACGGTCTAGACTTACACCTTCTCTCTATCGACGAAGGTATCTCCGGATATCGAGACGATTCCCTCGAGACGGTCAAAACCAATGCAGTCGAATACACCCTGCCTCTAAAAATCCTGAGCTACCAAGATCTTTACGGGCACACGATGGACAGTATCGTAAAGGAAGTAGGGAAGAAGAACAACTGTACCTTCTGTGGGGTCTTCAGAAGACAAGCGCTCGATCGCGGAGCAGGGGGTTTGGGGGTCGGACATATCGTTACGGGACATAATGCGGATGATATCGCAGAGACGGTCTTGATGAACAGTAAGTAGGCCTTTCTACTCTTCATACCGTTTCTATCCGCTGGTGTCCTAATCATCGAACATCGTGATCATGATAATCAGTCATGAGAGGAGATATAGCTCGACTAGCACGATGCACCTCCTTGGTAACTGAATCAGAGGACACCATCAAACGAAGCAAACCTTTCAAATACGCTTACGAAAAGGAGATCGTCATGTAAGCCCCCGCTCTAAAAACATACCCTGAGCCGGAACTGGGAGGCGAGGACCTTACTGATCGACCGAATATCATTTAGGTACGCCTATTTCAAAAAGTTGACTTATTTCTCAACGGAATGTATTTACAGTCCCGATGGTTCGTCTTCCCCCTTCCCTCCCTCGTGAAATTCACCTAAACGTACACCTTTTCTTCTTCTGCCTTGTCTCGATACAGCTTATCGAGGCCATGCCCGAGTCTTCCTAAAAGACCTAGAAGCAATCCGACCTAGCGCTATCATCGACATCATCCACTCGGGTGAATCGTTCGAACTTGGTGAAGAAGTGAGAGGCGGGATGAAAGCTATGCGTGAGTTCGATCGCGTTTGGGTACGGGGATTGTGAGTTCGTGGGGCTGATCTTTTTTGTTTTTTTGAGGATACAGAGAATTGTTTGAGGTGTGGGTATATCAGTTCGAACGATCTTTGCGTGAGTGAACCATTCTCGGATACGAAGGGACTTGAGCTGAAGTTTGCCTGTTTTCATGTTGATAGAAAGCTTGCGCTCTGCTTGAAGGGTTGAAGAACGGCCTAGGGAAAGATGCCTATGTGAGTATTTCCGCTCATACGAGTTCATTAAGCATTGGCTAACATTCTTTTCGACATCTATGTGCATAGAAACACAATTCTTCGGGAAAAATCGTCGCTGGAGTGGAGACGGCGACTGTTGCCGTCTGAATTAGAGGACCACAGAGGTCGGCCGGGTGGGATAGGTGAACGGGCGGCATTACACTGTATCATATCAGAGGTTGTATCTGCTTTCGGGCACGGCATAGCACATCATTGCATAGATATCACCGATTTGGACTTCGATGACCGTGTAGTGCAATATTGTCAACCGTCCTCACCATAACAGCAAGATGTTTCCTGCTAGACCTATCCCAGCTCCTGCCTGCTACCTTGCAATACACACTGGATGCCTCCAATGACTGTGAATATTACTTTTCGAACATGACGTACCCAATCGCTAACGTGAGGCAGGAAAGAGAGCAAAATCAGATGTAACCGATGCACCCTCAGCTGTGCTCGATCGTAAGCTCTATTTGATCTACTTCGTGAAAGGCGCTGCACTGGTGGTATTCACCTCCAAGATATTCGTCTCAAAGATCTCAGATCCCTTCAAACAGTACGGTTTGAATAGTTCAACCTTTGGTACGACAGGTTTGACGATCTTGGGCACAGCGGGAAGAGCAGTGGAGACCATTGGTTCAAGATTGAGAACAGGCACGGATACATTACGGGGGTGAAAATGGAGGTAGAAGTGAGATAGATCCAGGACAAATAGGGCCATCATGACTGGGATGGCCAGGGCGAGCCGCAGCTGTGTGCGTCTAATCGTAGTGTGTGGGTGTGGGTAGGTGTTTTCTTGTTTGTGTGGGGGTGTATGTGTCTGTGTGGATGTGTATGTGTGTACCTTTGAACAATGGTTCGATGTCGATCGAAACTCTGGAGATCTATCAGTCAAAGAAGTTCAGATATTCATGATAATGCCGCACACTAGGCGATAAACAGTAAATTACAATCCTAAACAGAAAGATCAACACGGAAAGATCAGCACATCATCCTCCACCCCCTAATCAAAACATGCTTACCATCGGGTGACTAGCACTCAATTGAGGTTTCTGCGAATACTTGTTCCGCAGTTCGTCTCTGATACTGTTAAGCAGTTGCATGTAGCTCTGCTGAGGGTTAGAAGACAGGGAGGCGATGAAAGCGTAGGACATCGCTCCGGTCGCTTGCGAAGCGATTTGGGTATCGGCACTCTATAAAAATAGCAGCGTGTCGATCAGTATGTCGAAGCGAATCCAATCCGTTTATAGACACGTACCGTTTGATCATCTTTACATCCTGACCAAGAAATAACATCCGCAGCGCTGGTCTTTGACTTTTTCGCTTTGTCCGCGGCACCGCTGTTCTGGTTGATGATCTTCTTTCCCAAGCCCATGACTCCAGACAACATTCCGCCGACATCTCCCTTGAGGTAGGAGACCCCAGCAGCCATCAACCCTTGGCCAGCCTCAGCTAAGAGATTGGGCTCTTTGATGGTTCCCTGAGTGGAGTACTAAGAACGAGCACGAATCAGATACTGTTCGAAATGAATATCTTCCATCGAAGGTGTGACTGACGATATAAGGGAGATCCAAAGCGGAAGCAGAATGACAACTGTCAAAGATCGCCGTCAACCTACACCCGGCAGGCAGAGGTCGAACCATGATCTCGTGCCTAGATGCCGATTGGATCAGTATTCATGGAAGCTCACGAAGAAACAAAATGGAACCCACAATTCATCATCGACCATATGGCCGTTGATCTTGTGGTCAACAGGGTAGATAACTTCGTCGTAGCCGTCACTATAATCAATGGCCTGATCAGCTCATTATCGTTCGATTTAAAGGACGCTACAGGACTGACTCTTCGTCGCCATCAAGATCCTGAGTCTGTCCACCATGTCCCGAACTACAAACGAACCCTGCATTAGCATTCTATACCTGTGATGATTAGCAGAATCGCTCACTAATGGAAAAACAAACTATCATTAGGCTGAGCTCCGCTAATCAACCAATTCATAGCTGCCCTGATGTTCTGCCCTGTCGGCACTTGTCTAGGGTTCTGTGCGTCGTCGGTAAGGAGAACGATATCATCCCTCTGATAGCCGAAACGATCACACAAGAACTTCATCATGTTTCTCGCGTCGTTGATACACCCTGAAAGAGCTTGAGAAGTTCCGATGTAGTTGATTCCGATCTGGATGCGGGCAAATCGTCAGACTGGACTACATAAGGATTCGCAAGAGGACTTACGCATAGGGCCTTCTTTTTACCGCTACATTGACTGTACTGGAAGAAAGGTTGACGATCGGCACCTTGATTTTGATGGAATTGAGGTCCGTAGAATTGAGCTTCTGATGGCGGACGATCTGCGTCATGTCAATTAACAGTGAGTTTCTCTATAGCAATGAATCCCAATGTGAACAGACACCTACAAGGAGTAGGTCCAGATTGTTGATGGTTGTGGTGCATCTGAGTAGGATCATAACCAGAAGATCTGAGCGATCATCATTATCAAAAACGAATCAGTATCTGGCCATCTGTGTCCGGATTTCAACCTGACTCACCCAGTCTGATATTCATTAGGCATGCCTTGACCTGTAGGAGGTTGCCAACCGTTTCCACTGCCTTGAGATCGTCGATCATAGGAAGGAGCGCCGTTGTACGCGAGATCCTGTCTCTGGTGATGCTGAGGGGCAGGGGGAGCGTAGCCGCTACAAACAAGAACAGTATGAGTGATCATTGTGGAGTATGATTTTACCTTAAACAAAACTAACCCTTGATCATAACCGCCCGGAGGTCCTCCATAACCACCCCCACCGCCGTAATGACCAGGAGGAGGACCAGGGGGAGGTGCGCCATAACCCGGTCCATGAGAAGGAGGAGCGTATTGAGGTGCACCGCTAAGTCAGGTCGCAATCTTAGCTTATTGCACCATGTCTCGGCTCAAATATTAAGTCAGACTCACCCCCAACCAGGAGGAGGTCCTGGAGGAGCACCGTACCCGCCAGAAGCTCCTCCGTAAGTCACAGGAGGTCCGTAATTCCCTCCACCTCCACCTCCGTATTGATGATGTCTTCCAGCGCCAGGATAGTCTCCCATATCGATTTGTGGATTACTATAGGTTGCTTAGATTCAAGAGGTATCGCTAATGGCCAGTACAAGATTTGATTATGATGGAATGTGAGTGGAGTCTGATGAAAGGGGAACGTCGCACATCGCAGCATGAAATATGGTCTTGGTCTATTTACTGCGCACCGGGCTACGATGCGTCATATCAATCGAGAATATAAGACACGTCATCAATCGATAGCGAACGTACAGACGGTAATTTACACTAACTATTACTAGCTTTACCACATCCACTAACTAATGACTAACCAAAAGTACTATATCTCAACCAAGACTATTATCTGCCTTGTTTACTATCATACGACCGAAAGTCCATTCCGCTTTCCGATTTCTTGCGGGAAAAGCAAAGCCAAGCAGCCCAACCGTGAAACGTAGAAACGTAGAACTCGGTCGAGCTTACCGATATGACGTTTCTTCCAGGTTCGCAAGTCCGTTTCGTCGAGGAGCGTCTAACTAATACGAGTAGATTATAGAGAAAGACTAAGTCGAGTTAAGCTAGGAGGCTAGTAGTATAGTGGTTGGCAACTAAGGTGTTGAGAAGCTAATCAAAAGGAGTCGTAACGTAAGAAGCTAAAACCGAACGGGGATATAAGAGGACTATAGAAGAGACTGTAGCAAAGGTGTTCAGCTGCAGCTTGAACCACCTGACGTAATCAAAACACATACCTCGTAACGCTAATCTACAACATGTTCTGCGCAACCCATGCACCCAACGCACCGACACCGAACATGACGGCGGCAGTGAACGCTCCGTTCCTCCTGGCCTGATCAGGTTGGACAATCCTGGCACGACCTCCACGGATAACCCTAGCGGCGGTCGTACCGGGCAAAGCGGCACTGCTTCCAACGAGAGAGACGGAAGATTCCTCCGCCTCCTGATCGGCCGCAGTACGTTTCTGACCCCTGGAAAGGACGGTGGAAGAAGAAGCAG
Source organism: Filobasidium wieringae (assembly GCA_001600055.1). Lineage (NCBI taxonomy): Eukaryota > Fungi > Basidiomycota > Tremellomycetes > Filobasidiales > Filobasidiaceae > Filobasidium > Filobasidium wieringae. The sequence goes on from BCIV01000005.1 coordinate 246,618, forward strand.
CGGGTTGAGCAGCATCGATAACGTCGGCAGAGTCGGAAGCGACCAGACCGATCTCAGCAGGAGTCTCTCCAGCGGCCGATCGAGCTTCGGCTTCTGCACGGATGCGCATGATATCCGCTTTGGATTGAGCGATCTGCTCTTCAGGGTCGATGACGGTACCAGCGGGAGCTCGGATTTCAGTAGTGGTAGAAATGGTCACCCCGACAGTTTCTGCCTCTGCCTCCACAGCAACGGGGGCAGGTACAGGAGTAGAGACAGCAGGGGCAAGGGTGACTGAAGTAGACGCAGGAGCTGGGCTGTTCGCCTCTTCCGTACGATCACGCTTGACTCGTTTGGCTGCAGGAGCGGTAGGATTGGTAGCCAAGTCAGGTGTTGTTCCGCTCCTCCTACTCCCGGCAGTCCTGCTAGAGCGCTGGGCAGCGATGTCCGAAGCATGTTGAGAGCGCTGAGACTTGCGGTAAGCAACTCCGGTTTCCGGCGAGGCCTCGACGATCGCCTGGGAATGTTATCAACTTCAGTCCGTGACTGAAACAGCCGATCACCCAAGAACTAACTCTGATCCAATTGGTCATCCTGTAGGCACCTGCAAGACTAGTGGCAGTAGCAGGAGGAATCCAATGTCCGGCCAATTTCACGGTAGGTGAATCTCTACTCCCGTTCATGCCCGTCATGTCAAACATCGACTTGATCTGAGGTGACGAGGTCAAATGATCAGAACACGTGTTGTTTGCTCTGCGAATCGATCCGGTGCTCACCCATCGCATCTCGCGTTCCTCCTCGTCATCTGTAGCACCAGGGAACGCCGCTTTAAACATGGTTGTAACGCTGATAGCTCCGGTGTCGTAACGACGGAGAATAAATGCATGTTCGTAGGGAGGAGGCATATTCTAGTTGGATAGTCCGCGGTTAAATTTGCACGGTGTCCAAGCAGTTTCGAGAATGGGTTTGATACTTACAGTGGCTACTTTGAGACGACCGACAACAATCTCTCGTCCATCCCTAACAATCGTTTGGAACTTGACAACGAGTGCATCGGGGTCATTGAACGTAGCTTCTATCATTGAAAGTGAAAGAAAACATTTCGAAAGGGAGAGAAAGGGTAATGGCCGAAGAGAGGATTGGCGACGCGATGAGCAAGCTTAAACCAGAATCGTACCTCCCTACTATTCACCTTCATTCAAGTTTTCGTTTCTTACCCTGACCGGTAATTCGGGACGGTTGGCATGACTAGGAGCAACAGGTGCAACGTAAGGAGGAGGAGGGCTGGAGGTGGATACGTCCATATCAGTTGGTTGACGCATTGTTGTTCGTTTGGGTTTGCGGTTTCGTTTCGTTAATAATTAGATTGGATAAGAAGCTGAGAATGACCTGTATATCTGTATGTCGGTGTACGCTAGATTCGCTATAAGGTTGCTATGAATTGCTGGAGAACAGAGATCAGATGTTTTGAGTTCGAGACGTTATCCATCACCGATTGATCAGCCTTCCTGCGGTACGAAGGCACTTCCCCTTTCAGCGGCGAGCGCGGACATCGAGGCAATCCTGAACTCCGTTGCGCCCACAATCCAAATATCAAAATGTTGACAACTCAAGCTTTTCGCCCAAGCACAAGGCGTTCGGCGTCCATCTTTAACTTTAATACTTCATCAGAGATCTGACTCTCTGCAACACTACATCTGAAATCAACCCAGAATAAACCAGCCTTGAATCGTACCTCCTCTCTTCAACTTAATCTTTCATCGCAATGAGGGTCGAAAATTGTGTATGTACCGGAATTTCACCTATAGAGTCAACACATGCTTACACGTCTTTCGCAACAGTCATTTTGTGGTGGTCATAGATGGCCAGGGCACGGAACTGTGAGCCCAGAAGAAAGACTGCATTTGTTTCAGTATACTTATTCGTCAAGTGCAGATGTTCGTTCGTAACGATGCCAAAACTTTTCAATTCTGTTCCGTGAGTATTCTGGACGTCGTTCGAGCTTACATTGTGCTAACTCTTGTTCAACAGTCGAAATGCCACAAGAACTTCAAGTGAGAACTGAAGATACCAGATTGAAGAGGATAATTGCTCAACTCGCCCCCTTTCCTTTTCCGCGTATTACAGAATGAAGCGAAACCCTAGAAAGGTCAAGTGGACCAAGGCTTTCCGAAAGGCTGCTGGAAAGGAGATGACTATCGTGCGTTTGACATCTCTTTCTGATTTGCATGTGTGCCCCGTCCTGATTGGATCGGCTTGGATAGGACTCTACTTTCGAATTCGAGAAGCGACGAAACGTTCCTGTCAGGTACAACAGAGAGTTGGTGCAGACTACTATTAGGGCTATGAAGCGTGTGGCCGAGATCAAGGCGAAGAGGGAGTTGGCTTTCTGGAAAAACAGGTTCGTCCTTGCTCTAGCATCGTCCACTTTTGAACCCTCAATTGACGTCCCCATTCCATTCATTCCGTTTCGCTTCTGCAGGATGGCCGGGAACAAGGCCAGAGCTATCACCCAGCAAACCTCCGAGATCAACCGTCATATCGAACTCATCCAGCCTCGATCCAAGAAGCCTCTTACTATCGCAGAGAGGGATGTCATACGTCAAAAGATCAAGGTCAATGCGGCCAAGCGTCCTGGTGTTCTCCCAACCAAGGCTTTGAAGAAGAGCGCGTTGATTCCCGTTTCTGGCGGTGTATCAATGGGCATGGAGACCGATTGAGCAGATTAGGGATCAGTCGGTTGAGAATCATGTTGCAGCCTTGAGCGGGACATGGGTTCGTGTATTTGTGTGTTACATTCTGGGCGTCATTAGCATTGTACAGTAGATGCTTGTACTCATACAGTCATACCGGCTCGGCATTTGCCTTATTTTCCTATACCTCGAGCCTTATCATTTCCCTACGGCTAATTTGGTCTTGCACTCAGCATTCTCCTTCTCCAGTGCTCCTAGAGCGTCTACTGCCTTGCCCATCTTGTTCAGCAAGTATCGCACTCGTTCATCAGTGGCGCTTTTGCTCCCCTTGAATAGTGCTGTCCAAGAAGATTCGGTTGCTTGTGAATGGGCGGCTATCTCCTTCAGTCTAAGCAATTCATCTTCGATCGACTTGATTTGCGTCTCTGCAGTTGAGACCAACGCAGCGTTGTATTCGATCTGAGTAGCGGCCGCGAAGACGGAATCTAGGAGACACAACAGGTTCAGTATGTACGCGATGCAAACATTTCGTGAGCACCCACCATGCGCGAGTCGTTTGAAGACATGTCGATACAACGGCTTGCCCGGTCGAATCATTGATGGTCGACCTGGAGTCAGATAGAGACGTTCAGCTTAAGAACCCAGACATTCTTTTCAGACCGACTCACCGTCAACGAACGAAACGGCAATCATGTCGTGATCCTCAAGAGCCCTCAAAGCTGATTCGTTGCCTTTGAATGGGAAGTCTTGCAGTAAAGAAGCATAAGGGATCTAGTTCGCAGGTCTTAGCGATTGTGGACATACACCGCCGTTTCCGCTGCTCACCTCGGTCTTTTCAGCTAACTGGCTGACCAGCTTCCATGCTTGCGGTCTCGACCAAGGCAATGTCTTCGCATCATCGGTATCATCACCGAAAGCAGCCTTTCTCAACTCGATTACACTCCTGGTGATAATGTCATCCACCGCTTCTTTGACGGTCAAACCTGACCTAACTTTATAGACAAGCTGTGGAAAGAGATCAGTCCCGAAATTTGAATCAGTGCAGCAATCGTTCAAACATACCAACTCAAGATCTATCATCCTTCCACCAATCTTCTCGATTTGTGCAGTTTCTTCTGCGTTCAAATTGGATCCGCTCGATCCAAGTTTGTCGACAACATACGCCATACTATTCTCCCGGTCAGCATCCGCTAGACTGATGGAATTGAGAGGCTTGGCAGGCAGAGCTATGGGCAGACAGAATTAGCAATAGTAATCTGACCGAGTCAGCTAGCTGTATATACCTCTTGTTAGTGCCTTGGCGGCACTAGACGAGTCACAGACCACGATGACATGGGCGATCTATAATGCAGGCAAACAATTAGCGTAAGGGCATTGATCAGTGTTTTGCAGCATGTACCTTGTTCTCTACCAAACCAGCACCCCACTCGGCTAGCACATTCCAGATCTCAGTCTTGGTGTTGGTCTTCTGGGTGAAATTGTCTAACACCAAGATAGGTAACGACTCGGTGTAGTCACGTTCCGCATCAACTTCAGAGACTTGCTTGGCCAGCAAGGTAGGTTGAACCTGGACGTCTGCCACTTGAGTATTCATCAAGGAGGTTTCGGTAGCTTGAGTCATATCGTTTTCGCCCAGTTCCTCCTCTCCGAAACCAAGTTCAGACATGATCCCGTTTCCGGCGATACAGTCCAATCGTCCGTCGTGCCATCCGCCTCTTTGTATGCGCTCGGCCCGCCGGAGGTCAGCTTGTGCCTTTAGTTCGGCTTCTTTCAGCTGCTCTACACTATGTTGTTGAGCTTCTCTTCTGCTCTCCGATGTCTCTTTTAGCGCAGCAGCAACGACTTCCAAGACCTGCTTGATCTGTTGATCCAACGGGGTCGCAAATCCAGCTTTCTGTCCAATGAGACCAACAGCTGCCAGGTCGATTAACCCGCTGACATTACTCATGAACGAAAAGACGGGCCAGTATCCTAGAAATCGTCGAATTTAGGTACGGATCGCCATCATGACAAAGGTGTGGTCAACCACTCACCTGTCTGGCCAGATAACTCATTGATGACCGCGGCATCCGTCTTCGCCTTAGCTATCTTGGCGCAGTCAATGTATAGCGCTTTCCTGCAACAGCCAGGGTCAGAACATCGTCAGTACTTGAGGAATGGCAAGATACGATACTTGACTGCGCCTTACTTGTCCTTATCCTGAATCACGCGGGATACCAAACTGGCCTTACCGCTGCCGGGAGGTCCGGTAACCGTGATAAACGTTCCTGTATGTCAAGACCGTCGGCGCAGATGTACGTAGGTGTCGAGGACGATTGCTCACCTGGACTCTCGCTGAGCCAACTCAAAACTTGTCGCTCCGCCGCAATCCTATCCTGCCAAGCTCCTCTCCCTACTCCATCATTAGTCGGTGCATCAGACGAGCTGGAACCGAAGCTGAACCCGGATGGAAGTACGAATTTCGATCGTAACCATTTGACGAAAGAGTACCCCTCCAGCTCAAAGTAACCTTGCACATGGGCCTGCACGAAGAAACTTCTGATCGGATCGAAGAACTGTATTGTGTATGATCAGCACGGTATTCGGTCACTCCACTCAGTCGAACTTACCGTGTATGAAAGGGTTCCTACCAAGAAAGCCACAGCAGGAATAGTCAACCTCGGATGACTAGCCATCCAATCTCTGAACGCATGAGCTTTTAAAGGTCGTTCATAGAACAGCCTCAATCTGGTCCTCGTTACGGCCGCTCCGGTACCTGTCCCTGGTGCTGTACCGTTCTTCTTCGCATCGCTTACCAGAGTGAAATCCCTTGTGTTGGTCGGAGTGGAAAGTCCGTGAAGAACGTTTATGGCGATGGTCGAAGGAGTAAGCCGGGTATATGCTATTTGAGCAAATCGTAGGGAACCGGCTGGGACCGGGGAAGGGGGTACGATGTTGCTCACACGGCCGTAAGGCTGTCGTGAACCGGTATCATGGTCAACTTAAAGTAGACCTAACTTCGTGTATTACCACTAAGTGACTCACCCTGAATAGTTCGTAAAGTACTTCCTGGCTGACATCAGGTCCATCAAACTCGACCCTCACTCGAGAACTCGAGTATCGATCCAGATCTTCCGTCCTATCCAATCTCAATCATTATCAGCACCACGTCTCTTCCACTTGTTCAAGATTCAGAAGAACGTACCATTGTTTCCCTCTAACAGCCCAACATCTGCCATCCCCCAACCCAAATGCCCTTCCCTTTCCCTCTCCTCTCTCTTGTTGGGGCGGTTGCGGGATTTCAGCCTGGTCAGGATTTTCGATTTCCTCGATAGCGGATCCCGCGATCTGGGGTGCGGCGTTTGGTAAAAAGGTCTTTGCGTACCACGGACCTAGCCAGTTTGGGTAGCCGCCTTGCAGGGAGGCTGAATGGGATAGCAGGGGGAGAAAAGTCCTGGCAGAAGAGAATGTAGGTGAAGAGGGAGGGAGGCAAGAGTAGTTTATGAAGACTCCGCTATGAAGTGAAGCTTTAGCTGAAGTTCAGGTCGATGGATGAACGGGGGAATTACTTACCCGTCTTTTCGTCTGTAAAGTTACCACGATAGTTTTAAAATACAGTCTTCCGGCTATTGTTCGAACCAGAGAAGCTAAGAAGAACTCACGAAACCTCTAGATTTTCCAATCTCCATCCATACCCCTCGACCCCTTTTGCAATCGCTTCCAACTTTTCTAACAACCCTTCTTCCCTCAATCCCGCTAGAACTCCTCTGAAACTATGAGATGACATAACACGGGGAACGACATCAGTACCGACAAAAAATCGGGGAAACACTATTCCAGATCAAGAACAAACGCAACTCACTCAAACCGACTGATCTTGATAGGGAACACATTGCTAACGAAAAACGACCCCCTTCTCCTGTTAACCTCGGGATCTACTTCTTTCTCCGGTTCTGGTAAGGGTTCAGGTATCTCTGCTGTTCCTACAGGGCCCGTCCCTTGGGCTCCATCAATCGGCGAAGGGGGAAGAGGTCCTGTCGTTTGCCATTTTCTCGATAATTGAATGGGTAACGATCTTGCCAGGCCATACGATGGGATTGATAGACGAGATCGAGGGGTAGCTTTCCCCCGTGCGAGAAGGTTTCTTGGTAACATCTTGTCGAATCAATACATCTTCGTGAACTCTGGTCTATCAGAGATAGTGCGAGAGGAAGAGCCTTCCAAGCATCTGGAGGTTCAAGATTCGAAGCAATCGAGGTCACGGTACTTTCCAGACCGAGGTCGAAAAAGTAAACAACCAAACGTCATTTCTTGATATCGATATCCCGTCCTGCAAGTGCCGGTGATATTCTGGAACGTCTAGGCCTCTGCTCTGTGGCCCTCAGTCTCCTCTTAAACCCTAGAGTGATTGGGTATACAGCTACAAGATCGTAAAATTCATGTCGGGCTGCACTTGTACACGATCCCAACCTTCTTTGATCTGGATGATCAATGCCAAGAATTAGGGGTAGGATCCATACTCGACACCTTTTCAATCCTGACGAGTGGTAATTCGAATTCTCGGTCAGGATATCTCTTATCAAGCTGGGTAATGCTGACCGCTCATGATTCATGATGGTTATCACGCTCGACACACTGTGGCGATCAACAATTTGAAGAACGGTTCTGAACCCCCCAGATAATGATCAAGGGAACCGGCCAGAAGGCCTGTTATGACGGGAGGTTCTCATAGTAATCAAAAGCGACTTGGAATTACGATACATGACTATCGATATAGTTGGTCTCTCATCCGTGACGCACTCTGCTCCCACTCAGTCCAGGGTCTTATCAAACCTCTACGTCCGGTTTCCCAGACTGATTCAATATATGCCTCTATAGAGGGTACGGGCCTCCAGACCATCTATCGTCCGTCTTCGTCATCGAATCTACTCAACGCTAGATATTTTGTCATTGTTTGCTGCGGGATTGACGCTCTCTCTAGGTTTCCCAAACGATAGATACTCCTGACTTTCCCCATCCTATCCGCTCACCACCTTGTGTGGATTGCTCGATGGGATTGGCCAAGTTCTCATGTTTGAGTCCTCTGATATGAAATGAGGGAAACGAAGGTGGATCCTGGAAGGAAACACCTCGTGCAATTCGATTGTCCATTGATGACACCATTCCGACCCAGTGAAAGCATGACTGTCCTTAGGCATACAACTCCCACCGCAAGATCCTGCCTGTCGATCATTCATGTCTGGCAAGCCGCATCGTGTAATGTTTCACGATACTCCACAAGCCACAAGCACCCCATAGTCCAGCCAACCTCTAACGATCGTTTCCAAAGCCCCGAATCGCTGTGATCCATCTGAAACGTCCCGAAATGCCGATCGAGGCAAGCCACGTCTTGGCCTGGGCCGTGAGCTAGGTAGAAACTGCCCGAACTACGCTTCCATTCATTGATACCCGCCATCTCATCATCCTCGCGTGGATGCATCTCGCAGTAGACGAACAGTCCATGGCCTGATCCGTTCTGTGGGCAAGTGCCGTGAGCGCGTGGGGGTGGCTACGTCATGGATTGAATTGGCTGGTGGCTGGGTGAGAGCTGGGTTGTTTATTTCCTTTTCCGTGTTGTTCGAGTGAGCGAGTGATGGGCGAGCGAGCATTCGAGTGGTGGTCGCTGCAAGTGATTAGGTCCTCCTGATCTTCTTTGGGTTATTCCGTCATCGATTTCCCCCCTTCGCTTTCATTTTCACTCGACCACTGCTCTCTCGCTCTTTCTACTTTAGGTAAGCTTCATTTCGCTACCAAGCTTTATATCATCATCAGCGATCGTCCTTTTACTTATCACCACCATCCACCTCCATCGCAACCTGCTAGTTCCTCTTATAATCAACACTACAATCTACAACCAGTAGTCCTCTTGCACTCGCACACACTCGATCATCTGTCTCACCACCACCACCTCGAACCCCACTCAACAGTACACATCAGAAGCCACCACTAAACCCTAACCATGCCTTCCCCAGCTCTTTCCGGAGTACGTCTTCCTCGTCGTCTCTTTCCCCGTATCGCTCTTATACTAACCTCCTCATCTCTACCTCAATGTACAGTTCTTCTTCTGCTTCGCAGCGATGGTCCTCCTCATCTTCGTCTCCGTGTCATCCCCTGTATGGCACAACATCTACTTCTTGAAGGCTACCGTCCAGCAAGAAATCAGGTTCGGAATCTGGGGTTACTGTATCCAAGGGGCATCATGTTCCAGCTCTAGGTTGGGTTACATGCCCAGTTTGAGCGCCGTCGGTGGAGCGTGAGTCGTCTTTCAGCCGTTTTCGTCTGTTTTTTCTTTTGGGGAGCGAATTCTGAAATTCTTTCCTTTTGATGCGCAGTTACACTGAGGGTTCCCACGTTCTCGAGAACTTTACCTACGCCATGATCCTCCACCCTATCGCTGCTGGACTCTCTTTGTTGGCCGTCTTGTTCGGATTGGTAAGTCATCGTCTCTCAAACCCAATCCAAGAAATTAAAAACTGATCCCCTCTTCTCCTCCCGCTCACAGCTCGGAGTCGCCCTTGCCAGCCGAACATGCACCATCCTCATGTCCCTCGTCTCCTTCATCGCCCTCCTCGCCGCCATGGTCGCTTTGGCCCTCGACTTGGCTCTCTGGATTATCATCCGTAACCGAATCAGGGACCGAGGATACTCTGCCGAGCTCGGAAACGCCAACTGGCTCACCGTCGGGGCCGTTGCCGCTTTGATCTTGGGTACTTGTACCGCCGCTTGTGGATCTTGTGGAAGGTTCGCTACCGGAAGGATGGGTGGTGAGAAGTACTAGATTCTTTCAAGCATCGGATCACTGAGAGTGAGAGAGGATGGGATGGGAGAGGATGTCAGAGGATTGAAGTTTATATATATTATAATTCGATTGGAGAGATTGACTATATCATAATACACGGGAAATTAACGTCATCGTCGGTCGTTGCTTTGCTTTGCTCGAATCAGGTCTGTGAGTTCAATCCGCTTGAGCAGGCTTTCTCTTTTCTCTGCAGCTTGTGGATTTGATGTTCTTCTTGAACCTCTTCATTTGATCCGAGAGACGTTTGTTAAACGGGAAATGTCCATCCCTTGAGTCTGGTGAATGTCTCTAAGCCTTGTTCCTGGAAAGCAGGTATCTCCGTGCGATCGGTGATTCGGGTTGTTTACAATGTAAAGGTGACGAGGCGTGATTTTATCGTTAGCTTTCGCCTCTCCTACTTGTCCAACTGAGCAATCAAGCCGTCACTTCAAGCATAAAGCAGATACCTCATACCTCTCATACATCACGACCGAGTCGAAATTTCTTACAGAATATAGATCAGCTGCATAATAACATATCCACACATCCCGCAATGGATTCAGAACCTCAATCCCCTACGTCCGCATCCACCCCTTCCAAAAGCCAACTTCGGGAACAACATACAACGGCCATACAACAGATCTCGGATCTATTTAATGTTGCTCTAGAGGGTAACCTTCAGCTAGATGCGCTTCAGAGGGAAGTGGATTTATGGAAGAATTCGTACATGCAAGCTGAGAGGGGAAAGAACCGGTTGGAGCAGGAGTTGGAATTAAGGAAGAAGAGCAGCCTGCAGCAAGGAGATGGAGGGCAAGCTGTGGGACAGGGGCTCACGGTGGTCCTTGTTGATGGGGATGGTGCAGTCGTAAGTCCCGACAACCACGGGTCAATCCGACCTTCGTTCGCCACGGGAACGGCGATGGCTGATTCTGTTCGTGTTCTTACAATAGTTTGATGAAAGTCTTGTTGCTCAGGGAACGAATGGAGGAGTTGAAGCGGCCAAGTTGTTGCTATCGAGCTTGCCACAATTGATTCAGTCTACCGTACCGGCTTTGGCAAAGACTAAGGGGTTGTCCAGTTTGACAAGCAATTTGGTCGTCAATGTCGTTGTCAACCGATACGGACTTGCTGGAGCTATGGTCAAGGTGAGTTGGAAGGAGTTCTCTGTCGCAGGGCGAACTATGAGGAGGCTGATTGAACTTAACTTGACAGGGCGGATTGGTGAGGAACTTTGCTCAGGTGAACGAGTTCTTCCTGGGTTTCAGCAAAGCCCATGGATCAATCAACGGTTCGTTATCTTTCCTCTTCCTCCATTTCGGTCTCGACACTGACGTCTCTTCGTGCACAGTGATCGACTCTGGCCCCGGGAAAGAAGCCTCCGATTCCAAAATCATGTCACAGCTACGCCTTTATGGCAGCATAAACCAGTGCAGCCTCATCGTGCTCGCCGCATCTCACGATAACGGCTACGCGAACCCCATTCGATCATTAACGACCGAAGGAAAAGAAATCGTCCTCCTAAAGAGTGTGGACGTCGCGATGGAGTTACAAGGACTCTGTCCTGTGGGCGAAATCAGGGGGCTGTTTAGGGACGAAAAGATCTCCCTCGATGCAAAGGCTGGGATCTCGGCGGCACATGCTTTGCATATGGGAACGGATGTCTCGTTTGGAAACCCGGTTGTTTCCACTCCCAAGAGGTCGTCTGGAACCTCGGCGATGAACTTTACCGCGCTGAGGACGGGCAAGACTCCTAATTATAGGGACAAGCCTGCTGTGGCCGTTAAGTCGTCTGACGAGGAGGAAGAAGCCTCGGAAGACTACACTGATATAAGCGATAATGATGGAGGAAGCGACGTCGAAGAGATCGACTTTGACACGTTGGACTTGATCAGGGGCAAGACATCTCACCCGTTCGAAACCAAAGGGGCTAAGGTCGTCTTCGGAGGCGCTAGTAACACTAAACAACAAAAGCCTCAGGCATCTCAACCACCGCAACAAACCGCTATTAGTTTAAAGGAAAAGAAGAAGAATGCTGGTAAGAAACAGACTAGGGATATGGATACAGGAACGGGTATCGGACAGGATGGGAAGATCTCCATTGCTGCCGATGAAAAGGCCTTAAGGTTCTTAAACCCTCGACCTTGTCATAAGTGAGTCATTCATTCCAAAAGCTCGCCGACAGTACAAGCTGATGCGTCGCCTTCGCAACAGGCACTACTTGAGTGAGCTCAAACATTTTCATGTTTTGTATTGAGATTTGTACTCATGATATCGCTGGGATCTACAGCTCATACCGGTTGCGACAATAAGTCCTGCACCTTTGGTCATAACTATAGTCAGTAGACCGCGATCCTCTCGCCCGAATCACGCGCTGACCTCCTGCGCTTGTGACGATCCAGTTCTCAATCAGAAACAACTCGTCTACCTTGCACGACTTGTCAAGGATATGCCTTGTCCCTTTGCAAAGCTCGGTCGTTGTACAGAAACGGCTGAAACCTGCATATACGGACATATCTGTCCACATGCAAACGATTGTACATGGGGAGGTCAGTCTCATTCGAATGCTTGTCAGTTAAGTAGCCTCGATCTGATACTTGCTCGATCACCTTGCAGCTGCTTGCAGATTCAAAGACCTGCCGGATGGTGGGCACGGTGGCTGGGTCCTATACTGATAGTTCAGATGCGCGGCGCATTGCTTCTTTGCTCGACAATCAATTTTCCTGTATCCATCCCATATATCGCATCACATGACACTCTCACTGTTGCTGCATACCTGCTTCTGTCTCTCGCAGCGTTCAGCTCGCTCATCGGCGATCCGTGGCGGAGTTCTGCTTTCGATTATAGTTCTTTCAAACGACCTCGAATCTGTCTATAACTGCTGAGCAAAACCGATCTCTGCTGTCTATCTTCATGTAGAAGCCAATGTTTCGATGATGTCACAAGACAGGAGGAATTCATGAACATTGCTTGATATCCACTCCGCTTCCTTGCCTTCATAAAGTACAGGATGGATGACAACTGTGACATCGCTACTACATGGAAGCACTACCGTACGAGAGCTGCTTTATCTTCTTTTACCTTTTCCTCTCTTAGGTTCTTCCCCGTCAGAATCGTGCCCCTTTTCCGAGATCCGGCGCTTGTCATCTGTTGTAAAATTCAGGGTCGTCAATAATCGACCTCGAATATCATTGAACATTCCAGTTCATACCTCTGGCCGCTTTCGCTTCCAATTCGTCCCAATCCTCGCCCGATTCTTCCGATTCAGCAGCACTACCGCTAAAGTCGCTCTCCTCAGAGTAACCTTCTGAAGCTGATGTCTGGAGTCAACGCTGCGGCCCTGATGCAAGTCCTTCCGTTCGAAACTTACCATCGCTATCCTCGTCACTGTCTTCACTTGCATCATCGGCAACATCGCTAGCCTCGAACTCGCTCTCGGCACTGCTCTCGCTGTCCTCGTCGTCCGATCCTCCTCCCCCCAAGAAATCCCATCCTCCCATCTTATAGAATTCTTGAGTATCGTCTTGAATGGTCTTCATAATTGCAGGCCAAGACAGATTGACCGGTCCTTCCGAAGTAGCAATGTCCACGGAGCTGTGCGAGGGTTCAGTCAGCCAATAACGTGACTTGTACACAAGATCAATACTCACTCCAGCCAAAGCTTGACATCATCGAGTTGCTCCATTGGTATCGAGTTGATGTGGGTTGGCGGTCGACTGAAGTCACTGTAGACAAAGACCATGTCGAAGTTCTTCAAGCCGAATTGCACTCTTTCGAGGTGGCACACCTCAACTTCCTTCAAGGTGATGATCAAGAAGGGTGCATCGGTAAGATGTACAAGACAATCCGCTGTGGGCTGCAGCATAACGTTGCTCCTGAAAGGCACTCCAGAGAATGCCAATTCTCGGAAAGGAACATCCACTTCGAACTCGCAATCAGGGGTTGCCTCGGCAGATTGGGCAATCTTGGCAGCGAACTGCTGGAACTCCTTGTTCAATTGTTGACGCCTTCTTCGTTCCTCTTGCTCCTGTTCAATTTCATCCTCGTCTCCATATCGAGATTTTCGTTTACGGTTGCCAGTCTCATCGAAGGCAGCGTCCGTTACTTCTCGAATGAATTGAACATCCTAGGGAGTCAATCGAAATTAGTGGGTAAAGGCGACTCGACTCGAATCAAGTGCACTTACCTTGGCCTTTTTCTTCCCGCTTAGCATAATCGGTGCTTTCAGATGAACGTGGATAATGACATGCATCTCTTGGTCGCAAGGTTGAAAGAAGAGGTGCTTGATATTGCTGAACAAAAGATCTGATACCGATTTGGATGGTCGGACACGTTCACAGACGTTTCGAGCCGATTGTGCTTACCAACTTTGTTCCCATTTTGAGCGTAGTATCGTAGACCGTTGGTGTGGATCTCGAGCTCTCCGGGGGCAATACGCTTGTTGTCGAGTGCTGGTCTGATATGGACATCTCCCAATCGATGTGCCCTCTTACCTGTTCGCACAAGAAGGGGTATCAAATCAACAGGGCTCCTCCTGACTTAATTCGCAGCGGAAACTTGCCTTTCACCTCGATCAACTTTTCCTGCTCAATGACATCTGCAAGATCCCTCTTTTCGATCTCCCTCTTGTTTTGGGCCTTCCTCATATTGGTAATGGACTCAGACACGCGCATCATATGGTTCTTGTCACTTGAGCGGAAAGTAGCACTTCTGATAAAGGTAGCGTTTGGGTCCTCGAAGGGCTACATGGTAAAAACGGTATCAGATGGCAGCTGCTGACGCAACATGCATAAGTGGCTGCGACGTACGGTGTCTTCCTTCTTTCCCAAAATTTGACCGGGAGACTGGAAGTTGATACGAAGCATACTTTGGTCGCCTTCGTCAGTCAAACTGACGTTCTTGATAGTGGAAATGTGGAACGGGGTGATGAACCCATAAATTGGCAGGACAACCGTAGACTTGGCTTCGTCGACGTAGATCTGCAAGCAAAGCATAAGTAGGAGTCGCTTCCAGGCTCACAAGCGATCTTACCCTCTTGTTCTTGACGGCCGTGGGCATCTGATCCTCCCGTCGATAACTTTCGAATTTCTTCCAGATTTTACCTTCGCCTCCGCTTTTGCCATCTTTACTCCCCTTGTACTTCGCCAATCCACTCTTCTGAACCGCGTCGTGCAACTCTTTTTGATGTTGTTTGAGCTTTTCTGACTTCTGACTATCCTGTTGCTTTCCACCATTTCGGGTTTTGACCGCTCGGAGGGTCTTGTTACCGACGACTACACCTTGCGGAGCTGCTTCCTTCGGTCGAGCCGAGTCATTCTTCTTCGCCTTGGGTCTCTCTTCCGGCTCAGACTCGGACTGTTCGTAAGTGCTAGTCAGACTTTTGACGCTTCAAGCGACCATTCAGTCATACCACTCACGCTCTCAGCATCATCCATTACCACTTCGTGCATCTTCTTGGTTCCTTCTGTGATGAGGATTCCGGTCTCCTTTCCCACCCTAACCGTGTCCTGTAACGTAAGGGCATAACTGCGATCGGTTGGATGCAGCGGTGTCAACGCAGGACAGCGTTCAGTCGATTGGGATCACCTACGTTTTGCCCTTGTTCTTCGGATCGGGTATGTTGGAAAATCCGAGAGACAGGTTGAAGACCATATTCTCTTTTAGAAACTTGGCACTCTTTGAGTTGATCACGTATGCGCTGTCCCTATAGTCGATCCCGGTCTAACCAATAGTATGGGACGTGAGCGGGCAGTGCTTTCCCGCGCCGTCTACAGATCTCTTCAACTCACTCCGAATCCGATATTCTTCACAAACTTATCGGCCAGCTCAGGCTTCTTGCTCTTAACCATTTCTAGAGCTGTGTCGTAAAGATCCTTGACAGCAGCACCGGCTTTCATGTTCTTCAAGATGGCTTGTTGCAGATCGAGTAGAAACTGGTAATTGCTTTCTTGGGTCTAAAGGAGGATACGGCTTCAGTCTAGATTCTGGTGGGCGATACATGTAAGACACTCTCGTCATGTTACTCACCTTGTGAGGCCCGACCATGAAGGTTCTCCCAATGTTGCTACAGTACTCCTTGTATTTGATACCAATTCCCACGAGCACAACACCGGGTTTTAAAGGATCCTGGTTCGACTCTGCGGATACTTTGAGATCGTATTTCCCTCCCGACTGAATGATAGGGGTATAAATCCAATCTGACGTCTGGAAATCTACCCCTGCGCGCTGGAGCTCGGGATTTTTGTTCCAGATCTTCATATCAGGTTCTTTCGAGTCATTTCCCAGTTTCTCTTCACAAAGACTGTGTACGTGGTTTTGATTAGCTTGAAAAACAATTTCGGTGGCAGGGATGTTCGCTCACCCAGCAAAAGCCTCGTGAGAAACTTTGTTGCCTTTGTCGATGATTGCCTCCATCTTTGGTTTGAAATAAGCGGAGATCATCGTCGAGCACAACTTGGCTGCCATGCCATGGAATTCCTAGTTGAACGATCTGCTTCAGCCATATTCTGCAAGTCAACACATAGAACCAAACAACTGACCAATTCCTTCTCGTCCTTGGGTGCAAGAATAGAAGCCATAGCCGCAGTTATGTCAATCATTTCAACCTCCGATCTCGCCTTCTCTAACCTGATTGATCGGGCAATCGCACTTCAGTTGGCGCTTCTTCCACACAATTCGGAGCGAGAATACTCACGCAGCGTTCCAATCATCCACCGTTTTCCCCTTCGGTACGTCTTTGACGAAGTGTCCTAATTTGAATTGCGAAGAACCTTCTCGAATCTGCTCGACGAACTGTTGCGTTGTTGCTGTTTCGACCGTATGATTGCGAGTTCAACAAGAAAAAGAGGGCACGAATCAATCAAAAGAACGTGAGCGTTTGGGAATCAAAACCTGCGAATGAAAACCCGTCGCTTACCAGCACCTCCGGCTGCATCTTTGGGTCGTGTTGTGATGACGATGTCCAACCCTTCTGCGCTCTTCAATTGACTTAAAATCTTGGCTGCAGTGCGGAATCAGACTCGTATCGTATCGAGGTACATTATGTACGATTCGATGAGACATCCATAGACAAGATGACGCGTGAAGGGGAAGAGGGGGGAGGGGAGGGATCAAGATGTCAGTGGATAGTTCATGCACAGGTAAAAGGTCAGAATGAACGAACCTTTGGAGGCGGAGGTCAAGATGTACATCATTTTTGAATTTGGCGTCTTACGGAAGACAATGATGGTAGATGGGAATTCGTATCCCAACAGCCATGTCTGCACAAGGGAATTTTAAGCCTTTTCCACCTCTTGTCTAGTTGGTTTAAGTTAGAAGCAACGGACCTGCAATGCGACTCCCTTCTTCGGTGTGATCTCTTCTTCCGCGTCGCCTACAATGACTGCGATGCCTTCCACTCCCCTCAGGCCTTCTAGATCATCTTGATTATCCGCTTCCTATCGTTTGATCCACGTCAAGAGGTGCGTACGATTCGTGTCAATAAAAGGACGAAGAGGCGATGGTAGCTAAAGTGTTGCAATCATCAATAACTAACCTGCCAATCCGCAAACAACCGATTCGCTCGAGAGAAAAATAGCTTCGAATCTATATCGACTCCTGACATCGTTGGCGATATCCGTCAAAGTGTGAGTGTGGCTGACCGGTGGGTTGCACGCAACAAGGGTCACAGAATGTGCTTCCAAATGTTGTGAATGGAGATTCAATGTACGAAAGCTGTCGAATCTTGAACGCGGTCGTTTGATTACAAGGCGCGTCTGCGCGTAAACAGATCGCTCGGTTCCGCCCAAACAGGCTGACTAAGCCAAAAACCGCATAATTTCGGACAAAACCATGCAACCCGGAGAGCATTTACTGATGAAACGCGGAAATTTCCCGCAGAAACACAGGTTTACTGCCCTGTCGAGACAGTTTCTACCTAACCTACCTCCATCTCCTTACCATCCTTCTTTCGATTATATTGAATGTACAACTTCGGAAGACAGTGGATATCTCGAACGTCATGTGTAAGTGGGAATGGAATAGTCCCACGTCTGATTAAGACTGAGCTCCTACCCCTTTTGCAGCGAAAAGAGTAGCTAGAGGAGGTAATCAAAGCGAAGCAGTGAGGAGACAACTGGTTACCCCGTAAGAGCTGCCTTTACCCTTCCCAACTTCGAAGTATGCCGAAAACTGATGAACAGTGTATAACGGCTACAGAGTATGGGTCTGGCAAAAAGAATGGGTTACTCCTCCAGGTGTATCAGAAGGTAGCTCTTACAAGGTCAGTCGCACCTTGTCCGTCTCCGAGATCTCGTCTATAATTGAAAATACGTTCTATGCCTTGATCATCCTTGATCATCAGATAATGAAATGGGTCAAGACGGAGCAAAGAGTGTGTTGACGTCAGTCGGTGACGGTAAACAAGAGTTATTGACCTTGTGCTTGTTATTGTACAGGCGACTTTCGACACCTCCATTTCTGGAGCTGAACCTGAAGAAGACCCTATGGACGTAGACGAGGAAGAAGAAGGGGAAGAGCCTGTCGATGGGGAAGTGGAAGGGGAACAGGAAGAACCTGAAGCGGAAAAAGAACCAGGCAATGAGGAGGAAGAAACGACGACAGCTGCGATAATACCGAACGAGGAAGGGGAGAGTAGAGCTATCGTCCCCCCGGAAACTTTATCAGTCTCTGAAGTGCCAGGTGAAGACGGTCAAGTGGTCGACATCCCCTCGGATGCGGTACATCCACCAGTAACTGAGATCGTATCAGCCGAAGAGTTCGTGTCGGAACCATCGATAACGGAAATCAACCCAGATCCGACGGTGAAACCAATCCCATCTCATGCCGTAGAAGCACACTTGACATCCGCACACGAGACTCAATTTGGAGCGTCTTTAAGTTCAGAATCAGCTGAACCGGGCGCTATGACTTTCACCACCGGGACCGATGGTCTTGCGAATGCCGAGACCGCTGGGGAGGAGAAGATTGAAGTGCAGATGGAAGGGACGGGGAATGCTGCCATACCGCTAGGAGAGGGTGACGGCGTCGGCGCAGAAGGAGAAATGGAGCTTGCTGATGAAGATATGGAACGAGTAAATCAGGCTGAGATCGGGGAGTAGAAGGATTCGAAAGGAACGAGTTGTATAACAGTAACGGGGCACGTCAAATTGAGACGATAATAACGATTTGGGCATTCTGAGCCTTCCTCATGACCCTGTTCAATCATGCGGATCTTCAAGTGAAAAGTAAACGACAAGAAGCACTTGTCATAAACGGCTATGGTTGGCTCCCTGAATCAGCACACATGTTCACCGACTTGTGATACAATGCATAATGTGTCACATCCAGATTGCTATAAAACTTCGATGATAACTTGAGGAAAGCATTCGAGCAGTATCTCAAGACCTGCCGAGGCCCCCTTTGATGACCAGGCACGTAAAGCACATCTTGGCCAGTTGTGAATGCATCGTAGCGACTGCCTAGCCAATGCAGAGACGGCGAAATAGTCGGGCGAAGTGAGACCAATCAGGATTGCTCCAAATTGCGGACCAACGTATGTGAGAAATGTTCGATAGGTCGTGATGCTCGTTAAACAGATACTGATACAAGTCGAAAGACCACTTAATGGTCAGTCCCAGTCTAGTGCCCAAAAAGTCTACCCTAGATCTCAATCCTCCCTGTGTGAAAGTTCAGTCTTCGCCCATATTGAGTTTGAAGGTTCGAGAGAGACTCACTCTGCAGGCTCTTTGCGTATCCAAAGATCTATCACTCCCGAAAAGGCCGCGAACGCTGCTCCTCCACCAATAGCTCCTCTAATTCCACTTGTCCTGGCCAGAGCCGCTCCAGCACAGAACCCTCCTGCCACTGCATTCCAAATATCGTTCTTCGCTCGGAACTAGCACGAAAACCAAAGACGATCAGCAATTCAGCAAATTTAGACTTTGACACGCTCATGCTTAAGCTAGACTTACTCCTTCAATGCAGCATTCGAAACCAGAGTAAAGCGCTCCAACCTTGGCGAAACCTTTTCCAGAAGACCACATATTCCTACCCATTTCCTTGAAGATGAACATTGTCTGAGCACGAGTTCCTACTAGCTTCTCGGACGCCCTGGATAGAGGGTCTTCGTATGCGAAAGTAGCCGACATTAGGGAAAAGAAACCTCCCAATGCGAAACCTATCGAGTATATCCGAATGAGCTCGTTAACATCATGTGGTCTCTATGAAGCAGAATGCAGCAGCTTACCTGCTCCTCCACTCATTGTCACCTTGACTGGACAACTCTCCATCGCCATTCCTGCGTATTTCTGCCACCGTATCATGTTCTGCATTTCCTTCTTCTCCTCCTCCGTAGTACCGGGAGGGTACGGCTCTTGCCCCGGCAAATACAGTGGTGCGAGCATTGGCATACCTGACATGATGGGCGGTATTTCCTTCGGAGAGATGTCTGGTGCAGGCGAGGCGATAGATGCGTACCGCAACTGGATCAAGCCTAGTGGGTCTAACTTATCGAACGGCTACTTTCTAATTATTATCAGCGAGTGGGAAAGTATTGGATCCGCAGAGCAATAAGCAGATTGCGGCGACCGGGTTTCGAACGCGTGTGTTTATGGAATTATCAGTTACTACTGTTCTAGCTGCTCTCCCCTCTCGCTCATGATATCACTCATACTCCGTTGTATGGAAGGTAATATCATCCCAATTGCTCCTCGCATAACAGCTCCATCATTAAGTTGACCACACATACTACTGGATCTTGCAAGTTCTTGTCTTAAACTCTTATGCATACGGGACTAGCCGGACTTCATACTAATCGATCCTCCTCATTCTCATACTCGAACCAGGATCCGACCGTCAGGGAAAGCTTGAATAGAAGTCTGGGAAAGCAAGCCTCCATGACGAACCCTTTTGATGTGCTCTCAGTGGAGCAGCCGGAATCCGGAAGTGCTCGTGATATCGTTGAGGACTCGATTGCTCCAGAAGAGCCGGTAGATGTATGTCTACACAATTCTTATACGACTATAGAGCGAGAATCTGACGCTCTGCTCTACACAATCCATTTTTCGACTTTCACAGTGGCTTCGAGTTATAAAACCAGCAAAGAGTGATGTTCATGTTCGGGTGACCGATCCTCTTACAGATCTCGCTGGACTTCCGTCAAGCTGTAGCTTGATGGCTATCTCGAATGTCTGGGATCTCGTCTTCATCGCCGGAACACAACGTAAGTATAAATATCAACATCGTTAACTGATGTTCATGGTGGATGATTCAATACACAATGTCATAGCAGAGCTATTGATCTTCAAATTGAGTGAAGTTTCGAAGCTGAGTGAGACCGCTGGAGAGACGCAGGAAGCGACACCTAAATGGCGGCTGAGCATTCCTGGAAGAGCTCAATGGGTCAGGTAAGCAGCCATGTCGACTAGATTATGTCATTTGGTGGCTCACTCGGTAGGTATAGGTTGGCTATGGGAGATACGCGGCTGGTCGTTGGGTTACTCGATGCAGATGGGGTAGCGACGTATGATGTAAAGCAGATCACGAATGGAACAGTGAGTCAGAACGATATCCGGGTTCCGTGCCTCAATACTGATCGTCCATACCCAGACAACGCCAATCCATCACTTCAAAGACATCACAACGCCCTCCCTGAACTTACTGCCAAATCCCTCGATACTCGGCGGTCTTCCCCATCTATGCCTTGCCCTCTCTCCCACATCGCTTCAAGTCCTCGATATTGCGACCGAACACAAGGTCCTTTTATCAGTCAATGAACAATTTACTAGTGTAGCATGGTCGGTGAAGGGTAGACAGTTTGTGGTGGGCAAGTCAGATGGGACCATGGAGCAATACACCCCTGACGGAACGAAGAAGGCCGTAATCCCTGTTCCCGGTCGGATACAGGAGGATGAGTCAGGGCACAGACCAACGACAATAAGTTGGTTGGAGAACGATATATTTTTGGTCACTTACGGAATGGACGGAGAAGATCCCGAACACCGACATTACCTGATTGAAAGGCAAAGCAAATCGGACCCCCCTACATTTAAGTTCACACTTCTGGAGGATGTCCTTTTGCAGTTCGGAATGATGGAGCGAAGTGGAGATATGAGATACACAGCGCATTTGAGAAACTGGGGGGATGACGCAAAGCATCTCATCTTCGTTTCTACGCCTCCATCAGCAGATATATCTGTCTTATGTGCCGGTACGCCCACGGAAGGAAATCCACAACAATGGTTCGTCGCTCAGCTGGATGAAACGGCTAGACCTGCTATCCCGATGAACGACGATTCGGAAGACACGGCCTGCTTAGGGTTGGACTATGACCTTACGAGTACGACACCTATCAAGCAGGAAGCTGAGGGAGGAATCGCTCAACCAGATCTCCCTCCAGCTCCAAGACTGATGACATATACCAGTGATGGTATCATTGTGGTCTACAACATAGTCAACAGCAAAAGTCCACAATACGAGGGAATGATCACTCCTAGAGACATTTCAACAAGTGATAGTAATGCAGACACTCCTGCAGCTGAAGATCCTGCAAAAGTGAAAAGCAAACTAGGAGCAAGCGCATTCGGAGGCGGTGCATCTGGAGATAGCAAGCCGGTCTTCGGATTTGGAGCTGGACCAAGCAAGATACCAGCCGTCAACTCGTCTTTCGGCAGTTCTGGTTCACCTTTTGGAGCGCCAAAAGCGTCAGGCGCTGGATTCGGTTCTGCAGCCTTTGGGTCGACGACACCTGGCTCTGCATTTGGATCTTCAGTCTTTGGCTCAACGGCATTCGGCTCTGCGACGCCTGGCCCAGCGACGCCCACAGGTGGCTCCGCATTCGGAAAAACTGCCTTTGGGTCCGGCCCTGGAACCCCTGCATCGCCAGCTCCGACCCCAGCCTTCGGTACAAGCTCTGCGTTTGGTAAACCTTCTGCGTTTGGTGGATCAAGTGCATTCTCTCCAGGAGGAGCATTTGGGTCGTCGCCCAAACCCGCTGAAGAGAAGAAGGACGTTAAACAACCGGAGCCTGCCAAGTCAGCATTTGGAGGCTCCTCATCCTTCGGCAGCGGAAGTGCGTTCGGAAGCACTAGTGCTTTTGGCAGCACAAGCGCTTTCGGACAGAAGCCTGATAACCCAAAACAGTCTGAGGTCGCAAAGTCTCCTTTCGGAATGCCAGCTGGTTCTCCGTTTGGTCAGCCCAAACCTGACGAGAAGAAAACTCCCGCTTTTGGCTCCTCTCCCTTCTCTTCCAGTACTACAGGACAACCCACCACCTTTGGAGGGAAAACGACCTCGTTCGGTTTTGGATCAGCCAAGACGTCTCCAGTAGCTACGCCGGTCACCGAGAAGCCTGCATTCGGCGGTTCTACCTTTGGCAGTTCAGCATTTGGAGCACCTTCAGCGTTTGGATCACCTAGTCCCTCAGCCTTCGGGTCATCGGCATTCGGACAAAATACGTCTACGACACCTTCGAAGCCATCAGCTTTCAGTCAAGGCTCGACGTTTGGACAACCCGCGTCAACGACCCCCTCAAAACCGTCGACTTTCGGTCAAGGTTCGGCGTTCGGTGCTTTCGGGTCCATCAAGCCTTCTCCTCTCAGTCAATCCAGCTCAGCCGCTCCCACACCTGCAGCTCCAGCGGTTGAGGAAAAGAAGGATGCTTTCTCTTTCGGTGGATTCGGGCTCGCACCGTCGAAGACTGAAGATGTGACCAAGGAATCCAAGACTACTGGATTTTCTCTAGGTGGATTAGGTGCGAGCCTCGCTGGTTCCAGCGAGACCAAAGCTGTTACAAGCCCTGAGCCTGCTGTCACGCAGCCGCCAAAGATTGTTTCCGATGACGACGCAGAAAGTATATATACGGAAGGTTCTGACGAATCGTATTCGGATCCGGAAGAGGCTGAGGCAATTGATGATGCGCAAGAGGTCGAGGTCCCTAACGATAGGGAAGCGAAAGATGAGGTAGAAACGCCTACCCCTGCGCCTTCGAACGCCAAGCCTCAGTTCTCTTCCCTTGGATTTGGCCAGCCCCCTTCGAAACCTAATGCATCGGCCTTCAGCTTTGCATCGACTCCTAAACCTGCTGAAACGAAGCCTGCAACCCAACCTCTTTCTGCTGCAGTGTCGAGCGCTTCAGACGTCAATTCGAGTGCGGAAATCATCAAGCCGTCTGATGTACAGGAATACGAAGATGAGGAGGAGTTTAGTCAAGATGAGGAAGACGATGGATATTCTGAAGAAGGATACGATGTTGGTGAAAGCGAAGAGGAGGATGACAAATTTGTAGAAGGGAAAGGGCTGGGATCTCAAGCGGAGGAATACGAGGACGAGGACGAAGACGATCAGTATGAGCAATCCGAAGAGTCTGAGGACGAGCGGGAAGCTCCACCCACATCAAAGAGACAACGAGGAGCCACTCCTGCCAAGACTTATGCGCAAGTGACTGTTTCCCCTGAGACGAAAGTGTCTGGCCATATGCGCAATGTCTCTGCTGGAAGTGTGAAGGATGCTACCAAGCAATGGGAAGATCGAGCCAAAGATTCCGCTCCACCTTCTTTCTTCCAGTTGAACAAGAAGAGTCCGTTGACGGCGAGTAAGGAGGAGCCAGATAGGGAGGACACCCCCGAACCGGCTACACCGACCGTTGCGGAGATCCAACCTGCTTCGTTGAACGATACGCCGGTTCGACCCACGGCGAGACAAGCCAACGCTTCTTCCGCCACTGGATCACTCACTGGGTTATCCGCTCAGTTCGCTCTGATTTATAACGAGGTCGAAGCGCAACTAAAAGAGGTAAGTCTAGTCATCACGAGCGTTTCTTCTTTTTCCATCTTTTGACGAGGTTTGACATCATCCCCAGCTCAAACTGAAAGCGGAAGAGAACGCAGCTTACCACCAAGCCCTCTCTCACGCGCCAACGGAGATTCCTCAGAAAGAGGATATCCCTCTAGCTGAATTCTGGTACTTCGACTCTTTGAAGGTCTTGGCTAGGTATACCGAGGAGATCCGAGGGGATACGAAACAAGCCCGATCTAAGGGTTCGGAATTGGATCAGGGGATCAAGGAGCTTGTTACTGGATTACATAAACGTTCGTCCCCCCCCCCTCCGGCTTCCTTCTCGCCCGGTGTGTTCTCGTTATGAACTGATCCGAACCTCCCCGTACAGTGAGACAGAGATCGGAAGATTGCGCTCGGTTTGTGGAAGCGGCTGAGAACCCGAATCTGCTCAGTGCGTTGAGACACAGGGCATTACCTCATGATCAAGATCTCCTCCAGCGAGAATTGCGTAAGAATCTGAAGGTATGTTTTGGGGATCGGGATTCGTCTGATCGAAAGGAGAAACTGATTGTGATTGTGATTGTGATTACGATCGGTAGAGTGTAAGACAAGGATTGGACAGGGTCGAGCAGGAGATACAGGGCATGATCGCTCTGACCAATCCTGCCAATCTTTCATCGTCAGTTACAATCTGTTATGAAAATCCAGGGCCGATCTTCTGACCCCTATTTCAACAGACCTCTGGCCATTCAAAACCATCTCACTCAGACGACCAAGGTCTTGCAACAACGAGCGGAGGAATTGGATGTACTTTCCCTGACCATTTCTTCCCTCGCTTTACGACCCGCTTCATCCCTCCCCTCCGGAACTCGCACCTCGATTGCCAAGAAAATCAGAGTACCAGGTCAAGGGCAAGATGCACATGCCGCCTTGTCCCTTGCGGCGGGAGCGCTCAATGCGGAGATTGATGGGGAAACTTTCTTGAGGGTCGTACAAGAGAACAGAGAGGTTGGGGATGGGAACTTCTCGAGGATTGGGGATGAGGGGAAGGGAGGGGGGAAGTTTGGGAAGGGGGTCAGGGTTTGGGTAGGGGGGAGGAAGGTCGGAGCGGATAGGGCTGTCAGGGGGAATGGGAGTGGCAGTGGTACCGGTGCTAGTCAGGGTATGACGAAACCCACAACGACGAGCACGGCGACGACGATGGCGAACAGCAACACCCTGAAATTACCCGCGACCTTTGATTTCGGACTGTCTCCATCGACTAAAGGACTTTCATCTGGTGGATCGAGTTCGAGGAGTGGGGTGAAGAGTCATTCTCATCCTCACGCGGTTAGTCTTGGATCGGGAAGGAGGCCGACTGGAGCTGCGGGTGCTGGGACCGGGGCTGGGTTTGGGTGAGTTGTGTATGAGCAAGATGTTAGTGCGGACGTGAAACTGATTCGGTCTGTTTGGGGATAGATCTGATTTCTTTGCTAAGCCTGCTGCGCCACCTAAGCAGTAGAGATGAGGTGTGTAACAACAGTAGAGACGGTAATGATGGTATATGATAGTAAGATTGTAGTAATGAATCTGATGAGACAATGAATGATTTCAAGCTTTCAAGTCGATACACGTTGATGGGATCAAACGATGATTGATTGATGGCCCTGATAGAAGCGCGCGGTATGGTGATAACGCATAGCCCACGGGTGATTGAGTCAGGACGTGATCTGTGATAACGCATATATCACCCGAAGTGGTAATAACGGTGCGGTGCGTGATTTGTGTGCTGCCGTGTTGATTCATTTTCACGCGCAAGTTGTAGCAACAGATACCTGCACTTGGCCTTGACCTTACCCCTGTAGAACTCCCACTACCACGATACTACCACTGGTAACGTTCCTCCTCTTACCACACCAACCCCATCTCCTAACGTCTAACGGCAGTGACGACCTCGACCGAATCGTAACGAAAAACCCACAAACGAATCGATTGGAATCAATCTTCAACGCGGACAGGCAGACGAATTTCATCCACGCACCACCACGCACTACGTTCAACCCTACATACCGTACGATTCCTCCACGATCACCTCACCCACACACACTGCATAGACAAGGAATATACTGTTCGGATAGCAAGTCATTCGCCTGAGATCTTCACGACAACGACCTCTTTTTTTCACCATTTCACGTCGATTTTCTTTCCCAGGACAGTCAGGATCTAAAGTGGTTCATCGGTTGGAACGAAGGAATACAAGCCAATCGTCGTCTTCACAATATCTGTTCAACCGTTTCTTGACGTTACAACTCGATCAACAAGTGTTCTCTTGCTTTAACAATCGGTCGGATCCTTTGTTTCATTCCCGTATCTCCAACATAACCCCCGATCGGTCTCTCTCTTTTCATTCTTCAAGTAAAAGAAAGGACGTAAAACGGAATTCGAGATGAACGGACAATCATCCATTCAATTCCCTACATTCGATACCTTCCATCCTCCCGGTCCTAACCCCGGTTTACTCAATAATAGAGTCAACCCTCCTTCCTCTTCCCCTGGACTTGCTCCTCCCTTGGGGTACGGAATGAACCTTCATCAAGGAATGAATGGGAATGGGGTTTATCATCCTGACGATCACCCGCCTCAACATCTGCATCAACAACATCAGCAGCAACAAGGAGTCAAGGGGAATTTGAACTTGGATGAGAGGGGGATGGGCGGGTTGGGATTCGGATTGAATCTGAATCGAGATCAGGGGAGTTATCTGTCGAGTTATGATGCTCCCGTTCATGGCCATGGTCACGGTCAAGCACAAGGTCAGAGTCAAGGACAAACCCAAGGATTCCCTAATCATGGAGGATACGCTCAGCACAACCATACCCAAGGACAGGGGCAGCATGAGTTGGAAAGATCAATGGGATCGATGAATTTGGGGATGAGTAGGGAACAAGGTGGAAGATATATGGGACTCAGTCCTACGAACCCTCAGTTCTCTCAGCCAGTTGGATCTCATGGTCAACAACAACAGCAGCAGCAGCAGCAGCAACAACATGCCGGGCATCCTCAGACTTCTCCTTTACCCGTTCATCCTCATCCTCACGCTCACCATGCTAATTCGAGGAACGAATCGACCAGTCCAGGACCTACCGGCCCGAACGCACAGACAGGGGGGATCGGAGCTTGGATGGACGGGGTGAACGCAGCAGGAGGGAAGAATTGGTATGACCAAGAAAGACAGAACGGATCTCCTCATCCTCACCCTCAACAGCAATCGCAATTGCAACAGCAGCAACAGCAGGGTCAGCAAGCTCAGTCTCAACAGCAACAGCAGGTTCCGAGGACTGGGAGTGGGCAGGGTCAGCAGCAGAGGAATGGGAGGTTCGATTTGAGAGGGTCTGGTTCGGGCCCTTCGGGAGAACCTGGATCTCAGGGTCAGGGTATAAACTCACAGAGGGATGGTTCGGGACAGGGACAGGGACAAGGGCAAGGAGGCGCCACCTCGTTTGTAGATCATTCGGGTTCAGGACCTGGGAACAAGGGCAACGATCAGGCTCAAGGATGGGGTAGGTTCGAGGGCAGAGGTGGTAGTGGTCGGGATTCCGGTATGGGCCAGAACCAGGGTCAGAGGAACGGGATGGATCCTCAAGACGGGCAGAACTCCGGTTCTGGAACTCCCGTGAACGCTCCTGCTTCGACTCAACAGCAGCAGCAGCAGATGAACGGGGATCAGGATTTGGTTAATGCTCAAAGCACCGAGAGGATGATTGGGAAACTCGTGGATGATGAGGTCATTCCTACTGCTATCGTGATCAAGAACATTCCGTTCGCCGTGCAGAAGGAGACTTTGTTGGCTATTATTGTGAGTTGCATGATGTGAAAAGACGAGGGAGCGATGACTGATGTGACTTTGTTGGAAATCGCAGGAGAGCTTGCAGGCACCTTTGCCATACGCCTTCAACTATCACCACGACAATGGCGTGTTCCGTGGTCTTGCGTTTGCAAACTTCCGTCATCCTCATGAAGCGGACGCCGTGGTGGTCGCCCTGAATGGGTACGACATTTCCGGTCGAAAACTTCGTGTCGAATACAAGAAGGTCCTCCAGGCTGGAGAAAAGGAGAGGATCGAGAGGGAAAAGGCGATTAAGAGGATGAAGAGTATGCAATTCGATAGAGGTCAATTACAGCAGGGACAACAGCCTTCGAACGCGGGTTCCAGGACCGGGTTTGGGCAGAACAGGCAGGCGAGTTGGGCTCAGTCTGGCGGCAATCATGGAGGGAACCAATCTCATGGGAACAGGAACGACAGCAGTAACGGCGTAAATGGGATCCCTCCCAACTTGCTCACGAACATGAGCCCTCAGCAGCTCCAGAACGTCTCCTCTGGCTTGCCAAGCGGGTCTCAGCAGTTTGGGTTCTCCCAACTCACTCCCCCTCTGACGACTCAGTCGACTAGCTCGGGAAGCACTGGAATGGTCAGTAACCTTTCTCACTTGTACTTGCCGCAACACGTCAGTGGAGCGCTCATACGCGAACGAACGGAATCGACTAACACGACTGGTTCTCAAAATGTGCAGAGGGACGATCGAAAGAATGGTCACGACAGTGCGATGGGATCCGGAAACATGCAGGCGATGCAGCAGCAACACTTGCAGCAACTCCACCCGAACCCGGACCGGTTGCCCTCCCCGGCGTTATCGCTCGGAGCTGGGTCTTCGACTGGAGGTGGAGCGCTCAGTCCTTCATTGGCCGGCGGTTTCCCCCAGTCGCAGCCTATGCAGATCACCGCATCCAACCCGGGATCGCAGACCGGATACAACGATGTCGATTTCAATGATCCGGTCGTGCTTGACATCTTTTCGCGTGCTCTGATGTTCAAGGAGGACAGGATGAGGGACGAGTTTTCGTTCTCCAGGAACCTTTCCGTCAAAGATAGGCGAGCGGTTCATGCGGTCGGAGAGAAACTCGGCCTGCATCATTACAGCATGGGCGAAGGTATGGATCGATACGTCGTTCTTTCCAAAGTTGACCCGAGCAGGAACAACCCTTCAAGGGTGAGTTGTTCGTTGTGCCGAACGGTCGAGATGTGAAAGCTCATCCTACTGTAAACATAGGTTCTCTCACGACAAACCGGACGAGTGCAGTCCATGGCCGGAGTGCAATCTGGTTCCTACTTGTCCCCTTACTCTCCTCCTTTGGAGAACGAATCTCGACCCGAGTCCCCTGGACTCCGAATCAAAAAGTCCATGCCCAACATGTCGCTGTTGAACGGGCCTACCGTTTCGCGAGACCCTCACCGTTTGTTGAACAAGCGATCGAGCGGGAACTTGAGGGATTACGCCAACATGTCTGGCGGTCAGCAGAGTCGACGACCGTTTGCGAGTCACACGGGGGCCACGGGTAGCAGTTCGTTCAACAACCTGTTCGGGAACGCGCTTGGGAACGGCACGTTCGAGAACGCTTCGGCTTCTTCGCCTACCTCGCCTAGCGATCCTACCCTCGCCACTCAGGGAAGCAATCTCCCCGGACTTCCCGGTGGATTCGTGAGACAGCCTCTTGGGCCTACGAGCGAGACGAAAGGGTTCAGTCAGAGGACGCAATTGCGAACGCAGACCGCGCCTTCGTCCGGTTCGAAAGGCATGAACGGAGTGATCGGTGGTCAGAGGACGTCCAGTAGTAACGGCAAGGGCGATTCCCATTCGATCCATACCAGTGGAAGTTCCACCATTGAAGAGGAGGAGACGGAAATCAACAAGCATGCAAGCGATCATTCCAGCGTGAAAGCGTAAAAGCGTAACGACCCCCTTCTCATCACATCCACCCCGTCCCCCATCTACCCTCATCTCTACGGCACAACAATGACGGTCAACGTTTGTTTGAAATGACCTTTAACGGAACGAATGTCCAAAACCCCCAACCCCACGCGCGGACTTGAACCGACCCTTTCTTCTCATGCCACATCAAGACCCCTGAACGCAAACGAAAGAAGACAAACGCCCCAACGTATCTTTGACCAGAAAAAACAATTCAAACACCAAAAACAAAACATCAAAAAACGTATTACATACTTTAGGACGAGCACTGGTTCTTGCAACATTCGGAAAGGACGAGAACAAGGAGCCGGGCGTTCCCCCTCCTCTTGTTTATTGGATTTCTCTCTCCACTTTATTTCACTTCACTTGTTATCTATTCACTCGGTTCTGATTTTTCTTTCGTCTCGCCTCCTTTTTTTCCGACTCTCTCTCTCTTTGTTAGATATGTTATCCTTGTTTTACGGCTTGAAACGATCGGAACGCCTGTGAATGAAAAACGATACATTTTATTTCAATCTTGCGATTCGGATCGTGTTGCGGGTCACGTTCTTGATCCAGCTTACGATGTTTGTTTTCGTGTGGGAACGGGAGGAGAGGGAGGGGGAGTGGATCAGATGGACCCGTTATCGATCAGACCCAAGATTTTGCTTCTCAAATTAGATCTTCCCGGTCGGAGTTGATTACTGATCTGTTCCCTTGTCAATCCACTGCAAAGCCGGTCCATAACATCAGAGCTTCACTATCGGTTCAGTCTCATCATGATAGAGGAGAGGAGGAACTCACGTTCTCTCCCTAATCAGATCCGACGTAGGGCTGATCTTTCCTATATCCATGAGCGTCTCCATGATCGCCCTCTTCGCTTGCGCATCGCTCCCGCTCGTGAACTTAGGATTGGAAGTGGAAGCAGAGGAGGATGTGGAGGTGGATGTGGAAGTGGGATTCGGGCCGAGAGATTTGTTAGGTGTGATTGCAGGTTTACGGGGGGATCTGGACTTGGATTTAGGAGGGGCCCTGGAAGGTGTTGTAGGGGGCGTGAGGGTGGGGGGGATGGTCGGTTTGGTCTCTGGGGTTGGGGAAGACATTTTCGTACGAGTCACGACGTTCGATAAGAGAGGTCGTGTGTCGTGTGGGGTGTTGTGTTCGTCGGTTCTGGAAGATTTGGAGCTTCGTTTGGCGAGTACTACTACTGCTAGCCTGCTAGGGAGTTAGCGAGGATGAGACGGTGGAAGACGATACTAAACTGGACGAAACGGGCTACGCTGTGCTTCTTTCTACATCGCAGAACCAACTGGACCGATTGCACGGACTCATCAATCCACTCGCCACTCGACAACGAAGATCAATCGTGTCAAGCATCGATATCATCGAACCCATCAATCCCCTCAACCTCCCCTATCCTCTAGCTCCTCCTCTACAAAAGTGAGACATGAAACATGAGACCTCCTTTCCCCTCCCAACGATCAGCGTATCAGCGTATCAACAGAACTGACGCGATTGATCGGCGCGAGCAACGCGAGCAAGGTACAAACATCGAACGAACGATTCTCGATGTGAGAGATAACAAAGAGTATAAAGGACCCGCTGGGTTTCGGACTGATGCTTGATAGCTCGATAGCAGGTAGGACAGGACAGGGCTAGAGTCAGGTGGACTGTGAAAAGTGCACGGTGAATGGTCAACGGTTATGGGTGGTTGTATAAGAAGCCTGTTCCTTTCCAGCTCGAGTGTACTCGTCCATCCGATCATCAGTAGAGCTAGTAGTACAGTTCATCACTCATCCCCCCATTCGCCATTCGCCATTCGCCATTCGCCATTCGCCATTCGCCATTCGAAAAGAACACGCCACAATCGAGATGCCTAAAAGACCCATCACCTCGGTTCTGATCAAGAAAGAAACGTCGGATCCCCTTTCTCCGCCTACCACCCCTGCCCCGGTCACTCCGTCGAAGACCAAATCCAAACCCCAATCGACACCCAAACCCAAATCCACATCCAATTACACCCCCATTGGCACACCGACACCGACAGCCGAATCCCACACCCCTCACCAACCCGACCCCAACGCAACAGACCCATCCCTCGCGCTCAAGAAGGAACGCTCCGAGGATGATCTTAACCTCCCCTCCCCTTCGCCCGGTAAGAAGAGGAAGATCACAGGGACCGCGGGGATTCCTACCACCCCAGGTAAGACGGGAAAGACGGGCGGGGCTTGGGGTGAGGGCAAGAAGAGCAAGTTGGCTAGGTTCAGTGAGTGCTATCACGACTGTGCGGGGCGACGGGACGGTGAGAGGACCAGAGAGGCTGATTCGGGTGGGTTAGTTGTGGAGCATGGGATCAAAAGTATGGGGACTGAGGATTACGAGATGATCGCTCTGGAGGTTAGTTCGTGCTTTTACAGTAGGGGTTTTGAGATTGAAGCTTATGACTTATGACTCTTACTGATACGTTCTACATTGAACACTGCGCTCTGGGTACACCATGGACGACATGCGCCGGGGACAGATCGGAATGAACCCTTCTCAAGTGAAAGACCAGACGAAACCCAACCGAAGTAACGCTCGTTCTGCGCTCTTGAACTTGTGCGAGACGTTGTAGGCGTCTCGCTCTGTACGCTATGCTCCCTGTGATCTCTGTACGCTCTGTCGGCTCCGAGATGGAAATGAAATCCACCTGAGCCGTTGTTCCGTCGGGATACCCCGGGTGATTTGTAAGCGGTGCGTTAGTCAACGGGACCCCAGTGAGCGGTGTGGACGGGCAGGGATGGCCGCCGTCGTGTTGTTTTGTCGTTCGAGTGAGCTCACCTTGTGGGAATCGGATAAGAGTGAGAGTGTTGAGATTAGGAGGCAGAAGGTGGCAGGTAGAGTAGCTGCAGTGTAGTGCTTCAGTGCTCTAGGTAGCACAACTGAAGCTCGAACTGAACGCTTGCTCACGCTCTCGGCCATCATCCACCTCAGCCGCGCGTCGAGATCTCACACGCAGAGTCACACACAACTTCTGCATCAAGGGGAGATCGCTCTCAGCCGACAGCACCATCTGACATCTGAACGACTCAGCGTCCGTTCGGCCTGTCATCCGTCTTCCACAGGGGCCATTGCTACTTAGCTACTTAGGATACACGATACAGGACAGGCATACCCTCTTCCCACTACACACACGCTGAGCGTATAGAATCGGCCGTTCTCGATACACTACTCTACGTACTCAGGCCACATCGTCGACGCGCTACAAGATGTCGACATCATCATCACCTCACCCATCCACCCATCCTACCTCCTCCTCCGATCCTCTTCAACCCGCCGCTCTACCGCAAGGGGTACCTTATCCTAGCGTATTCGGTGTCGCCTCTATCCCCCAGACTTCGGGGATCGATCCGGACGTCCGGGAGGAGAAGGGGGATGGGACGTTGAGACGAGCGGATACGGGGATGGAGGAGAAGGTTTTCGTAGGGGAAGAAGAGGAAGCGAGGGTAGGAAAGGGTGGGAGTTTGGATGAGAAGAGGCACTCGATCAGGTCGGATTTACATGATGCTCCCGCTCTTCGTTCTCATACCGCGAAAGAGGAACCCATCGCTAAACCGAAACCGAAACGATCGTTGTTTTCCCGTAAGAACAAGGATACCGTCATCAAAACCCCGACGGTGGAGGATGAGAAGAAGGTCCCACCCGTCTCCCTCTTCGCTCTCTATCGATATCACACCCCTTTGGAGAAGACCATCAACCTCGTCGGTCTCTTCATGGCCATCGCGGCGGGGGCCACTCAACCGCTTATGACCCTGATCTTTGGAAGACTCACCACCTCGTTCACGTCCTACACCGCCGCCACCCGACTGGCCGACGGGGATTTCAATTCCCCCCTCCTGGCTCAGGCGAGGGAAGACGTCCTGCATCAATCGGCACTGAACGCCTCTTACTTGGTCTACATCGGGATCGGCATGTTCTTCTGTACGTACGGGTACATGATGATCTGGCAAGTCACCTCGGAATTATCTTCCCGAAGGATCAGGGAGAAATTCCTCCAGGCTACTTTGAGGCAGGAGATCGCTTTCTTCGATGATCTAGGGTCAGGGGAGGTGGCCACTAGGATCGAGAGCGATACGCATCTGGTTCATACCGGATTGGGCGAGAAGGTCCCGACCAGTGTACAGTATATGAGCACGTTCGTTACGGGGTTCGTACTCGCTTTCGGTAAGTCGTTCGGTTGTGGTCTCGATGCGCGCTTGGATTGTTTGAATGCGAGGTTGAAACGGCTGTCGGTTCTAGCGAAATCTTGGAGATTGGCTTTGGCTACTAGTTCGATCTTGCCCGTCATCATCATGGCTGGAGCCATCATGGGAGCCACGTGAGTGTCCCCCTCCTCTCCTCCCTTCCCCTTTTTTGCCATCCTGATCGAACCCCCTCGACGATCTCCCCCTACTACAGGATGACCAAATACACCCAAGGCGCATCCACCTTTATCGCCGAGGCCGGTTCGTTGGCGGAAGAGGTCTTCAGTTCCATCCGCACCGCCCAGGCTTTCGGCGCTCAGAAGACGTTGACGGGGTTGTTCGATGGGTACGTACAGAAGGCTTGTGTCGTCGGGATCAAGGGGGCGAGGATCTCCAGTGTTGGGTTGGCTACTATGTTTTTCGTGAGTTTCAGTTCAGGTTCACGGACGCCAGGCTGTATGGGGACGAGAAGGACTGATATGGATCTGGGACGATGTGTTTCTTTTTTTACAGGTGATCTATGCCGGTTACGCTCTGGCTTTCCACTACGGAGGGATCCTCATCACTCAAGGCCGAGCCGATCCGGGAACGGTCATCACCGTCTTCCTCTCCGTATTGATCGGGAGTTTCTCCATGGCCATGTTGGCGCCCGAATTACAGGCCGTCAACAAGGCCAGGGGAGGCGCCGCCAAGTTGTTCGCCGTCATTGAGAAACGATCCGCGATCGATAGTGCCAGTGATGAAGGGCTGAAACCGGATTCCTGTGAGGGAAGGATCACTTTCGAGGACGTCAGGTTTAATTACCCGTCTCGTCCCGATGTAGAGATCTTGAAGGGTTTGGTGAGTCGTTCGACGGTCGGTCTTGCTTTGGATCGGATGTTGAGACTAGAGTACCTTGCCCTGTAGACGACCACTTTCGAGGCGAACGAGACCACCGCCCTGGTAGGAGCTTCGGGATCGGGGAAATCGAGTACCATCGCTCTCATCGAACGTTTCTATGATCCTCTCACCGGGATCGTCAAGCTGGACGGACGCGATATCAAGACCTTGAATGTCAAATGGTTGCGCTCCCAGATCGGTCTCGTCTCGCAAGAACCCGTCCTCTTCGGTACCACCATCAAGAAGAACATTGAAGCCGGTCTGATCAACACTCCCTTTGAATATTCGTCGCCGGAGGAAAAGTTCGAGTTGGTGAAGAAGGCGGCGGAAAAGGCGAACGCTCACGAGTTTATCATGGGGGTGAGTCGTGGATGCTGATTGGATCGCACGTATGGTGAGGTGGTTTCTGACCTTTTTCTTCTTCTTCGACCGTCGTAGCTCCCTGAAGCGTACGAGACGGACGTCGGACAGGCTGGTCATTTACTAAGTGGTGGACAGAAACAACGAGTCGCGATCGCACGGGCCATCGTTTCCAACCCCCCTATCCTTCTTTTGGACGAAGCGACCAGTGCCCTTGATTCTAGAAGTGAACGGGCCGTACAAGCCGCACTCGACGAGGCGGCAAAGGACAGGACGTGTATCGTTGTCGCCCATCGACTGTCGACCATCCGAGACGCCGCCAAGATCTTGGTCGTCGGAGCAGGTCTCATCATCGAGCAGGGTAACCACAACTCGCTCATCGAGATGCAAGGTTCTTACCACGGCATGGTACAGGCTCAGAGGTTGCAACAAGAGGTAGAGAAAAAGGCCGTCATCGAGGATGACGCCGATTCCGATGACGCTACCACTTCTCAAGCGTCCGATGTGAAACGTGTTCAATCGAGATCGTCGGAGAAACAGGCGATGCCCAACCTGGACCGCAGGAGTACCCGTCAAAGTGTCGCGAGCGAGATCTTGGCCGCTCGACAGGCTGAAAATGGAGAGGCTGGTGATAACGACAAGCTTTACAGTATATTCTACCTCGCCAAACGATGTTACCAACTCAACAAGGAGGGGAAATGGGGTTATGTCGCGGGATTCATCGCTTCGATCTGTTCGGGGGCCGTCTATCCCGCTCTGGCTATCGTCTTTGGAAAGGCCGTGAACGATTTCTCGCTTACCGGTAACGAACTTCGTCACCAGACCGATCGAAACGCTCTCTGGTACTTTATCGTATCCATCTTGGCTGCCACCGCCATCTACATTCAGCAAGTCACCTTGACGACCCAGGCGGAGACCCTTACCGGAAAGCTACGAACCTTGTACTTTAGCGCCATCATCAGGCATGACATCGCTCATTTCGATGAAGAGGCTAACACTACGGGAGCTTTGACATCGGCGTTGAGTGACAACCCGCAGAAGATCCAAGGTCTCGCTGGGGTTCGTCGATTTCTATATCGCTATTAGCCATTCGAACACTTACTGATCTCATATCTCGTCATTCAGGTCACGCTAGGAACAATCATCCAGAGTATCAGTACCATCGTCGTAGGAATGATCCTCGGATTGGCCTTTGGGCCTCTCTTGGCCCTCATCGGAATCGCATGTATCCCTTTGCTGGTATGCAGTGGTTACATCAGGCTGCGACTTGTCGTCATGAAGGACCAGAAGAACAAGAGGGTCTACTCCAAGACTGCACACATGGCTTCCGAAGCTGCGGGAGCCATCAAGACCGTTGCATCCCTTACTCGCGAAGACGAATGCTGCCGTGAATACCACAACGCACTCGAGGGCCCAACCACTCACTCCATCCGGTCAGCCATGACATCGAACATCCTCTACGCAATCTCCCAGAGTTTGTCCTTCTGGGTCATCGGATTGGTCTTCTACGTCGGATCGAGGTGGTTGGCTTCAGGTCGTTACAACACTCAGCAATTCTTCACCGTACTCAACTCGGTCGTCTTCTCTGCCATTCAAGCTGGAAACGTCTTCTCTTTCGTACCTGATGCGTCCAAAGCCAAGCAGAGTTGCACTACCATCATCAAAGCGGTTGACAACGTACCGGAAATTGACGCAGTCTCTCCCACCGGAAAACAGTTGCGACGTGAAGAAGTTCGAGGAGACATCGCTTTCCAAAACATCCACTTTAGGTACCCTACGCGTCCATCTGTTCGAGTTTTACGCGGCTTGGACTTGAAGATTCCAGCCGGTACTTCAGTCGCCTTGTGTGGAGCTTCCGGATGCGGTAAATCGACTACTATCGGTCTTGTCGAGAGGTTCTACGATCCCCTTAGCGGATCCGTGACGCTCGATGGGGTGCCTTTGGACGAGTTGAACGTCGAATCGTTCCGAAGCCAGATGGCGCTAGTCAGTCAAGAGCCGTCGCTGTACCGTGGAAGTATCAAGTTTAACATTCTGTAAGTCTGTTCTCTCCATCGAGGACTGTCAACTGGATCTTACCTGTTGTCATGCAGCTTGGGAGCGAACAAACCCGCTGCCGAAGTCACCGAAGAGGAGCTCATTCAGGCATGCAAGGATGCAAATATCTACGACTTTATCACCAGCTTACCAGACTCTTTCGAGACTCTTGTCGGTAACAAGGGTTCGCAGCTGTCTGGAGGTCAGAAGCAGCGTATCGCCATTGCCAGGGCATTAATCCGAAACCCCAAGATCTTGTTGCTCGATGAAGGTGAGTGTTTCTACTAGCCATTCCTTGTCGATACGTGCTATATTCGATTTCCTGCTACCACAGCCACTTCTGCCCTTGATTCGCAGAGTGAATTGATCGTATCGCAGGTGCTCGACCAAGCTCGAAAAGGTCGAAGTAGTTTGATCATCGCTCAGTAAGTTATATCACGACCACAGACTGTCTGCGGTACACCGAAACTTATCGCTCGTTGGGCGTTCTTCCAGTCGACTGTCGACCATCCAAAACTGTGACTTGATCTACTTTTTCAAAGAAGGCCGAATCGCCGAAGTCGGAACCCACCAAGAACTTCTCGCTCAGCGTGGGGGATACTACGAGCTGGTCACCCTCCAAACTCTGAGCAAGATTTAGACCTTGCAACTTCCGAGCTAATATAGAGGGAAAGGGGGAAAGAGGACATGTATAATCTTGTAATTTACGATATCCGGGTTAATGCGTTATATACATACCATTTGCTTCTGAAGGAAAGCCCATGACCGGTCCTCTGTGCCCGTTGAACAGGAGCTTGTGCTAATGACGAGACCTGTGAGGTCGACATACTTTGTTCTTGATGCTAGGTCCTGATGATCGGCGCGTGATCAGCGTTTCATGCGAATCGCGCGGAAACAAAGCCGCGTCAGATATTCCCTTCCTTTGGAGGTCTCAGATCTCAGAGCTTGTGGATCTATCAGACTTCTCAAATCATCGTATGTCATTCTGCTATCGTTAGTATCATCTATCCCCGAACTGTGCTTCGTACGACATCGCATACGTTCCAAGATGGACAACGAGTAAGTGTCATCGTCTCTATGATTGACCAGACTTGTCTGACGTGCTTCATGTTAGCGCCGTCAAGCAAGAACCTTCCAACCCCGGCTCTTCCAAATCTCCTCCCACTACACCTAAGAAAAAGACTACAAGCCCGAGTGCGAAGAAGGCTTTAATGTCGTCCCCTGCAGAGAGTAAGGACCAGGTTAGGGAGAAGAAGCGGATCGCCCTTGAAGCTTTGTTTGAATATGGCGTGAGAGGGGAGACGAAAGCGGCCATTGCAGAGAAAGTAAGTCGTCGTTTTGCACCTCCGCCAATTGTTTCTGATCCTTATGAGTGATGGTCGAAAAGAGCGGTTTGAATAAGAAACAAGTCGAAGATCTATTCAGGCCTGGAAGGGCTAATATCAGGATGAAGGTTATGGGGTTGTATGATTCGGGATCTTTGTAATCATGACGAGAGAACAATAAGAATTGGAGGATGGTGGCGATGAGGAAACTGAAGGCGACGATCGTCTCTGTATAGGCTCTGCACAAAATAGGACTTGAGACATGAGAAGCGAGAAGCATAAAATCTCAATCGAACAACCTTGATTCGTCTTCATCTACTGCTATACCCAAAGCACAATCAACCATTAGCCCTCATTATTGCCGCAAAGGTCAGCGCTTTCTGGTCCTATATTCCACTCGCGTTGACCGTTAAGAGGCTGTCACTAGGTCGGCTTGACTACGCTACAGGTCAAAAACTTGTTGCAAGTAGGGAGACCCTCCAACCTGCGCTGGAAGGTCCTCGAGAAGGTTGGCAGGGGGGAATGCTAGAGTAGGGCAGGTCGGATAAATTACGTAACGACTTCGGGGTTGTTGATATCGACCGACAACTTCAGATCGTATAAGTCGGATAACTTGCTACGAACCTTGTAGATCAGCCTCTTACATCTTACATATCGCAAACTATGCCTTCCACTTCTACCTCTCCCCCGATAGCATATCCTATGTTGATCGATCCCATGTCTTCCGCCTCGATCCATGCCCAGCTCTCAATCCCCTCCGTCTCGACCGCTTCATCCAGCTCAAACCTGGTACCTACCAGTCTCTCAGCGAGACAACGTAAAGCATCCAGATCAAACAGACCTGAGGAAAGCGTTGCCGCTCCTCTTCTGCCGTCAGAAACGCTTGTTTCGGAGCGAACAAGATCGCTTGAAGAGCAAATGAATGAATTACAGAGAAGACGAGTCTCATCCCCCGATGAGCAGGACGAGTGGGTCGTGCGGAAAGAGCTGGATAGCAGAATTAAGACGGAGAAAGAGAAGGAGAGATTGATGAAAGGCCTAGATTCCAAAGGAAAAGGAAGAGCTTTTGAACACGACAACGATACACAGGCTCCTGGCTCGTCTTTGGCTCCCGGTCTGGAAGAACCTCTTGGGGACAACGATTCGGACTCGGATCCGGAGATGGATCATTGTGTGATTTGCTTGCAGAAAGTGGATGATCCTACCGTGGTGGGGGAATGCGGTCATCGGATCTTTTGTGTGAGTTCGAATTCTCGTCGACCTGCGAAGGGGTGCAGGAGCAAGCATGGGCAGAAAGAAGGAGGAGATCATAGAGCGATATACTATCGTATTAGGTAGTCTATCAAGCTCTTCTCTACGCCAAGTTTCTCCTGTGTTCCTCCTTGATATATCTTATACTATTATCAAATCAGAAGCTGACTTTTTTCCTTACTATCAGTTCGGCTGTATCACGATCTGGTCAAACCAATCTCGTAAATGTCCCCTGTGTACAGCCCCGATGAACACCTTCTTACTTCACAACTTGGCAAGCCGAACCGGGCCCCTCAAGGTCAGTCTCATGCCATTACATGATATAACTTCGGCTAATAACTGTCTTAACTGCTTCAGTACTTCCTCCCGCCTCTCCCTTCAAACCCGAACCGACCTACAAGTTTTGCAGCCTCTATCCCTCATCGACTTCCTGTCGCGCCCTTTAGGCGGAGTGGACCAGACGTCTTGCTGCGCCACCGAGCTGGCTCTCGTCCAGACGATTTATGGGGAAAAACCAGGGCGAGGGAAGGAGAAGAGGATGGGGGATTGGAAAGACAGGTAGAGAGAAGGAGAGAGGTATTTAGGCAGGGATTGTTTGCCAAGGTTAGCTTACAACCGATACATTTGCAAACATACGATTCTGATTGTCATCTGTTTGGATTCAATCAGCACCTTGGCAGCAA
The DNA here is from genome assembly GCA_001600055.1 of Filobasidium wieringae. Lineage (NCBI taxonomy): Eukaryota > Fungi > Basidiomycota > Tremellomycetes > Filobasidiales > Filobasidiaceae > Filobasidium > Filobasidium wieringae. The sequence goes on from BCIV01000005.1 coordinate 287,360, forward strand.
TATACACACACGCTACAAACCTCTACCAACGCCTAAGCAGTTCGCGCAGCAACCCGAATTAAGCAATGTAAGTGTTCACACCTGATCTGAACGTACCCAATCTCATATGTCCCTTATCAGCGAGCAACAATGTGGCTGCGAAGAGAATTACGAGTTTGGCCAGATCTCGATGTCGAGGTGAGTACCGTATCGACATGGCTGGTGAGATAGTTGATGTTGATGTTCTGTGCGTTTTAGTTTCTGACGACTTACATTATCTCCCTGTTGAGATCCATGGATATTCGTTCTGAACCTGCTATCCGCCTGCTTAGTGATTTCTTGGATGCAAGGGGAAGTGAAGGGAGAGAGAGGCGTGGGACGGAACACTTCATACATGGTGAACATTTGCTCTACTACGACCCGACTCTCTATTTCTTGCTCATAGTTTCCATATCTTTAGAATTCGTCTGTTTCATGAGAAGTCCTTACAGAGACTTGGCACTATACGACGCAGTCGTTCAAGTGAGTTCCCCCAACCTCTCGTCAGTAACAGGACAGAGCTAAACGATTCGTCTCATCAGTACGATCCGCCTTCTGACGCAAACGCAGACGCAGACGATGAGGATGAAGGGTTCTTTGAAAAACATATGACGGACACAAGATCACGGGCAGGTTCGATAGGTGTGCGGGACCGAGCGAGTGTTGCTGCAGAGATGCAGTCTCTGCGTTCGCCTTCTCCTTCCGATCGCTCTCTGTCTCGATCCCGCTCCCGGTCTCCTGTACGAGGTCGAAAGAGATCCTTTTCTGCCTCTTCACTCTCTGCGAGATCGCCCAGCTATAGCCCTGTTCGTCGAAAGAGACCTTCACCCGGTCCGCCTCGACGCTGGAACGAGGCTGATTATTGGGTCGCGTCGCCTCCTCGTGGAGCAAGACGTTGGAATGAGGATGACACTTGGATCAACGAAGAGATCGAACGCAAGAACGATCATAGTGGTAAAGTCCGAGGTCCATCTGGTAGAATGCCCACCGTTCCTGCGCAATCCGGTCAGAAAGCAACGAGAGGAGTCGAGGTGCGGCAGGCCAACGAGATGTTGTCAAGGGATGATGAGAAGAATGAGCAGGGCCTACGAGCTTGGGACAATTGTGTGATCAATGCAGATGCATCTTCAGTCGAAGACGTACTTCCGCTAAATCCATCACTGGCTATTCGTATACTTGGCACCGGAAAGGCGGCACCGGATCCGGTAGAGACAGCACAGCAGCAAGCGCGCAGTGCAACTCCAGAACGTCAAGTTTTTGAGCCTCAAGAAGCCATGAGCGAGGAAGATGACGCTCTGCTGGACGCCCATGTGTGGGGTGACGCTGATGGTATGACTGTCAAGAGAAGCCGTCCTATCGAGGAAAAGAGATCTCAGCCTGTAGTGGAGAAGGAAGAAGAATCAGAGTCTGTGAATCAAGCAAGACAGGCTCTCGTTGCGAACGCTAAGAGGAGAGCGGAAAGAAAAGAACAACTGTTGGCAAAACTGGTTCGCGCCAAGATGCAGCTCAAAAGGCATCGCAGCCAATCGCCTCTTCCTCAGGTGGAGAGGCAGCAATTACTTGGTCTGGTTGATACCCATGAGGCCGCGCTTGGATATACGATCCTACCTCAGGGTTACAGCGAATATACAGATGTGCCTCAATCAACGGAAAGCATACCTTCCTCCAGTTTCGACGCAATCGAAGCAGAGGCAAAAGCACGTGCCAAAGCCAAGCTGAAGTTACGTCTCGCTCAAGAGAAGAAAAAGCAAGTCGAGACTGTACAAGCCGCCGCCGAGGAGAACTCTCCTGACGCACGTGCCCAGGAGTTGCGAATGAAATTGTTGAAAGCCAGACTGGCAAAGGAGAAATCGGTTGCAGTGCAGCCCGTGTGACCAGAGCATGACCCGAAATCGAAATAGTGGGTCAGGCTTTCGAGAGCAACTCCTCATCAGGGAACACACGTTCAATATCCAGGAGGTGCTACAAGTCGGCTTGTTTGTAGACCGATATTATGACATCACGATCTTTCACGTATACAAGACTCACACAGAGACATCACATCTTTCCAATCCGTGTATAGAAGCACACGTTATTACATTCTTCTTCACTAATACGTTTGTCCGAAGATCCCTCATCCTCCCACGGCTAAATTGTCGCCTGACTCTTGACACGTAATCTGAGTGGCGAGTGAGACCTGGTGGGAATCGTTGTCACGAAACCGGCTGCGAAAGTAATCTTCGCCTGTTTCGGTATTAGGAATCAAAGGGGGATGCGATAGCGGATTCTGCGAAAGCGGATGAGGAGACGACATGGTTGAGGGAGGGGTGACATCGGATGAGCCGGATGTACGGCGAGGTAGCAAATTGGGCGGTCGAGGTAATGCATGACCAGGAGAACAACACGAGTTCCGCTTAGATCCAGTATTGGTCTCTTCTTGAGGAACGGGTGAGAGGCAGAGCACGTGCGTACCTCCAGGGAGCGTGAGAGGTGGAGAGGGAGGGATCTCGTCCAGATGACAGAGGTGTTTCCTGAAATGGCCTTTCGCTGGTCGTTTCTCAGGCGAAGTCAGAATGAGTTGAACAGCGACCGTACTATGATCGACCGCATGCCGCATTGGATCTTCTTGACCGGGTAGAGCTCTCAACATGAGTTTAGTTGAGTTCGAGTCGTTGAGGTTGTACAGGAGGAGATAGGATGGCGGATAGACCCATCTGAAGCTCGAACGGTCAACAAGAGGGTGTAAACCTTAGGTGGCGTCTAACGACGAAAGCATCTGTGCTACCATCTCGCGCTTCCCATATATACCACGGTCACTTCCCTTAACACGCTACACAATCGTCTTGTTTGTATCTCTCGCACAAGAGGCAACCCAAATAAAGCCAGAAGCACAGGGGATGAATGAAAGGAAGCCTGCAGACTTATCGCGCTGCACGCAAGACTGACGCAGAAACGACGGGCCTGGTGACTGATGCTCGAATGTGGCACGTTGCAGGTATGACCACCTGACCCATCACATAGCGGTTCTTGGTCAAGATGCCAAGACAGCATGATGATCTGATTCTCGAAGTACTTATAGATGGAATGATTATTGAACAAAAGGCCTTCCCGGACGGTGTTCCTGCAGAGAGAGGCTGGTTCTCGGCTGTTCTAAGGTAGCCTTCGTTCCGTCCCAGACCCATGTAAGCCTTGGTATATATGTTCATCCCTTATCTGCCTGGTTCAGACATGGATCTCACTTTTTCCTTGAGTTCCCCTACCGCTTTCCCTCTTACGCCCCCAGCCACCACATCGTCTTGCCTCACATCCTATCAGGAACTGATCATTGATATCTCGCTCCACCCAACATCCAGGTTCGAAGCGGTCCGCAGGAGAAAACTTTCGCAATGCCAGCTATCGTGTTCTGCCTTATTGGTATCCCCAGCCTTGCTTAGTCTATCTGCGATAACATCTTCGCGCCGAAATTCTTCGCATCCGGTCTGAACAGATCCTTCAACTGTCTTTTTGTCAATCCAGACTGAGTTTCAAGCGAATAAAGGTCAGACTCAATGATATATGATGCGAACAGAGAAAGAGAACCGCACCTTCTCCGCGACAATATCAGCTGTAGTGCCTTTGACGGCAAACTCAAAGAGCGCTGCGACAGCTGCTTGTTTTGCGGCCTGCATTTCCGCCCCTTTAGGCTTGATACCCCCAGGAGATTTGTTCGGTGTGATAGGACTCCTGTCGGAAGTCTTTTTGCCTTTCTTGGGCGTACTTGGAAGCGAGGTGACATCGGGTTTTTCCTCATGAGTAGACATGTCGATATAGCTTTTCTGATCGCAAGGTAATAGAATGTGAACTTGCTCGAGAGTGAGAGATGAGACGGGTGTGTAACACTTTGTGTTCTGTACGGATTATAAGCGGGATGCATCGCTCCTTCCAGTCTATTCAGAAGCAAGCACCATACTTATATGTGCAGGAGTCTGTGTGATAACACGACAAGGCGTTCAAAGGATGATGAGATTAGTGAGAGAGATCCGCGCGCCGGTTGCGGGATCTTCCGTTTGTGTCTGAACTTATGGTGATGGAGTAGAAGATTGAGTCGGAGAGCAAGAATCCTTTAGCTCTTATGTTTCGATATCATACGAAACGATCTTGAAATCCCGCATTCTGCGAAGCTAATTTGCATCTCTAAGGTCTGCCGTTTACTTCATAAATACAGACCGTCACAATCCCAATCTCATCATGCCTTCCGAAGACGAAGCGAAACCTACCATTCCGTCCACTCCGACCAAGAAGAAGTCCTCTTCCAAAGAACCCATCACACCCAATAAATCACCTAGAAAGAAGCTAGCCGCGGACGACTTACAGTCTATGAAAAGGGAAGCTATCAATGCGGTTTTCGATTTCGCTGTGAAAGGCGATACACTCGCACTGATTGCGGAGAGAGTCAGTCCAGCTATCACACCACAAGTATTCAATATGAATACTGATCATCACCGGATCTCATTAGAGCGGTCTTAGTGAGACGCAGGTCAGGGATCTATCTAGGACAGGGCGGGCCGGGAATACCAGGGCGAAATGTATGGCGCTGCTTGATAGCGGGACATTGTGAATTAGGCGAGTTTCGACGGAATGTATGACGGCTAAGTGATCGTTCTTATTGAACAGGGAGATCAGGTGGGCCAACTAGACAACTGTAAGACCAGCCGTGTGCGGTAAGGATGATTTTGTCCCACGATGCTTGCGTTTCATTGGATATATAAATCAATTTAGATGGACCTCATCATCAGTTGCTGGTGTGGCGCAGTTGGTAGCGCGTATGCTTAACATTAACTTGTACGCATACGGTCCTGGGTTCGAACCCCAGCGCGAGTACTTTTTGCCCAATGTGCAAAGTCTTTGCGGTTTGGCAATTGATTGAATCTGCCTTTCCGTCCCGGGACCTGATCATCAAGTCCCTTCTGCATTTTTGAGGTATATTTGGACATGATAGTAGGAGTCGTTCGCTTCCGAGAGGCAAAAGGAGAGTGCATGAACGATCGCGCGAGTCGGCGCGCAGGGCGTTAGTTACTGCGCGCAGACTGAGACGTTTTCGAAAATCTGTCCAAATATGCATGGAACCACTTGAGCGTCAAGCTTACAGACGGACTGGTCAAGGACTGCACCGCCCGCAACTGCGAAACATGTGAAATTTTCATGTATTATACAGGATCGATCGATCGAGGTCAATTACAACGGGAAGCCGACCTGTTTTCCTTCGCCCATTTCAAGCTAGTCAAGAGTATCGTATCACTCGGCCATGACCACATCTTTCTGTACCATGTTGTCGACCCAAGCGTCCATCTTGGTCTTTGCGGCCTGCTGCTGTTCTGCTACTTTAGTCTGAGTAGCGGTCGATGATACCGAGTCGACGTTATGATAATAATCTTCTGAACCTGAGAATGATTTCGAGATAAGCGAAACAACGAATAATACGACATGGCACGGGACTTACCAGCTACGAAGAACATTTTATACGTGCCAAGCGAGACCTTGACACCCATACCACTCTTAGCCTCCTGACGTACATCGTCTTCCAGCTCGACAACGTTTCTGAGGGAAGAAGTGAGAGTCAGCCGATGTTCAGATGCACGAACGCAAGGTTCAGGCTGACCTTCGCAAGAAAGGCGGTTCAACAGCATAACGGAGACCCTCTGTGGGATGCGCCTGTGACGAGATGTAAGCGTTAGGTCACTTCCGCTATACTAATCGGACGCTGACACTCACCAAGGAATAACTATCGATGTATGCCTCCCATTTCTGCTCGGCAGTCTGTAGATCGTCGTTCGTGACATCCTCCTTTGATATTAAGAGGATTCGAAGGCGTTTGGAGTTTGATAACTGTGTTTGTCGGGTCAGCAGACTGGATAAACGATAGAGACCAAGTACTCCTTACCCAATCGATTTTGAACATGTTTTCTTCAGGCGCAAGAACCTTTTCGACTTCCATTCGGTAAGCGATCTGTTGTTTGACGCCTCGAATGTCCGAAGATCGGTCCGCTTGAAGCAGGGAGTACAACTCTTGACTCCTGTTGTCAGTCAGAATGTTTTGACAATGCTTGATCACCCCAGCTACAACCTTGTCCAAGGTGAAAGCGGGGTAAGCCTTGATACCGTACATGAAACGGACGGTTTCTTCGAAGGTAGGCGTGTCGATTTCGCCATCGAAAAGCTTTTCACATTGATCAAGGAGATGATGGTAGAAATGCGCGGCCGGGTTTGAACCCTCTTCCAAGATTGCTGCGGCGGGATCTGTCAACCCGAGTTCTTTGGCCAGGGGGTTTACTGGCTGATACCCAGCTGCATCACCTGAGAGCCCGTTGGCGATGTCCTTGAAGGTCTTCAGCCGCGAATAAAGCATCTGGTCGCGATCGTGTTAGTTCTGGCAAGGATGTCGACATGGAAGAAATGGGCTTACCTGTAGCATGCGGAAGAAGCAGAAGTAATTGTTGTTCCCGAAGAAGGTCCACCGCCGCGGTGCGGGCTTTGGCTGTTCTGTCGCTTGCGAAGCTGCATTGGCAGCATCAACCGCGACCCAGGTTCGTTCTCCTTCTTGAATAGCAGCGCGGCTGGCAGCGACATCTTCGTCTTCGTTCATCTTGTCGTCGATGACCGATGCAGCGTCTGCATTCGAGGCAGCATCCGTCATGACAATGTCAGCGTTGCCGTTTGTAGGCGTCAGAGTCGCTTCTGGTACGGCAGGCGTTACCGATTCGGATCGCTTCCCTCGCTTTTCTCCGGCTTCAACGACCTGTCTTAGCAGCTTCGTTCGCAAGTCGCCCTTCCCTCGATTCTTCTTGCCCACTGTACTAGATCGGCCATCGTCATCCTCTGCCAAGCTACCCGCATCGCTGGCTCCATCACCCAGTTCGCTGCCGTCGTCTTCGGTGGAGCCGTTTGCAGACTCGCCAAAGGTAGCATCATATTCCGATGCATCGAACTGGAAGAACAACGGGACAAAGGTTCGCATAAACGTTTCGACGCGATCACGGTCGGCCGCTGCAAGGGTCATACGATCGAGGTATGAGAACGACAATTTCAAAGCGTCCTGCAGACAGTCGATATCTTCAATTGAGAACTTGTACTGTCCTCTTTCGAAGCCGGCGAGCGTTGCAGACTCGCCTGATACAGCCTGTCGCTGCGTTTGCTCTTTTCGAAGCGCCTCGACCTCTGCGATCAGAGTCTTGGCAGCCAGAGCCTTCTTGTCGTTCGCCTTGAAGACGACTCCCTGGTGATCGAGCGACTTGTAAAAGTTCTTGGCATCGACTTCTCGCCAGACCTTGTTCCATTCCCGTTGTGCCTTTTTCCACTCCTCATCCTTTTGTTTCAGACGGGCGAGAACAACAGGGATGGCCATGGCTGGCTGCTCGTGTAGTGCGGCGATCACTTCGAGACCCTGCTCTCGTCCGTAGATCTTCTTCAAGATACGTTGGTAGATGGATTTGCTTTGTCCACCAAGTCCCGGTTTGAGCTTCCACTGAGCTTTCTCCAGCTCATCCATCTCCTTGATCCGAGCGTTGAGTGGCTCGAGGAGCGCGATCGTACGGATGTTCGCTTCGATATGGTAATCATACTCGTGACGTTCTTCCTCGGTCTTGTGCAACGCTTCTTCGTAAGCGTTTCGTTTGTGTGCGGCTGAAGGCACGGCATCCTCCGAAGCCCATGTGGGATGGGAGACCCATTCGTCGTTGAGGACTTCCCAACACATCGGATCTCTTCCTGAGCAAGCCAGGTTGACCTCCTGACGACGATAGCATGATCAGCCAGTTTCAAGGGTATACAAACAGGTCGTAGACTCACCGACTTGGGCAACTTTCGATAACTAGGTCCAGAAGCACGTTGATTGTTCAAGTCCACCTTGGGTCGCTGCAACATCGGGATGTTCTCGGCCACACCAAGAGGGTCTAGGCTGATCATGTTCGTGGGCGGATTCGTGATCTGTCCATTGACGTCGACGTTGAGCTGAGGCCAACCAACGAGCGCTTTAAACTCTCGGAAAAGATCGTTGGAGTCTCCTCCAAGGAAAAGAGCTGCCCTTTCGATCAAGGTTTTGGTATCGATGATATCGTTGACAAAGAGGTTGAGCAGCTTTAGGAATTCGTGGTACGTCACACGATCGTCGATCTGTTTCTTGACTCGTTCAAAGAAGACGACCTCGTTTTGGCTGGCGAGGGTGCTAGGACCGGTAGGTGGTTGAGAAGAAGCGAGACCGACGTTGGAATGTTCTTCGGCAGGAGTAGCATCTCGATGCGTGATCTTGTTCTTCTTGTTCTGCACGTCGATCGGGGCCAAGTCAGTGACGATCACGAGCCGACACGCACGGCGCAGTACTCACCCTCGCACCGCCTTTCCCTTCCTTATCCGCGGCCCTCTTCTTCCTGACCCCGCCAGGAGCGAGAGCAGGAACGACCGTCTCCTTGATTTCCTTTTCGATCTTGTTACTCCTCTTGTTCTTGTCGACAGGGGGAGGAGCCATCGTCGCCTGGGCCGCCAATCCGCCTTGAACTGCCGCTCCGAGAAAGTCTCCACCGAAGAGCCCACCGGACGCTTGTTGTCCGTCAGCACCGGGTAAGAACTGCGAGAACTCGTCCAAAAGATCGGGAGCGTTATCGAACAGTACGGTGACTTGCGAGTAGACCTATGGACGATCGGAAAAAAGTCAGTCTGAGCTCATACGAAGGACGACCATCGCGCACACACCTCGTTGATATCCTTTGTCTCCTTTTGATAAGTCTGTAAAATCTCCAAAAACTGCTTGTACGTCTCGGGATCGGACGAGAACCTGTTCTTGATCTTGTTGACGAAAGCGATGGCGTGATTGAATTCTACCATCTGAGGTGGACGTTCGTGCGTTTCCCTGCCTGGGATATGTTTGTTGACCATGGACAAGGACGGGTTACTGGCGGGTGGGTATTGTTGGAGGACGTGGGATTGGAGTACCGAATGACCCTGAGGAGGTTCTTGCTGTTGCTGTTGCTGTTGCTGTTGCTGTTGTTGTTGTTGCTGTTGCTGCTGGACGACAGACCCCGCCACAATCTCCTCCCTCCCCCTCTCCCTCTCCCGTTCCCTCTCCGACTCCTGTTGCTGCTGCTGCATACCACTAGCCAACAACTGTACCGCACCCGGAGTGGCGGGACCTCTCCCGGTCCATTTCCCAGCGGGCATTCCGATATAAGGATTGATCTCCTGCCCCATCCTGCCCTGAATCGCCAGGGGTGGTTGACCGGGCCCGACCGAGCCGGGTAAAGGGAATGGGTTGTTGGGCGTTTGAGATCGACTGGAAGGTATCCCGGTGGTACCCAAGGCAGAAGAAGTCATGGCGGGTGGGAAACCCGTCCCCCTATTCCCCTGATCCCTCTGAATCTGTTGCTGTTGCTGCTGCTGCTGCTGCTGCTGTTGTTGCTGTCCCAACTCCCTCCCCCCCGCACCAAGCCCAACCGCACCTCCCACTCCCGCTCCCACCCCCATCTCTCCCTCCTCCTCCTTCTTCTTCCCCCCCTCCTCCTTCTCCTTCTTCTCCAGCCCCTCCTTGGCCTCCCTCTCCCTCCTCTCCCTCTCCGCCCTAGCGAACCCCCCGGGAACCTGATTGACGGTCCCCTGAGGCGTCGTGACCTGGATCATCATCATCCCCCCCCCCTTGACCCCGAAAGCCGGATCGCTCCGCATCCCAATGGGGAATTCGGCAGGGTCCGTGCTGGTGTAACATTCGATCCGGTAGCCGGGAGGGAGGAAGGTGTTGAACCCTTGGATGAGGGAGGGTTGGTAGTGGAACAGGGTGGATACTCTATCGATCACTCCGGGCGTGTCGATTCTGTCGTGCGTCGAGTCGAATGGAACGGAACGTCAATACCCCAAAAAACAACCACAACCAAAAAAAAAAAGGTCAAACTAACGTCTGCCCCTTGAACTCCTTCATGACGTCCAAAAACCTATTATAAACGTCGGGTTGATCGGAGAATTGTACCTGCACGTATCACAAACGCCATCATCAACATCAACATCAACATCAACATCAGCATCAGCATCAGCATCGCCAAACATCATCAACGACATCATCATCGTCAACAACCAAGCGGCGAAACCGAAAACTCACCTTGACCTGATCCAAATAACTGAGCGCGTCCCTAACGTTCAGAGGTCGATAGGCCGCTCCTCCCGGTGCCGTCGCACTCGCACTCGCACTGGCACTGGCATTCGCACTGGCACCTGCATTCGCACTGGCACTGGCATTCGCATTCGTACCGACTGTTGCACTGGCGGGTGTTGTTGCACTAGCCGTCCCACCCGTTCCGGGGGTGGATGTGGGTCCGGTCAGGATTGGGGTAGGGACGGTGTTCGATGTGGTGGATCCTGGTGTAGGTATGGATCCAGGTATGGGTGTGGGTGTTACGGCAAGGTTGGGACCGGTACCTGCGCCTGCGCCTGCACCTGCAACGGCATTGGCATTGGCACTGGCACTGGCACTGGCACTGGCACTGGCACTGGCGATGGGATTTGTCACGCCAGACGCGGACGGGCTGGGCTGGGGAGGAAGGGTAGGTGGTTGTTGTGAAAGGGTAGGGTTTGGTTGTCCTTGTCCTTGTCCTTGCGGTTGCGATTGAGCTTGTCCTTGTCCTTGTCCTTGTGCTTGTGGAAGTTGAGAACCCGATCCCCCCCCACCTATCCCACCGCCAGACCTCTCCAGCCCCAATCCCATATTCCCCGTCAAACCCGCTCCTCCGGGCACTGAGGACGGTTCGGTCCCGCTCTGATCTGACTGAGGAGGAGGATAACTGGAGTCCGGGTTGGTTGGGGTTGGGTCTCCTCCAAGCCCTGGCCCAGTCTGCGTTTGAGATTGCGATTGAGATTGCGATTGAGGTTGAGGTTGAGGTTGAGATGGGGTTGATGGTACAAGAGGCTGAACGGAGTTCTGTTCGTTATGCGTAGTAGCAAGACCACTACCCGCACCCGCACCCGCACCCGCACCGGCCACCGCAGCCGTCCTATCCGAGGGTTCTCCGACCTGTCCGGGCTGACCGTGACCGACCTGGCCAGCCGGAATGGGAGCTGGATCGGACCTGTTCCCCTGGACGTTCATGTCAGTACCCGTGGACCTTCCAGGTTGGGCGGTGCGTGTGGAGTTGGGGTAAGTGGACCAGTAGAGTAGGAGTGAAATGGTGGAGGGAGTGGAGTATGTGGTGGGTGGTGGAGGAGGTGGTGGAGGGTGCGTGTGTGTGTGGTGGCAGAGCAGCGAGAGCCGAGTGGTGAGCGTGTAGGTAGAATCGATTGAACTGAACTGAACCCTTCCACCTGTTCACATTTGCTTCCGCCCACACACGCTATCTCATGCGTTTATCGTGCATCCGCGAGAGAGTATGTGATGTGATCTCACTCGGTGACGTGTTGTTGCACCGCGGATGATAGCGTGTGGGGTGTGCCGTGGATGGATGATGCGTGAACCAAGTGGAAGCGCAAAGGTGAGATTGGGAAGCGCATATCGACCTGAAACTGAAACTGACTTCGATGGGTTCTCCTGTTCGAGTTGACCTCCAAGTTGCCCGTTGCCCGTTGAACATCGAACAGCACGTGATCACTCGACTGCGACTGCAACTGCCACAGCAACTGCCACCAACGCAACGATGCCCCCCAAACTCCCCCAACTACGTTCACTCCACACCTCCTCACTCCGTCTCTCCCCGCAACCACCCTCCACAGACCCGCTCTACAGACCCACCCATCCCCTTCAGACACCCACCCCAGATTCAACCCTCTCCGCCCTCCTCTCCCGTCTATCCCTCAACGATCATGAATCGGCGCAACACTTGGAGATGAGGAGAGAAGCGCTCCGGACTTGCCTCGTCGATCCGTCCTATACAGCTTCCAAATCCACCCGCCCAACCACCACTTCGACGACGACGACGACGACGACGACGACAACCACGACGAAGAAAAACGGCCCCAACAACCTCCTCCTCTCTCAACTAGGTAACCACCTGCTCGGCCTCTTCACCTCCGAACACCTCGCCACCACCTACCCCAACCTCCCCACCCGCGTCCTCAAGAGCGCCGTGGCCGGGGTATGCGGGATCGATGCCTGTGGAAGCGTCGCCAGGGAATTGGGGGTCGGGTTGGGACTGGGCAACGGGGTCGTCGCGGTCAAGTGGGAGAGGTTGGGTTCCTCTTCCCCTTCTTCTTCTCTCGACGTTTCCTCCTCCGGTTCTGGTTCTGGTTCTTCCGCTTCCTCTTCCTCTGCGGCAGGTCAGACGGACGTCCAGGGCAAGCGGGAAAGCGTCGAATCTGCTGCCATCACACCGGCGCAGGGGAAGACGAGAACGATGAATTCGAAGAGGAAGGAGAAACATTATACGGAAGTCTTGGCTAATAGCGTAAGAGCGCTGGTCGGGCTGGTTTACCAAGAACGAGTGAGTCCCCTTTCCTTTTATCCCATCTTATCCCACTCACCCACTCCTCTCCTCTCCTCTCCTCTTTTACTCACCCACTCACCCACTCTCCCCCCTCCCCTCCCCTCCCCTCCCCTCCCCTCCCCTCCCCACCCCGCGCCCATTCGTCAGGGAATAACCGCAACCCGGCACTTTGTAACATCCCACTTCCTCTCCCGGAACCTAGACCTCCCCTCCCTCCTCAACTTCCGGAACCCTAAACACGTACTCGCCGTGGAGATCAGGAGGTTGATGGCGGACGCTGGGGTCGAGGGGGGCGCGGTGGTTAGTAGGTAAGTACGGGTGTGGGCTGGGCTGGGCTGGGTAGGGGGAAGGGTGGAGGGTTGATCTGTTATTTTCTCTTTTGCTTTTTTTCCTCTCCACCCACACGCCCACCCGCACAGGATCCTAGCAGAATCAGGCCGGACCTCCATCTCCCCCGTGTTCAATATCGGCCTCTTCCTCCCGTCTGGTCTGAAATTGTCCGAAGGCTACGGCTCTTCTTTACGAATGGCCGAGCATCGGGCCGCCATCAACGCTTTGGTCGCTATTTATACGGTCAGGGGGGAGTTGGCCGCGGGTCAGGTTGGCGAGGGTTCTGAGCAGACTCGGATGGAGACCCAGATGGATACACAGACGGGGCGGATGGGGGAGACGGGGATGGACCTCCCCACTTCCGCCCACTCGGGCCCGCCCTTGCGCTTCAACGGGTCCGAACGGGGCAGAGAGAGGGAGGGTCGGTTCAGGGGGAACGTCGCGCTCGGACGGGCAGAGGCCGTCTTCGGTAGTGCTGGTGGTGCTGGTGCTGGTAAGGGCGGGAAGAGGAGGAGGTGGGCTTAGGGGGGCGAGGTGGGGATGATGATGTCGTTTTTGTCGGGAAATATGAAGAGGGGGAAGGGTTATGAGATGATACCCCATCGTACACGTCTTCGAACTGACCTTTTCGCTTTCCGAGCCAAGGGGGAGGGGGGCGTCGAGTACGGAGTGTTTGGATCGAGGTCGTTATCCTGGAATTTTGCGCTGTTGAGAGGGTATCGTTCTTGGTTGGACGGGTCGGGCGGTTGGGCGCGGGGTTCATGTTGAGGATCGGAAGGAATGAGTGCATTGAAATTGACTGGGTACAGCCGGATTCTGGTAAACGCAGAGCTGGGTCGAAGATGCATACACTCTCAAACCATCCAGAGGTCTTGGAGGTCTCGTCTGCCCGCCCCCTATTACAAGGTCACAATTGGTTTCAGCGACTCCAGCTGATCTTCCCTTAGAAACCCTTGGTGCATCATCTCCTGGTCAGGTCAGGCTACATCAGAGGGATAGATATACGTCGAAGGAGCCTGCTCCGGTCGCATGCTGGAGTACGAGTCGATCGGATTTCTCTGCTGTGAAACGTATTCAACTCGTGTACTCGTGCGACTCATCACTTATCAACTCATCATCCGCAATTCATCGACTCGTTCACTTATCCACTCGATATCACAATGTTCGACTAGCTCGTTTTGATCGTCGATTAGGCCGACTTCTGCGACTGCCTTCCGAGTTCACCCAGGCTCGCAGCTGTAACTTCTGGTTCAAAAGCTCACAAACTCTCTTGTCTGTCCCGGAACAAGGAGGAAAGGGACGGACCCTACCTTCGTGCCGTGGTATCCAGTAGTGCTCGAGATGTTTGGCGTAAGGCTTGCGGATACACATTCTCCTGGAACCATATTGCTCCTGCAAATTATGTCGGCAAGTCCAAGCATCCAGAAACCAGACAGAAAGAACATCGGTCTATGCGGTATTAAACGGCAAGGACACTAGACAAAGAGTCACAGGAAGTGGGATTCCACCGCCAAATCGAACGATGTGGCCGCATCTATGAGCAGGTGGATGTTGACTGGTCCCTCCCGTGCTCTGACCCATACCTTCCCAGTCCCTGCAGTTTCGTTTGACAGCCTTAAGCCTTAACCTTCAGGCTCATCGAGGTCTGTTCTTTGCGGCCTGTTGATTATTAAATCATATCCAAGCATTTTAGCTCCTTTACAGCCGGATCGCTGGATCCGGAAAGATCGACTGCGTTTGGCGTCGTAAAAGGGGTTGACTGTGGTTTAAAGCTGAGTCTTACTGGCCATATATATTAACTGCCTGCGAAGAGGGTCTTCCCTCACCGACTAACGGCTAATCGAACCGGACTGGACCTCCCGAACCGATCGGCGTTGACGGTGATTGAACTGGTGGCGGGGGGGGGGGGGGGGGGTGTGGTGCTTAGATTTTCGTCGGTATCCGCTTCTACAGTACTTGGGTTCGTAGGCATCATGCAATAATCCGCTTCATTGAGAGGTGCGTAGGTACTACAGGACAGCTCCTCTTCTCGCGGTCGCAGTTCTAGGTTATCGACCCGGATCTAATCATACTGCGGGCGCCAAAAGGCCCAACGTTTATTTCTTCTCTGAAACATCGCTAAAAGGCACAAGCGCATGTTACAGCTCGCGACTCGCGCGTGTAGCACAACACGTAAAGGAGTGTATGGGGCGAAAAAGGGGTAAACTGACGTTTCAGTCCTGTTTAGATCGTTATAAAACAGGTATGGCTCTTGTAGGCGTGTGAGACAGCTTTTTTGAGATGCGTCTGCCTCTCATCAGATCAAGATTACCATCGCAGTCTTTCCGGTAATTCCATTCAAGAAGATGTTGTTTCACAAAGCGCTCGGTATGGCGATTCTATCAACTTCGGCCATGTTTTTGGTCGAGGGGAAGCGTAAGAAAGATGAGCCTGCCAGATTGTGAGTCCGAACGAGACAGGATACGACACCGGCATGTGTGCTCACCGCGACAACCTTGAACACTGGGATAAACAGCGACTGTATGTTCATCGAAGCATGTATATGGCTGTGGATCTACACCACTAATTCTTCACACATTCTAGTTGACCCAAACAGGCGTAACTTAACTTTGTTTAATCAAGGCGGACCGTTGTCTGAACAGCTCATACAGTAAGGGACTTCTTGCCTAGAGCCTCTTCCGGAGGTAGTAAAACTGAAGGATTTATCTGCCTTAGACCTCTCACTTTGAATAATAGTTGGCACCATGCAGCGGTGTTGAGTATGGTCATCAAAAATACATTTAATATGTCAATGATGGTCGACAAGAACGACGTCGAAGTGAGTAGCAATTCAGATGTGGCATTTGTTACTGGTTGAACGCCTAATGCGTTGAAACCTCAGGGCAATGTCGATGTAATCCTTCACGATGAATCGGATATAAGTCGTATGAGTACATATCAAGCACAGAAACCTACGTGGCAGGAAGTGCTCGATCAGAAGACATCGTCTCCCGGACGGCTTTCCGACAACCAGAAAAAGACCCACCAGAAATACAAAGATAAGCTCACAGAGTAAGCCGCACAAGATGAAACGGCAACAACTTCTAAAATTTGTCCCTAACTGATGCTTGATGTTATCAGCAAGAATCTACCTGTGGTATGGAGCGCCGTGCTGGAATCTGCTATGAAGTGTAAGTCGATGGTGACTTACATTGTAAGTGGATCGCGCTCAGTTATAAACATCGACTATCAGCTTGGCTCGACAGCAATCGAGATGTGGCAAGCAGATCGAACGAAGACGCTTCCTGGCCAGACTCGGGTTATCCATCCTGGACCTATGGAGCTTTGAGTGGTCAGATGGCAGACCGTCACGAAATACGCCAAGGTGGCCAAAAAGAAAACGACCTGGTCATGGCGGGGCTTCTGAGCGCTAATAAACAACCAGGATGCGCTATCACCCGAGGAGATACAGGAGACGAAGCAGAGAAAGCGAGATTGTGAGCCCTTCTCTGGCATACCATCCATACAAGCGCGGTACGCCACTGATCGTTTCAACACAGTGGTTTGGCAGGAAATACCTCCTTTACAATACAGTCTTATGTGTCGTGAGTTATCAAGTGTACTCTAACTTTTGTACTATACCCTCTGATAGCAGAATTTAGTAATACCATAACTTTAATAAACCCAAGGAAAGAAGTGTGAGTACCAGTACCTATTAAGCTATGCTCTCCGCTCTTACACACGTTTTCGAACTCAGGATTACCAAAGAGTGGGACGGTTGGTACATGTGTCCTTCCTACGAAGAACTCACACTGAAACCCAATGTCTAGGCGATGATTCCACTTGGAAATCGAATCAAATCGTAGACCAGGGATTTGGCAAGGTCGAGTAAGCGTATTCCGTTCATGATGGTGTGTCCGCACCTAACATCACGTGCAGAATGACACCTGATAGATTCCTACAAGCCTTCGAAGCGATTGAGATCTCACGAATCAACGCAGGCTCCTAATGTACAAGGCCAACGAGATGTATGATTCCTTCTTGTACCTTGTATTATATACCCTCTCACCCAAGTGGATTGTAGCGACGCGTGTCCGTGTTCAGACCGCAGATGCATAATTTTCTAGCGTGGTTTCTTCCTTGGAAGAAAACTCGTAGGGCTCAACTTAGAGATCTAATTAACGGGACAGGTACGAGATGAGCTGGTGTCTCCGAACAGGGGGTTTTCAAAGAAGCAGAAGTCTACAAACGAGGGGGAGATCGCAAGGCCACCTACCCTACAAAAATGCGTCGCATCCAGGCAACGACCACCCCATGACTGCCCCGAAATCTCCCATAAGAATACTGTGACAGACTTCATGAACGTTCATACAGATTCCGATGAGGGCAGATTATTTTTCAACGTCGACAAGGGCGATGACCTTGATGTCACATAGATGCCGCGCCTGAAAATCTCCTGGGTAACATCAGACAAGGAGTCCCTTTCGATTGATACCCCTAAACGCTTCTGAGCCCGTAGTGCACTCGTCTGTCTCAGTATTGTGCTTTGGAACTTTTTGTCTCAGATTATACGTGTCAGTCCATAAAGGAAGCCTACGAACAGGGATATAACAAGGGGTAGCTGGAGCGTTTGCGCTTGGCGACCGAGTGCGCGCGAGGTATATAATCGAACAGCGAGAAGCCAAACTTGACACACTGCCAGCGATCTTACAATCTTGAAAGAGAGGAATATCTGTATCTCAGATAGCACAAAATCGACGTAAAAACTCAATCAGAATGCTTTCCTTCAGAACGCTAGGCATATCCCTGGTGGCAATGGCGTTGCACGCGTCAGCCTACCCTAGCACTTTCGGGACAGAAGATTTCCAGGTACGCGACACCCCGAGACCTGCAGCGTGAGTGTCTGTTGTATGCCATATACATACTGAAGATGAGTTGAATGTCGACGAACGATCGCTTCTGTCGAAAGTGATGGTCAGTGAGAAGGCTGTACCTCGTGAAGAATCAGCCAATCCATTATTGATCGTCCTTAAAACAGTTACTATGCAGGCAAGAAAGTGGCAGTTATTTCAGGGTGATCCGAACATCAAAGATGTGACTCAGTCCGTCATCTCGATATCGAGTATTGAGTCAGGCAGGAGCTGAAACTCGTGGGGATTTCTCAGAGGCGTAAAGCTGAAAGACAGTTGGCTCGCGGCTGCTTCATCGATCATTGCGGTGAAGGATCCGGCCAAATTGAAGGAAATCATTATCGAAGCTGATCCGAATGCCGTGAGCGAACAAGTACATGTGTAACAGGTGAATGGTGCTTAAGTCTCTCCTTCCTTTCAGATTACGGACAAGGCGAATGTTACGTTACATCTGATTCAACATGATCCTCTAACATTCATGGTCAAGAAACCCACGAAGAAACAACTGATAGGTAAGAAGACCGGTGCTTTCTTTCGTGAAGGGGAGGAGTAAGTCGATTCGGCTTCAGTTAGGGATTCAAGCGATAACCTCGTTGACACATACACGGCCAAACCAGACCAGCCGTTTGGAACGCTGTTCTAGAGGAGGGCATGAAAGGTTTGTACCAATCGCTCCTAGATCCTGACAGCTGACCAAATAGACTTCCATACAGAATTGTACGATGCACAGCAGAAAGCTCCGGGAAGTGACCCATATCAACAAAAGCTTTACGGTATCGAGAAGGAACTTAACGGAGGGTATGCTAGTGGTGCACTTTTTGCTATTTATGGCGAACAAACTCAGCTTTCTATGTTGAACGAGACTTCGCAGGCGAGCCTCATCGAAATGATGGGCACAGACAAGTTGGCCACAACGACATCTCACCAGGAAGCGACGTAAGAGCATCTCTTTCCCTTGATACCTTTAAAACCTAATTTCCAGCACGATTTGCATAGAGATGTACCGAAAGACATGGCGTTCGCGGTGATGGGGTATGACCAACAGGAGTAAGTCTTGATTGTCTCGACCAAGTACTATTTGACTGATCGTGTTGCTGTAATCAGACAAAGGGTCGTATTGCATAGTCCGCAAGGCAAGGTGTAAGCATCGCGATAAGGTCACATAGAGTTCGCGGCTGTTCTCCTAAGTTCTTTCCCCTCTTTCATGCCATTAGCAAAGAGAACAGTAACATCAAAAATCACGAGGAGGCTGGAACATTTGAGTGAGTACGAGTGCCCACCACCTGCACTTGCATTGATACTGTTTGCGGTGTCTAGTATCGGGATTGATGCATATCAGAAGAACTTCCTCTACATTGAATACCTGGATCGGAAATTATGATATCTCCTCTCACATTACTTGACCTGTTTCCCTTGCAGTAGTAAACCGTACCAGGTGTCAGGTGCAACCCCTCCCGCGCCACTCACGTCTGCAACTTGTACAAAAACGTATATTCGTTATCGCGTTGATTGTTATGTTTGTGCGCTTCCATCATCAAGCGCGTTCGCGAAAAGTCCAAGGCTTGCGTTGAGTTGAATCTCGCTAACAACCTTGCACTCCTGCTCTCTGAACCTATAAACCGATTCGGCTGTTCATCAATCTCTACCTCATACAGCTGGTCATACATAATGGACCAGGTTTACTTGCAGGAACAGCCTGTCGAGCATCACCATTCTCATCATCACTCGCAACACCCACACGAACTGGTCGATCCTACGCTCGCTAGCGTTCATCTAGACCCTTCGTCTGGTGAACAAGCTCACGATGTATATCTCGATCACGGAGCCGATGTAGAGGAAGGCCATCTGGTTCACAATGAAGTACAACAAGAGGGAGATGGAGGGGAACATGATCCTTCTGCGTACGACGCCCAGGCTTTGGTAGAAGCACACCAGCTAGAGCAGCAATTAGAACTGGACCATCATACGGGACATCATCATCATCACGGTCATCATGCACATCATCTTGACCCTGATAGTCTAGTTCATGGCACTTTGGAAGACGCAGGAGTTGGATATCATCATATGGGCGAAGAGGAGGCGGGTATGGATATGGATAAACCGAGAGTATCTCACAATCGAAACCCGGGCGGTAAAAATCAGTACGGAAGTCCAGGTCAGTCGGTTTGGCATCACAATGGAAATGTTGGATTTCAATTGATCCGACTGACTCGATCTTAGTTGACCCTGATAAGCTGAGAGAGATATTGAAACATTACTTCAATGTGGAGTGTATCACCGAATGGAAGACCGTCTTGACCAAGCTGGAAGCTGAGCATGGTATCAAGATCAAGTCAGTCTTCCCATTACACTTCCTGCTCTATACTTTAAGCCTCAATTAAATTGAGACTTTGCGCTTTCTCAGACGAGCCACCCTAGGGCGTTATCTTCGTCAATTCAACATCGGTGGATCAAGGCGGATGAATTATTCAAAGGAGATGGCTACCCCCATCGTTATTGATCATATCAGGGAGAACGACCCTCATTGCAAAGAGTCGCCTACGAAGATCATGAGAGATTTAGGCAAAAGAGGGATTCATATCAAACGGTTAGTGAACAAAGGCGGTTGATTGGACGAGGCCGCTGATTTTAGCGCCTGGACATTTGTAGGGATGTGATCCGGTTGATCATGCAGGAACATTTCCCTCTAGGGTTTGATCAGAGACGACGGAATTCAAAGTTCAAGAAGAGGAAGGATGACTCAGGGTCTCCGACGCTAAGGACGCTGGTGGACGGGATGGAGGATATCGATCCTTCTGCTGACCCTCATCACCATCATCACGCACATCATCAATCTCTTCTCCTTTCGGGCGGAATCCCTACCGCTTCTTCGTCGGGATCTTCGTTGGGTAATAGGAAACTGGAAGAAGCTCAGGCCGAAGCGGCGAGGGCGATCATCATGAATATGGCTATGCAAGCTCAAATGGCCGTTAGCTATCGACAAGAAGCACAGGCAGCTCAACAGGCTCAAGTGGCTCAGCAACAAGCTCACCAGCAGGCTCAACAGAGGCATTTGATGATGCAGCAACAACAGCAGCAACAGCATCATAGACGATTACAAGGGAGGAGACTTGGGGATGATAGGGATGATAATGGGGTGGATGAGTCGAGTCATGCGGAGAGCTCAGCTGTGGCTGCTGCAGCTGCTGCCGCTGGGCTGATGCAACATCTAACGGATCAAGCGGGAGCGGGTACAGATGTTGACGTCGGCGGAGAGGACGATGCGTACAAGGAAGATCCAAGCATGGATGCTCTAAGGGAGGAAGCTTTGCGTCAGGTCGCTCAGTTGGAAAGTTTCAGGAATGTCGAGTATGATGGGTACAGTGAAGTTGTGGGAGAAGGAGACGGTCATGAGACGTCAGGGTATGGGCAGGAGGATGATACAGGGGTAGGAGTTGATGATGGGATGTTCCGACATGATGGGGGAGAGCAGGAGTTGGATCCCGAGTTGGGGGTACACGAAGATATGTAGACACTCTCCCGGTGGGCAAGTAAACCTGTACGTTTGAATCTTGTATATTTCCGCTAGACTTTGTTGGTTGTTGGTTAGGCCTGATGTTGTATCGATAAATTGAATTCTCAAGTTGCGCGTGAAATCTCTGCTCAAATTCCAGTTAGACGTTTCCTCGTTGATTATGAGATTCAAATGTCTTTCATCTGCACACTTCCGTCCTCTATTCATTCCTATTGCCAGACCTTCATCCGCTCACTCTATGCCCAGGTCACCTGACAAAAGATGGCCTTCCCCCAGCGAGCGGGAAGACCGTCGTCGTCCGCCTGTCACGTACAGTGTCCCTCCGCGGTTTGACCCTCGGTATGGTTACAAGAGGGACGATAGGGACAGGGACAGGGATAGAGATAGGGAGAGATATATCCCCCGTCAACAAGCAGAGTATGATGATAGAGGCTATAGACGCAGCTGGCCTGGCCGTTCAGGTCCTCCCGGTCCTGGAGGCAGAGACTCAGAGGACGGGTATGACAAACCTACATACTCTCGAGAAGGTCAGTCTGACGAAACATCTATACGAGCTCTACGGAGACTGAATCTCTTTAGATGAAACAGGATCGAATAGACCATCAAGCTACCATCCTCCACCTATTCCTTCCCGCTCTAGACCTCATTCTCCTCTTCCACCAGCTTCATCTACCTCGACTTCAGCCCATCCTAACGCTCACAGTGCCATACCCCGTACTCCTGCTCGAGCGCAGACGGACGATGAAGGATATTCTACAGAAGAAGGTATGATCACTCCTAAGAAATCCAAGGTAAAAGAATTGCCAGAAACGAACGCGGTTCCGGACGCAGACGTCGAAATGGGAGAGATCAAGGAGGAAGAACCCTTGAAAGAGCAGAAAGTAGTCGAGGAGAAGGAAACGAATCCGGAAGCTCAAAAGGAGGTAGAGGATATCGAGAAGGTCGTTAGGGAAGAGCCACCACCCGTGCCTCCATTAGCTTCCACTTTACAACCACCACCACCTTCAAAGTCACAGCCACCTTCCGCGGACCAGTCTGTGCTGCCACCCGCAACTTCCCCTAGCTCATCCTTACAGCAACCTCCTCCTTCTCCAGCTCGTCATGAACAACGGCGACTATCGCCCGTAAAACTTCCTCCTCCTCCAACTCGCTATACCTCACCTCCCCGCATCCCATCTAATTATCGTCCGCGTGGATCAGGCGGAAGAGGAAGAGGGATAGGTAGAAGATACGATGATCGTTCCCGTTCACGCTCGCGTTCCCGGTCTCGATCGTTGTCAAGGGAAAGAGATTATCATCCCAGGTCTAGTAGGAGATCTAGATCACGATCACCTCGACCTTTACTAAGGGACGCGGGCGATAGACGTCCTCCATTCTCTGGTCCGGCTGTCTCGAACGGACGAATCCTACCTGGCAGGTCACCTGTGAGGAGTAACAACAAACGACCTAGATCTTATTCCAGATCAAGGTCACGTTCTTCTCGAAGCTCTTCCGTGTCACGATCGTCATCTCGTTCACGAAAGATCCCCACAGCGCCTAAAGGTCCTAGAGGATTTCATCCACCTACCGGGCCCAGTCTACGAGGAACAGGTTTCACACCAAGAGGTGGATCGGGATATAGAGGTAGAGGAGGATATGTTCCTGCACAAGCGGGTTTCTCGGGGAGAGGAGGATTTGGAGGTTCAGCTCCTTGGACAGGGAGGTATACCGCTTCTGGAGAAAGAGCGATTCCGACCGGACCTGCAGGGGATAGAGATAGGGAGAGGGATAAAGAACGGGATGAGCGAAGTTCGGTGAAGGAACCGGTGGTTGGGAGGTGGGCGGAGAGGAAGGCGATGGCTGCTGCTGAACGGCCTGGTGACGTTTCAGGTTCGAATCAAGCTGAGGGATCGCCTATGAAGGCCGTAGAGGACTACAGGGCGAAAGAACACACCTTGCCAGTCAAGCCTGAAGAGCGATCACAAACACAGGTCGAGAAGGAAGCGGCTGCTCTGCCTGCTAGTCCTTATAATAAGTCTTCTCAAGCAGGGGCCGTTCCCCCTCTTCCTCAAGTGCCTAGACAAGAGATCCGAATTTCCTTAGCACCTGTCCAAAAGGGGCTTGTTGATCAAGAAAGAAGACCGAGCTTGAGTGCTTCTGCGTCCACGCCGAAGTTATTGGCTTCTCCCGCTCAACCATTAGCAGAGCTCGACTCGAATGCGAAAAAGGGATTGTCCCCTATGGGCAATACTCCTGGCCCTTCTCGACCCATCACGCCTTCTGCTCAGGTGCAACAGGTTAAAGCGGAGACTCCCACAACACGACCAAGTTCGGGGCACGGGACGCAAACGTTACCTAATCCTACTCAACAATTACAGCATCCTCCTCCTCAGCGATCGAGGTCGAGCCGACAGATCGATCGGTCATGGCGAGCATATCCGGGACCGAAAGAAGTTGTTCCTCGACCTAGGGATTTGAAAGAACAGATTATCAGAGTTCCAGGAGCTGATATGCCCATGGAAGGCGATGATACAGAATTAGGTGGAGTGATCAAGCTTCGAGCGAGGGAACCGTTACCCGGCATTGAACCGCTCGAATCGGAAGTGAGTAGTCTTCACTTTGAGGCTGTACAACGACTGGTCTGACATACCCCTTGTCTTACAGCTTGTCAAGCTCCGCCATGAGCGGGACAAACAACACCACGCCATTCAATCGCAAGCTTCTTCCCTGAGGTGGAGTCGATTCGACGTAGCGATTGCTGAACAGGAATACGAAGCGATCAAGAAAAAGATCCAAGCGGCAGGGATGCAGTATATCACTCCGGGTAGTTACGGGTACATGTCACCTCCACGAAAAACCGCCTAAAATGAGCATGAGAAAGGGAGCGAGAGGAACAAGAGAGCTTGATAGGGTTTGGATTGTATGACGATTATTAACGATTACTGGCATCTTATGAAATCTATGATCGTGATTATTGACTCTATTAGGCAAGAGGTACATTCCTCCATCCACCGATCAGAGATCCGATCCCGAGTAAGAAGAGGAAGAGGCAGCCGTCCTTCCATACTTGGTTCAGTATCGATGCGTAACGGGTAACCAT
Organism: Filobasidium wieringae; assembly: GCA_001600055.1. Taxonomy (NCBI): domain Eukaryota; kingdom Fungi; phylum Basidiomycota; class Tremellomycetes; order Filobasidiales; family Filobasidiaceae; genus Filobasidium; species Filobasidium wieringae. The sequence continues at coordinate 311,597 of BCIV01000005.1, forward strand.
GAGGATCGGACGAGAGATATGAGGAGGCATGAGAGGGATGAATTGAGCGATCATCGATGGAGGCGAGACTGGGGTCTGTAGTGACGGCGATATGGAACATCAGATCGAGCCGGATCAAGTAGATGGAAACATATGCTTACTTTGATCAACAAGAACCTGGTGCTTTGGAGCAAAACCTCGACCATGACAAAAGCCCAGACTACCGGCTAATTACTCAAACGCATCAGCCCAATCGTCCTCCAACCAGACCAAACTGAATCAAACTCACTAAAGGAACAAAGCTTCTTTCCCTAGCCACATCCCCCACCCCACCATAACTCCCACTTAACAACCCATATTTCCCTAACTTCCAGTTCCCCTTGACGGCTCCATCCCTGTAATCGCTACCGATCAGGGGTTCCCACCAGAAGACCAAGAAGATGTAGAATAGGAAGATGGAGCTGAGGTGTAGGAGGGGTAAGAGTTTCGACAACAAAGGTTTCGGGGCGGATTGAGCTGGGGGAAAGAACGGGTTGGCTGGGAATTGTGGAGATTTGCCGTCTATTCCTTGTTGAGAGAACGCTTGAAGCATCGCAGCCATTTGATCTGATTGGTCGCCCGTTCCCATTCCCATTCCTCCCATCGGAGGCATCCCAGGGAATCCGGAAGAACCATCGGTTATTCCTAATGGATCGTTTCCACCTCCCATCCCCGCCCCACTCATTTGAGCCAACATAGCTGCCAGAGGGTTCTCAGGCATTCCTCCCGCCGAACCATTCCCAGCCCCGTTCGAAGGGAAACCACCCCCGCCTCCTCCCCCTCCTCCAAGAAGAGACATCATGCTCTCCAATTGAGCGCGGTATTCCTCATCTGGCGATCCGGTCTGAGGAAGGGAAGAAGAATGACGCAAATTCGAAGCGTGGTTGATAGGGTTTGAGCGAGGTTCGTAAGCTGGAGTCGAGGGGCCGCGGGAAGAACGATCCGTCACGGACGATCGAGGATGAGATGTAGATGGGCTCGATTCGGAGGCAGGAGGAGTGTTTGTACGAGCAATTGGGGTCGATACTGTGTTCATGAGAGTTGTGAGCTGGCGTGCTGGCAGTACGAGCGTCGCAACGAGAACACACCATCGATATATTTACTTCCCTCTTCTCCTCTTGCAGTGTTAGCTAGTCTAGCTAGACCAGAGTTGCCTAGCTCACGACGATCAGCTTACTCAGACTTGGAAGCTATCGATCCGAAACCGCGAACCTACCTCGAGCCAAGATCTTTGCCTTTCTCGCATCGGCTCTTCGTTTAGCTTCGTCCTTTCGATCCGAGGCTGGTAGTTCTGATGACATGGCTTGGAGGTGTTGTATGCAGTAGGATATATGTTATGGCTACTGGGTCTAAGGAATACCTAGGCAGAGCAACGTCGAGGAGATGATTTCTGACATGTGTCTGCCAGCGTTCAGCTAGTCGAGTCTCGGGTATTCTCGGATGCAAATCTCGATAATCTCACTCGATCGACCTTCGGCCGTTACATGGAATCACCTCAACCGCAAGTACAAATCACTGCTTCTTCAGCTCCTCCTCGACCAACTTCAACTGCCACCCCTTGCCTTTGGTCCATTCGTCGCACCCTTCTTCGACCGGAGCGTTGAGCTGGTCCTTAGGTAAGTAAGTCGCACGATGTTCCGCCGTCTGGGAAGTCGAGGTCCCGCATTCTCTGCAAGATCGGGTCAGCAGAGATCAGTTTTGCTTTGAATTGCCAAGAAGGGGAGGGGTTGGGCTCACTTGTCACGCTTCTCGACCAGGTCCCAGGGGACTTGAGACGGTTCGGTGTAGGACATCATTAATTGTGGAGGTCCAAGAGGAAGATCAGGGTGGATATCGTATTGCCCTTTTCCCGCGGTATCGAAATCGAGATCATTAGCCAAACAGCTGGACCATTGATGATCCGGACGGTACTTACAAGTATGAATCGTCTTTCCATACGTATCGTGTAATTCGATCATGGCGGGAATCTCTGCTTGACTCATGACCACATCTACCGTCCGGTTGTGTCATCAGCATTTCGTCCGAATCGCTCCACGAATCTGGACTTACTGGGCACAACGCTCTTCCCTAACAATTGTAACATCCCCGATTCTACTTCGTATTTGTGAGAATGCCAATACTTTTTCTCCTCCTCCGGCCTGCGTACGAATCTCCATCATCAGCTCTCCCTCTCCCTGCCGCTCCCAATCGAACCCGGCACTCACAACGTCCTAAATACCTCAGCAGGCACGACATATTCAATGCCAATCACCCTCGCTCCGACCTCGTTCGAATCGTAGATAATACATTGGTGCATGTTCTGCCCCTTTAGGTGGGAACAGAGGTGATGCGCTTGAACATGTCGAGTGGGATCAGAAGCATAGACATGGAAGGCGCAGAGATGTTGGCGGATGTTCTTTAGGGGTGCGAAGCTGGTTCACAAAATTCAAGTACGGCGAGCCATGGAAGACACAGGGGGGAGGGAAGGACATACGACATGAGAGCTGAACCGGCTAGTTTATAGGTCTCGCTCGCTTCCGTCTCCTTCAACGTATCTTCATTCTGCTCCGTCAGTTTCTGAGTAGAGGTAGACATTTCGGTCCCTTTGAAGATGATAAGATAGTAAAGCTTGTTGTGAGTATAAACGGGGGTGGCCTTGTGTGAGCGATGGAATGGGTCTGAGATCTGAGACGAATCTTCGAGCTTTAGAGCTTTTGAAGGTCGATATGGATCTGACGTCAGCAAATGTTGGGTGATTTTCTACGTCAAAGAGGCGCAGGTCGTATAACTTCACAAATTCACAAAGTGGTACCAGCTTGACCTCTTATACTTACTGCATTTATGGAATTTATGGATCAGAGCTGTCTGGTGATACCTTGATACGATTCCAGATCCTCGGCCGTTTCCTTACAAAGAGAGCGCTTACGTTCACGCCGATGGCTGTATCGACATGCAATGTATCAGCTTTGATCTAAAACATTATTACTCCCATCATCGTCATTTCAGCCAACATGTCAGCCGTACTCGAGGAGAACACAGAGATATGGGTTAAGCTACCTGGAAACCTGTCTATGTTGCCAGTAAATCAGTAAGAATTGATACTTTTATCAAAGCATCAAGTGGTTGGCGCAGACTGCCAAAAAGATCAGGGTTCACCCCTGCCCTTTGTGGGCATCTTTCTCGTCCCATTTGATTGGATCTAGATTGCTCATCCTTACAGCACCATCCTTGAAGTAAGGGGAACGAAAGCTACGCTACCCAACCGGTTTCAGAGAACTAGGCGAGTCACGTGCCCGAGCTAAGCCTTGTTCGAATCTGGATGACCGTAATTACATTTGCTGTAGGAATTTCACTCAACACGAATTTCAGTACACTCGACATCATAGGTCTGCTAACTGCAATACCACCGCTGGCATACTAGCCGCACTCAACTGAAACGCCATGTCATCATCTGATTCGGGAGACGAAGAGGGAGCTCTGTTTGATCAGATGTTTCCCGTAAGTGATCGTCTCTGAGTTCGTCGATTTATCTAACTCTGTACTCCTCGTAGGAACCACCCCGACCCGCAACTCCTCCCCCGACCACATCATCCTATACCTTCCCCTCCGGCTCCCCTTTCCACTCACACGAACCTCTCCAATTACAACTGATAGGTCAACATCATTCCCTCTGGGGTCACGTCCTTTTCAATTCATCCATCGCCATGTCAGACTATATGGTCCAGGATGAGATCCATATCGACAAGTATCTCCGGGAAAAACGGGTCCTAGAGTTCGGAGCGGGCGGGAGTGTTCCCAGTCTAGTCGCTGGGGTTGTGAATGCTCGGGATCAAGTGGATAGGAAGGGGAAAGGGAAGGGGAGAGTGATCAGTACTGATTATCCGGATGATTCGTTGTTGGAGAACATCCGGGGGAATGTACGGAGGAATGGGTTGGAAGGGTCTGTCGAGGTAGAGGGGTTCGTTTGGGGTAGGAAATGCGATGGGATCCTTGAACATCTGAAGGACGACAACGTTCAGGAAGGAGCAGACGATGACGACGACGACGATTTGAAATTCGATACCCTACTACTATCCGATCTAATCTTCAACCATTCCCAACACATCCCCCTGATCCACTCGATGATGCACCTCATCCGACCCCATACCGGCTGCGCTCTAGTCTTCCATTCCCACCACCTGCCCCAATGGAGAAAACGTGATCTCCACTTCTTCAAGCTGGCCAAGAATCGTGGGTTCTCCGTGACAAAAGTCCTCGAGGAGAAACGAGGGGTCCAGTTCGAGAAGGATGCGGGAGACAAGGCGGTTCGAGAACGAGTTTGGGGATGGGAGTTGAAGTGGGATGGGGTGCTGAGGGAAGAAGATAGCGATCTTGAGGATCTGGATGGCAAGCCCGATGGCTCGTGATTCGTGCGTTCATGCGTTCATGCGTTCATCTATATAATGACAATTCGACCGGATCCGGCGGTTTCCATGCTACAAGGAAGATCCATTCTTCTCCTTGATCCACTTGTCGTGCACCTTTTCATCCGTCGGTCCGATGAACCTAAACAGAGCATCTCACGGATGAGCCCCTAATTCGATGGACCGAGAGCTGGACGATACTTACGGTCTCACCATCTTGTTAAAACTAGTATGACTCGCCTTGATCGTCCTCGGATCCAATTTCGAGAGGTACTTCATCGCTAAAGATTCCCATGCGTGGTACCTACCGACGAGCCCTCCGTCCCTGATCAGTCCCCGCTTCCTCCACTTGTCCCCTCTCCCTTCCCCGCTGACAGCGGACTCACGCATATTGCCCACTCTTATGGAAATCCCATTCATCCGTCTCGTGAACCTTTGCCACTTCCTCACCCCACCATCCGGGCCAAAAGAACGCTCTCGTGTTGAGAACGGTGAGTTCCTGGGGGTACCGTCTTGCGATTTCCTGTACGTTCCACAAAAGCATGAAGGGTGGGTGTGTATCAGCCTGCCACGTCCCGTCTTTCCCATAGAGGGATGGAAACCGAATACCGACCCAGGGTTTGACGACGGAATGAAAGGCCCATCGTCCTCCTTGAAAATCCTCATAACTAGCTCTCCACCGTTCCAAAAAGGAGGAATGAGGTTGACTTATGATGATCCCGTTCTAAGGTGCCGCGAAAGGGAGAAAGGCAAGAGGCGAACAAGGCTCAGTCGTGTTCCACAAGTAGAAAAAAGAGAAAACCAAACTCACGCACAACCCTTCGGGATCCAAGGGACTCCTCCGTGAATCCGTGGCGCTCTCCATACCCAGAGTGACCGGGTCGAACAGGAACTCGTCGAACGGTCTGATACTGTCAGCGCGAGGTGGGGGGGGGGGGCAAGGAAGGAGTGAGGACCGGTCGGTGAGGAGACAAGAGACGAGGAGGAGGGAATTGGGGGAAGAAAAGCTGAGCCGAGCCGAAGAGAAGAGAGGGAAGGCTTACATATAAGTATCAATATCCAGATAAATCCCCCCCGTGCTCAAGAGCGCTTCCAACCTGATCACCTGTTCACGAAAAACGATCATCGATCAGTTGCCATTTCGGTCCCTAAACCCCCCTTGATTGTAGGAAACAACACCCCCAGACCCAGAACAGGAAGACACTCACATCCGAGCGATGAGCAAAATGATCCAACTTGTTCCCGAATATCCTCGTAGGTACTCTTGCTTGACGGAGCGTTAGATGCGGGAGGAGGAGGTCCCACCATGGGCCTGTTGGGGTGTTGTGGTGGTGGCTGGGAGGGTTGGTGTGGGTGGGGCGGGGTGAGGAGAGAGGGAAATAAAGAGAGGGGGGGAAGAGAGGAAGAGAGGAAGAGAGGAAGAGAGGAAGAGAGGAAGAGAGGAAGAGAGGAAGAGAGGAAGAGAGGAAGAGAGGAAGAGAGGAAGAGAGGAAGAGAGGAGAGAGAAGGTCGAGAAGAGCGAAAAAGAGAAGGTCGAGAAAGAAAGAAAAACAGACAACCACCCATCAACCTCCTTCCCACAAGAAACACCCACGCCCAATCGGGTACTCACAAGTAAATGACGTCCGGTTTGATATTGACCAAGACGCTACGGACGGCTAGGTAAGCGTAGTAAGGGAATTCTTCCCCTTTCTTGTCCGTTGTCGACGATGAGGTCGAGGAGGATGAAGATGATGTTGACGAGGAAGAGGAGGAGGAGGGGATAAGATACCCCTCCCCATCCTCCTCCATTCGTTGATCCGGGAGAGGTTTCAGTCCGTACACATAGTGGACTATTTTAGGGACGAGCTGCCCGCCGTTCCCCCTTTTATGTCCGTTCCCTGCGCCCTCATCCGAGAACTTCCCGGGTTGAGAGATCCGAGCCATTATTTCTGGGGGAGGATCGGGGTACCCGTTTGAACCCCATTGAGGGGGCTGTATGAATTTTCCCGGTGGGACTATGAATTTGTTTCGTTCATGGGAAGAGAAGGGGAGGGGAAGGTGGATCGAGCGTGAGAGACGACCGAGGGTGAAGATGAGGAGGGTGAAGAGGATTAATTGGATGGGACGTCGGGGTTGGAATGACTGTTTTCGAGGGTGGGTTGTTAGTGTGACGGCATGGGAATTGGATGATGGGATACGGAAGGGAAGGGAAGGGGAGGGGACTCGCTTTGAATGTTTCTTTCCAACGACGTTTGTTTGATGAGATGGTGGTGTAGTTACCGCCCAGTAGTGAAGATTCCCTCGTCTTCATCTGTGGAGTTGTGCGTGTGTCGTGGCCAGTGACAGCGAGGGGCAGCTGGCAGGGGGCAGAGTGATGGCAGAGTAGCGAGAGCGAGAGCGTTACTCATATGAAACGGACCTACTCGCAGGTGGAAATACCAACTTACCACTGACCTCCACTTCTGTCACATCCCTCTATAGCTATCGACCTACTGTGGCGATATTGCTCACATCCATCTGTTCATCTGTTCACTCTGGACCACGTGACATCACACTCGCCACCCACATCACTCGCTCACTCGTTCACTCGCTGATGAACTACACGGAACACGATTACGTCCAAGCGAAACAGGATGAATTACTCACTTTACAAGTAGGTCACAGTGATCACACGCTTTAATCGATCGGATGATTACTGACTGTTGATGATACTCCCAGTCCATATACCCTGATCAAGTACACTCCCTTCCCGCCACCTCTACAAATGGTGCTGAAGCTGCAAGAGGAGAGACATGGAGTATAACGTTGGATATCACTTTACCCGCTCTCTCTAGCTTTTCCATAACCCCCTCCATCACAACCTCAACCGCAACTTCAACTTCAACCACAACCACAACCCCGGCCAAGCCGACCCAAGAGACCCTCAATCCCAATGTAACAACAACCTCAGCCCATTTACCCCCGGTCACTCTGATCCTACATCTCCCACCTTTTTACCCCTACAAATCCCCCCCTAGGTTGGTGGAGGTCATAGGTTGGGGGGTGCACGATCGATTGACCGATCGGACCGCTCGAGCAGGGCGAGAGGGAGCGGGGAGGAGTTGGATAGGCAAGTCTCTGGGGAGAGGGTTGAGGAGGTTTTGGGATGAGGTTGTAGGGGTGGTGGATCACGACGAGGGAGAGGATTATGGTCAGGATGATGTGGACCAGGATGAGAAAGTGGATGATGAGGATAAGGATGATGAGGATAGGAATGAGGAGGAACAGGGAACCCCGATCCTATGGGCATGGACCGAATGGATCTCTTCCGGTCAATTCCTCCCTCCCCCATCTAATGGTCCTAATGGTTCTCTCATGCAAGTCCCCCCGCTTTTCGTCTTTTTCTTTTTCTCGCGTTTCACGTTTTACTTACCAACTCCCTCCCCCCCTCCCCATTCACGCACACCCACTCGACCCGACAGCTCAATCCCTCACCCCCACCCCTCCACGCTCCTCGCGCTTATATCACAGACCACCCGGCTCAAGACCAAACTGGACTTTGAAAGGCGTTCGTACGATTGTGGGATCTGTATGGAGAAGAAGAGGGGCAAGGGGTGTGTGAGGGTCATGGGTTGTGCTTGCGTCTTGTGAGTTGCGCTTGGGGCCTTGTGTGTTTTGGTTTTTGGTTTTCGGTCGAGAGTTTGTGAGCTAATCTGGATCGGGACGTGGATCGAATGACGCTCAGTTGCAAGGAATGTTTGGCGGCTTGTTGGGGGTTGGCGATAAGGGAAGGGACGATCGGGTCCGTCTCCTGTCCTTCGGTGGTATGTACCAAACTTCGTAATACCCATCGACCTGGGCCGCCTTTGGTCCCTCCACTTGAACCCCCGCTCGGTTCCCCGCTTGGTAGCCCCCACGTCGACGAGAGTCAGGGGGAAGAGAAGGAGATGAAGGAGGAGATCGATCGGATTGAACGGACGGTAAATCTGGGGTTACTGGAGGAGGTCGTAGGGAAGGAAGGAAGGGTGAGGTTCGAATGGTTGGTCAGGAAAAGACGGGTTGAGAATGGTCAGTTTCCCTCGCGCCCCTTTCGTTTTTTCCTCATCTCATCTCATCTCATACGTGTTTCCTCTCGACCTCGCTGCAGATCCGAGCTATACGACTTGTCCGCAAAAACATTGTCAAGCTCCCGTCCCCACCCCTCCTGCTCCCCGAACGAAACCTAGTATCGGTACCACCCATTCGGGGAGACATGTCTTTCGACTGGGACCGGCCAGGGAATCCGTCGTGGAGGAAATCTCGGAAGAGGTTAGGGAGGAGAGGAGAAAGAGGGAGGAGGATAAGTGGGAGAGGTACAGGGTTTGTGGGGATTGTGGGTTTTCTTTCTGTCGGTATTGCTTGACCGGGTGGTGAGTTTGTGTATCTCTTAAAAAGAAAAAGAGAAAAGGAAAGCTGACTTTGGGGGGGAACAGGCATGGAGCTCATCTCCCCTGTCCATTACCATCCACCGCTTCTTTCCTCAAAACCTACCTCACCCTCGAACCCGGGTCGAAAGAGGCTCAAGCGTACGAGAGGAGGTACGGGAAAAAGAACCTCGAACGACTCGCTCTGGAATTTCAGGAGAACGAGGCGAACAGGAGTTGGTTGGAGAACAACACGAGACCTTGTTCCGGATGCGGGACCAGGGTTCAGAAGAGTCAGGGGTGTAATCATATGGTCTGTAGTAAATGCTCGGCTCATTTTTGTTACCGTTGTGGTCAGGCGGTGAGTACCGAGAGATTTCGTCACTCGATCGATGGATGAATGGATGGATGTGCTGAATCGCGTCTCCTCTTCTCATAGCTACGACCGTCCGACCCCTATATGCACTTCCGCACGCAAGGGTCGAGTTGTTTCGAGAAACTGTTCGATGCGGATGAGATCGCGAGGTTCGAGAGGGAGGTCAACGGGGAGGGAGGCGGGATCGAGGTCGAGGGTGGGTTGTTGGGTGATGGATGGGAAGAACCACCGTTACAGGGCGGGGCTTGGTGGAGGTGGTGAATTCCCTCGTTCGAGGGGTCAAGGCGTGAGGCAGGACTTTTGATGTAGCTTTTATTCGCATTCGCATGTAGCATGGTATCCTCTCGTTCGTTCTTGCGCCTCGTTTCGTGTGTCGTGTGGTCTGCTTACCGGTCCGAGTGCGGTACATTTGCGATCCCGAGATTTCGCCTGAGCGGGAGGTAGAATATGCCCCAACTCGCGATTAGGTAATACGAATTTCGGTACCGACATGATGAATCGCTCAGATGAGGCAGCAGTAATTATGTTCACAATATAATGTCGCAGTATCAAGTACATCTTTCAGGGGAAACCAACTAGAGCTGCTGTTAGCCCATGAAAGACGGTGGTTAGCTAAATCTTCACATACAGCAGGCCGACTCGACAGCACAGGAACGTCGATCGTCAGCTCCGACAGGGACGAATTATAGAGCAGTCTATAGGCCATGTCGTACAACACAGGAATGATGGGAGGTTACGGATACCCTCATGCAGCTCGTGAGATTATACACATAACATGTTACGCTCTACTGTCACTGATACACGATGACATCGAATCATAGCTCTAGCTCATATCGACGAATCTTCCGATGAGTCGGAAGACGACGTACCTATGCAGAACATAGATGTGCCGTACACTGGATACGCCCTTCCGGAACCCACGGTATCTGCCGTGTCCCCAGAAGATATCAAGCCAGATATCGCCAGCCCTCCAAATAACACTTCTCCTCCCTCTCAACCCGCTATGCGTCTTCCCTGGATGCAGGACGAGAGCTTTTCTGCTGCACCTTCACCTCAACAAGCCTATACGCCTCAAGACGTCAAGACTGAATCGGAAGCGTTCGATGACGATATGAACGTAGACGAAGAGGATGATAAGGATGCCGAAGGCGAGATGGATGACGAGTTTGAACCTGACGAAGCGGTCGAGTTGACCTTTGAGGAGAGGATGCGATTACGGTTTCCCACTTTTGAAAAGGAGAAGCCCTTGAAGTTTACCGATTTGACCGCTTTGAACCCGATTCGGGACGTCAAAAGGCGGAAGCTCGAGGACCATCCGAGTCAGTTGCATTGTTTCGAGCTGTCCCTGACATCACTGACACCACTTCTAAACCCAGTCTCTTCGATCGAAGCGGAGCATCCCCTTCACTCGCAAGAAGCAAGCTTTTTGCAACCAATGTCGGCTGTCGAGAACTTGAACGAACCTCGTATACATTCGTGGACTGCTCCGATGGTTCGGCGGGATCGCAAGCGCTCTTCGTTGCCTTTGGGCGGTCGCGGAAGGTTGCACGAGCTCATCACCAAGGTGAGCCTTGTCTCTCAGATCGATACTGTACTATCCACTCACAGCCTTGGCGGTCGCGAAATAGTTCGAAGTACAAGATGCTGTAGCTCAACCGGAAGTATCGCTCGAGGATAAGCGCAGAGAGAAGGATATGGCAATGGTTGAGCTCATAAATTGGGAGGATCAAATCGTCTGGGGAGTGGAGTAAGCAATCGAGTCGCATCCAGGTACACCTCTGCTTCTGCTAATCGACGAATGTCCATGATTAGTGACCCTATCAAACAGAACGTCGACGATGGTTTCGCAAAAATGCCCAAGGAACGAGATGGCGTGCAGAAGTTGAACATGCAGTTGAAGCAAGGCGATTGGCTTTCGCAGATGGTTCTAGGCGTTCCGTTGCCAGGTCATGAGGCCGAAGAGACTGACTCTACCGGTAAATATATAAGAACAGGGAATTCTTCCAAGATACTGACGTCGACTTTCCACCTAGCCGATCCTCTTGACGTGATGCAAGAGATCGATGCGGCCGAGAAGAGCCGGACTGCAAAAGCCTTGGAGATCATTCGAGCGCCCCGAACCGATGCGAACGGTCTGACACTAGATTTCTACAATTGGTCAAACGACATTTACTACCCTCCGCAAAAGGCGCAGAAGGTCACAATAAGACAGACCGGGTTGATCGATATCATCCATGCTGGCCCTGCTGTGAAGCTGCAGGTCCCTTTCGTAAGTTCAAGTTCGACAGTCCTTGAAGCCGTCACGGCTGACTAAACGCGTTCTGTGTACAGTACAAACCCAACTTGTCTGCTGAGGAGAAGAGAACTCGCAATCGACCAAGGTTGCAATTCCCCACAGGTATCCCCATCCACTTTGACAAGCTTTTGCCATCTACGAACAGAACGAAACAACAAAGAGAAGCTATCAAGGCAATGGAGCGACAAGGGAAAAAGGTGGAACCCGAGATCCCGCAAAGCTCAAAGGATTTGTCAATGGCCAACCGTGTACCTTATGTCTTGCTGGAGTATTCGGTATGACCGAGTTCTTTTCGAGAAGTTAGTAGCAAATCAGACTGACACATTAAACGATCGAACAGGAGGAAACGCCCCTGGCTCTGTCAGGATACGGTATGGGATCCAGCATGATCAATTACTACAAAAAGACTTTCGACGATGATCGTGACTACCCTCAGGTATGCATGCGACTTCAACGGACTCTGCTCCCCACAATGCTCACATGGATACTTGCATTCAGTTCAAAATGGGACAACCTGTGATTCTTCAGCCAAATGATCCGCAACCATATCCATTGGCATTCATCGATCCCGGGCAGTCGACCAGATCGTTGCAAACGACATTCAGTAATGCACCTATCTTTGAACATCAACCATCTCCAAGTGACTTTTTAGTTATACGGTATGTCAATACATCCATAGATCAGATCGACGCGTCTGAGCCTTTATCTTACAACATCAGACGCACTGTTGACGGACAATCTCGATACTATATTCGAGAGATCAACAACATCTTTGTTGTTGGTCAGACACTTCCTGGAGTTTCTCAGGCCAAACAATACATGATGGATATGCCCACATCGCAAGCTGCTACGCGACGTGGGACTCGTTGGTTGCGAATGATCATAAAGAAATTGCTGATCAAGCATAATGGGCTTATCAAGCAGTCTCATCTTCGGCCATTTTGGCCAGAATGGTCAGACAGAGACTGGACTCTATTTTTGAAGGTGATTGACGCTCTTTCGCAGGACATGTTACTTGAACTTAACGGACGTGCTTTTCAGACATTCATGTTCTCAGAAACCAAGAAGCACGACAAGTTTTGGCGGCCTATGATCGATGACAAGGGAGTGAATAAGACCGATCTGGAGCTGGATAAGATCGATATGACCCCCGAGGAACTCACCTTACACGCCGCGATGGGACATGTGGAGCAATTTTTGTTCGATCACGGTCACCCATTGCCATCCAATGCCAAGGAAGAAAAGGTGCTCATCAAGGAGATGAATGACAGTCGAGATCTGACTGGAGATGAGAGGGACCAGTACATCGAGACGAGATTGGCCCCGTGGTATCGTTCCCAGAACTATGCAGCAGCAGCACAAACCAGTCTCGCTAGCGGTACAGGAACGAACGCAATAAGTAATGTCCTACAGCTCAAGGACGAAGGCGACCCGACAGGCCGCGGCGAGGGTTTCAGCTTGTTAGAATGTTCCCGTAAACAACTCCCGGAAAGTGAGCACAATGTCGATCTGTCTGATCCAAGTCAGTATTGTCACTGACCTCGCCTGGATACAGTGTTCAAACGAACTATGCAGAAAAGCAAGAAAAGGGGAGAAGAGGAGAACAAGCAGACTGGCAAGCTCAATCGAGACGAAATTCTTCGAGCGTACACGATACAGCAGCAGAAGATCTGGGAAGCACAGCGGCGGTCGTTGACCTCCTCCATCCCGCCCAAGCCGGATCGACCAGACGATAAAAGGCTGTTGCAAAAACTCAAGATAGAGAGGTCTGAAGTTGAAAGACAGCAAAGAATCAGAGCAAGATATGAAGAAGAACAGGCTGGATTTCAGATCGGTTCCGATCGAAAGCTCCGCATCACACGGCAGGTATGTCGGCTCACTCATGCCGTCGTGATTGGACCATTCTGCAGAACACTGACTGAGTCTTCTTGTATTATAGAAAAAGGATGGCTCATATGAGCAGGAGGACATTACAGATCCCGTTGTCATCACCGCCTACTTACAAGCGAAGTTGACTGCATCCATCAAGAAAGATGGTTTCAGTGAAGGCGGTCTGTACATGGGTCTGAACAGATACGAAGGCAAGGTTGCAAACTTGAAAAACTTCAAGATCAAACTGTAAGTCGATAACAGCATTGATGCGCGTCAATTCGCCAGCGGGGGTTTAACCTCTGCTATGGGGCCTATAGTCTCGAAGAGAATAAACATGAACTCGAACGACCCAAAGCGAACAAGCCTGACGCTTCGGCTAAGCGTACGATCAAATGCAAACAATGCGGTAATACCGGACACAACTCGATGTCCGACATATGTCCCATGAATCAGAACAACCCCGAGTTTTTGGCGAAGAAAGAAGCTAGTAAGGCCAGTAAAAGAGGGAAGCGGCAGGTTGAGCCAAAGACCAAGGAATTCAAGGGCGACGACCTTCGCCTGGGCAATGGTGGCGGGGTTACGGGGAACGCGAGTGCTGCTCCAATGGGAGCCACGGCTGGATTCAAGGTCAAGCTTAGCCTGAACGCCTCTGGAGGTGGAAGCGGCCAATGAGGCTCTGTTCCCAGGAGTAGATCCAGCTTCTTGCGTCTTGTAATAAACGAGGCTTCTCTGCCCTACATCACATTCTACGTTGCATATAAGACCCTGTTAACGATACAATCATCCTGTTCATGGCTGGAAGCCTTGTTCATAATTGGGCAAGAAAGCCCAATTCCAATCAGTACCGTTCATATTGGCTAGATTCATGTTGGCAAGCACATCAGTCGAGAACCTGAGAAAATAAGTTTGAGTGGGAAGGATATCATAGTAGCGTAAACATTTCAAATGAACATACCAATCTTGAGAGTCTTCTAAAAGCCCTTCGATAGTCTGAGGATCGTTAAACCCTATCATATCTTGATCCACCTGAAGACAATCAAGGAAAGCACTCAGAGGTGTGAGATCTAGCGGGATATCTGGACAACTAACCGAAAACTTATGCGAGGTAGGGTCTGTTCCGTTCAACCGGTCCGCTAAAAGCTCAGGCGTAACCATTTGGTGAGCGTCGGAAACCCCTGCATACTTCGGACTTTGGGCTCGAGAAGGGATCCTGGTCGGAGCGACCGAGGATATTCGCATTAAGCTAGCGAAGAACCTGGCTTGGTGGAAGGGCGTGTTTTGACCACGAGCAACCCGGCGACACTCTCGGGCCAGATCCTGAAATACTTGTTGCACATCTTCAGCACTTTCACTGTCCATTCGGTGAAGCGACTGCTTGCGAGATTGTGAGCATGTGCACTGCCCGTAAATATATCCGAGCTGATAGGCTCACCTTGGCAAGAAAGACCGCAGATTTAACTGCCTGAAAGGTGATCACGTCTGGAGCGAAAAGGATGACATCATGAGGACTAAGGTCGGTTACGATATACCGAAGCAACCGAATCGATAGAGTGATTTTTCTCGACAGGCTGATGAGCCGGTTGTCGTGCGGTATGAACTGCCGTTGACGATCCAGAAAGTCTATCTCCATAGTGAGATCATAGAATCCAACAATGGCTGCAGATATCGGATGCAATTTCGCAGGAGCTGTAGAGACAATCGACGACACGGCATTTTAGTGACATGTTTGCAATTGGCATGGCTACAAATGCCTACGAATGTCCCCAAACCATGACTCCCTCCACGCGCGAATTTCATTGCCTATGTTGTGTAAGATGAACTTGAAGCTGGTATCATGCATGCTACCGCCATTTTTGCCTTCGATTCGGAGCTTGACGAGCGTTTCTGGGAGTTCTCCATTATAAGAAGATGCAGCCAACATAGCATCAGAATAGCAGTAGTACTCTGGGTGATCCTGCGCCCAGTCGATGGCTTTCCCCAGAGAACCTGGAGAGGTCATGCGCTCCCCTCTGCCATGCAACATGTACATCCTGATGTCTTATTCATCAGAACAGCTCGGACAACACGTTGATCTACCACTCACGTGCGATCAAAGGCTGCTAGCTGAAGGAAAGTTCTTTCTCCATTCTGATAGAAAAGGTAAGTCCTATCGAATAGCCATAGATACCGACCCAAGAACTCACTAGTATTTCTCGAGCTCGCGTTTCATCAGATGGCAAGGGACGTTTGTGTGGTGCGTCTAAGCCAAGCTCGAACGCAACTCTAAAAACGCGATGGATGAGATTTGGCTTCCTCACAATCGGAAAGGGCCACTTACCTGATGGCATAGCCTAATTTTAGCCAGCTACTGCTGTCGTTCGGTTCTTTCCAAGTACCAAGAAGACTTAAAGCCTGACAGATACCGATCTCAGCGTCGCCTCGCGCGAACGCGATCCCTAGCATTTCATCGGCCCTTTTTCGGAGCGGTTTGTGCAGTTCTGGCATATAACATTGTGCGGAAACCGTAAGAATGGCTGTAAAGAGGATTGGAGAATTGGCCAATGTGTACGCAGGAGAATGTAAAATCGGATCCAAAAGAGCGATATAAGTGTTGAGCTTGTTGTGAAAGTGATCGAACAAAAGAGGGACATCCGCCGCAGAAAGGAGACCTAACGTTACAGGATCCTCCATCCTGTCCCTATTGATAATCTCCTGTGGATCTTGAGTAGATCTATCGGCCTTGTTTCTAGCCTCCTCGCTGGTAAGTGCCAACGTTGTCAGCCGATCTGTCTGATGAAGATGGTGACCTTCGTCCTTGACTGTTGTGCTCTCTCTCCGCCTGGCATCCATCTCAGCTTGATCGTCCCATCGCATTCTCTTCCTTACTTCGTCATCCACCTCTCCACGATTGCCTTGCTTCGATCTATGCCCCGGTATATCGGTAGAGTCTCTGCCATTCATGGAACCGATCCTGTCGTAAGATGGGCGGTCGAACATCTGTTGGTTGCCCTCAGAATACTCGTCATAATGGTCGGGATCAGATGAGCCAGTCCGTGGGGGAAAACGAGCATCCCGTACCGACAAGCTGTCTGTATCAAGCGCCTGGTCGTGATGGTGATCCCTCTCTGCACTGATCGGCATTACACCCCTAGCCGACGATGAACTGCTGCCAGGTAACCCTTTTTTGGCGATATCCAGCATAGAAGTCAAAGACATAGGATAACGCTTGACCTCGCTATCAGGAGATGGGGATCGTCCCGTCGGTTTGTCGTGCCTCGGTGTATGCGACATATTCGAGGAGCAGGAATTTGTGTTGGCAGGTGTGTCCACAAAACCATGATCCATGAGATTTAGGCGCCCATCTACCGCTCGCGATATCAAGGACGGACTAGGAACTTGGCGGATCATAATATTGTTGTATCCAGTTCCGTTGCTCCGTTCGTTGGAAACGTTCTCGAAATCACCCGCTTTCGTCAAGGCGAAGCCAGAATTCCCATAATTGTGAACGGTCTTGCTAGCGAACGAACCAAGATCCGACGGAGCTTTGTAATTCGCTAGGATTGGATCAATCTCTATGTGATTCCCCGGGAAGCGCTGGTAGTTAGAACCTGATATTGTCGGTGGAGCCATACCGAGTTGATTGTTGTGAGACTGCTGCGATTCAAAATTCGACCAGCTGAATGTTGCAGGCCTGGCGTCCATCGATGGTATGGATGCGGCGTTCGACGAAGCTTGCCTACGTCTCTCGTATGCAGGCGAATAGCCGTCTGGCGTTTCGTCTCGGCCCTTTCGTTTCCTGCTTGCCTCTGAGCCCGACAAGGAGGCTTCGCCGTTTGCATATACTAGCTTATTGCCAGCAGCCGAGACAAGTCCATTCTTTCCGAGAACCGGCTGCTCGACAGGTTGTTGACCCGGCTTAGCTGGTCTCCGCTTCGGCTTGTATATACAATCTAGATTGAGCCGGGTGCATCTTCTGCAAGGATCAAGAGGAGCTGCGTCTTCAGTAGCAAACAGGCAACGAAGCTGGAGATTTGATAAGGAACCGAGTTAGATAGCGTAAGCATACCTGTTCTGAAGAAGGCCGAATTGCAACAAAGGTCACATACCTTGATATTCCTGCAAGCCATGCACGCAACCTTTCGCTTCACTGGTGCTGTAGCATCATCGCCATCTTCAAGTTTGACACCTTCATTCGTCGGCGATTCATAGTCGGCGATGTCGGCTGGGCCTCTGGAAAGAGACATGGCGTTGTACCGTTCGAGCGTTACAAGTGAGGGACCAGCTGGACTGTGCCAAAGCTCGGCTCAGACAGAGGAAGGAGCTATAACGACTCTGTGTGGTATTGGTTGTGAATGTTGGTAGGGTATGCGATCGTACTTGGAGTGAACACGACGAGGAAATGGATCGAGATGAACGCCGGACCTCGAGTTCCTCTTCGCGGCGCGGATACAAATTTACGCGGACGGAACCGGTTCACAAAACTGTATGCGATATCTGGATACCAATTTGTTACACCTTGACATGATCTTTGACCTCTACAGGCCAATTCATTGATTCCTTATATCGATGTTGTGCCTAGTACATTCGTGTTCATTTGAAAATTTGGGTATTCCTGCCTTCTTTTCTGACTTGCTTGACTTGATCTGGATCTTTCGGAAGCTCTTCACGCGCCTTGTTTCTCGTCTTGATCTGCTGTAATATTCGCTCGAGATACCGGTAATCCGGTTTACTGGTGAAACGTAGCTGATTGGTATGATAAAGAATGTTTCGTATTCCCTCAGCTATCACACCATACGAGGTCAGTACTAGATGACGCATTCACAACCAAAAACGACTGACGCAGAGCAGCTAGAGCTTTCGGATCAGCCAAAAGGTTCCTCTTCTGTTGTTGTATATCGTTGTTGAGGGTGAGCGACTCGAGCGTCCACCTTTGACCGGACTTGGCGAACGATTCTTCGAATTTGGTAGCGTTTTTGGACCACGGAAGAAAGCCTATACAACGCAGCCGGGTTCAATGAGATGTTCTCGCAGGTAGTGTCGCCGCGATCATACCTTGATATAGGTCTACGATAACCAAAACCAACATAGTGTCAATATATTGTCGGGAATTACTTCAGATGGTATGGATGCTTACACAAAAGCACGTATGCAAGACTTTCGATGTCATCGCGCCGGGATCCCTCTAGGAGTAGTCGCGCGTTAGTTTTGACTGTAAGAGATGAAGAGACTATCCGCTCACCACAGCGACTGCTCATAAACTGCGAGATTTCAATATTCCAATTAGTAAAAGTCCTTCGGTTGTATCGCGGCGAAAATGAGGGGCCTGAACTTACGGCCTGAGTACCAATGCACAGGGGTGGTTCCCGAGGTTTAGGAACGTGTCCCCCATCTTCGTCGATATATGATATCGCCATCCCATAACTATGCACTAATCATGAGCACTTTCAACTACCAGGCACATGGAAAATATACTGACTCGATCAGGTATAATATATCACAGCTCTTTCCAGTTCCAACACACAAATTTTCCGGTTTCTGCAGGTAAATCTGAGACGTGCAATCATGCGCAATGGCGAATACGAACTCACGATATCTCGGTGGACATAACCGCGATTATGTACGTGTTCAAGCCGTCTCAGGAGATGCGAACCTATCCAAACGATGGTATTCATGTCCCAGCCGAACCTGGCTATGGTCGAGAATGTCGAGCGCCTTTCCAGTGCAGGCTGGCGGCTGGATCTCGCCTTCGATCCGTAGTCAGGCTCCTGCGATCCCAAGCGGCACTTATAATCTTGTTGTTCTGGGACGAGTTCCAGAGGCCTTTGCTGAATACGATTGAGATGCTTCCTGAACATGGAACCAATGTCTTTCCCTAATCTCTGCATCACCAGCGCATAATATGGCTCCTTCGGTGTTGATATATTTAAAGCGGAGAAATCGAACGAGCGGTTTCTCGCGCTGTTTGAGCAATTCATGGAGAGGGCGGGACTAGACAAAGGGGATTTGCGGTAAGGTTTCGGGAAGAACTGAGAAGTTCGAGGTGTAAGAGCCGGGGTATTGACTCGAGTCGATGTGGCAGTCCCACGTTGAACCGGGATCTCTGTTCGGGAATATAAGAAAAATGTGGCTGAGAAAAGGGGTCAGATGGCAATCCCTAGAACACGGAAGCCTATCACATACGAATTCCTTGTCCACCCTGAAGCGCCTTCAGGATTCTTGCTTCGTTCTGCAAGCAAGGATGCTCATGGTTAACACTGTTCGTAGAAGCAATCAGCGTTCCCGATCCTCCCCTTTGTGGCACCTATTGAGAGCCTGATCTGCTCACCGTTCTAGCTTGATAGCAACCTGTTTGTAGCTCTCACAGTCCTCACAGTAGCATTCTGTATCGGAATCTTGCTCGAGGTGGCGATATCCCACGCAGACTAAGCCAAATCCCCCTCGACCGATCTCCCATTCAAGTCTGGGAGTTCAGTCAGTTCAGATCAAGATCTTTGCCAGCCACACGTTACTATTTACCGAGAATAATATTCTACAAGAACGGTCTTAGCTCGAGAGACGGATGTTGACTATGCTGTACATACCCTTAACATGAAATGACATTAGACTACCGTTGATCTGCTCTCATTACGCTTGACGAGTAAACAAGTAGGAAAATGCAGGCAGCACAGCCTTATCCCTGCAAGTTGAAGGGATTGTGTGTCTATGGTCGGTATGACCTTTGGATATCCTCAGGAAGCAAGAGATAACACTTGACTGATGAATGAGGGTGGAGTCTGTGGCCTTTTGTGGTATTTGGAACGGGGTTCGCGGTAGCTTGTCGGTATCGATATTCAGATTACAGGCCGCCGACGATGTCAGGTGGTCAACGAGGTCTTCAATAGGAATTATAATTGATTGTCAGTGGGGTTCTCGCAGGGCACAAAACACTCCTTTATTCACGATGGCGCGTGTTTCATGCCATATTACGGAGGGAGTGTGGGTTTGACGGGTTGATCTGATTCCTGCAATTGAATGATAGAAGGATTGTGACGACAGGATCACCCCTTTCTCGCGCTGTGCAAGATGAGGAGCTTTACGCGTTTACAGGTGATGATTTTTTATATGCATGGTTGAGTAAACTTGGTAGTAGTGTACAAGCAAGCTGTACATGACGCCTGGGGCATCGCGCTGAAATAAGCTTTATTCTCTTTACTTCACAGCGATTCCTGCCAAAGGCGGGAGCGCAATTCTGGATTTGTCAGCGCCTTCTTCCAACTATGCGTGGTACAGATGTATCGCAAGTCAGCTGAGCTCGATTGATTGTGATGTGTGTCTCGAAATCGTACCCATCGGTCAGAAACCAGTTCGGATGCGTAACGCATGTAAATCTTAGCCACTCTGCAACTTTTGCCGATCAAATGATTTTGTTTGTATCAACGAGAAAATTCAAAGACTGACAATTTTATGGTTCCTTCGCTAACTTGCGCTACCTCGCTAACTTGTTTCAAGCTTGGTTGTAGGCCAAACAGTGTGACAATGAACCAAATAGCTCCTGCAGCTACGGAGATGGGGGACCTTCCGTCAACCATCCCGCTCGTTCCACTGAAAGCTTTCTCTATCACTTCCTTCGCATTTCCATCATCCTTGGGACTGAGGCCCAGTCTAGAACAGAAACGGGGCAGTAGATCCGCAGCAGCTTGCGAAGGTAATGCCGTGTTACTTATGGCGGTATGACGATGACCTGTGATGAGGTCAGATCGCCATTGTTCGGATATCGCTTTTACACTGTACCCAAGATCCTTCTTTCGAATCTGGCAGACGTCACAAACCTCTTTCATTGTACGTGAAAGTCGATTCTCTTTACATGCAAGGTAGATGCATGTCCCAGCGACCGCGTCGGCCCCTCGGGCTCCCCTTGCGAATTTGTGTTTGTTGCCTTCTTCCTGTCTGACCTCCTCGATACGCAGGAAGATTTGTTTCGCTGTGTCGACAATCACTCGCGAGGTAAGCTGCATTTTTGCGCAGTATTCTTCAATCTTCTCGAAACCAGTGTCACGACGACCGGCTGCCCCCGAACCGATTACAGCTCGCTGAGTCTTCTGTAACATTCGTGCTAGACCAGTCTGGCCGTCTCGGAAATTGATTTCAGTACTGAAGTCTTCGATACCTTCAAGTGCTTGATTATGGGAGGGGCCCGCTCCGACACGTGACTGATCTGGACCTTCATCGTTCGCGAAGGTCTATGATGAAGTTCTCCTTAACAATGGCTGGATCAGCATAGTCCGGACCATACTACTCACTCTCCCTACATTGATCAGAGGGCATTAGCCTATCTGGTCTCGGACATGGTATATCTGCTAGAAACCGGCTCACATTCACTTCTGGTGTCTACAACCCGATCCCCTAACACCAACCCGCAATCGGCACAAACCTATAGGCAATCGTTCAGCGATCCCTTTAAGCAGATTTGCTCCATACGATTCACGTACAAGGTCGCCGTTGGCAGTCTCTTCCACGATGTTCGGGGGATCGATCTTGCAATGTTTACACATCAATCGCACATTAAGGTCTTGACGATATTCAGGCTAACAGAGGAAGGCCGTCAGGATGTGAAGTTTGATTTTCCTGACAATTAAGCGGGCGTTCCTGACGGCGCAAAGTCGCAACCATCATAGGCCGGATAACGTACCTTGGTAGCTGGACCGGACGGCATAGCACCGTTTCCAAACACCTGGTTCCAACCAGATGCAGCTAGCGACGAACTGGTTACAGACTGAGCCATAGCTTTGCGAGCAATTGCGTTGGCCATGATGATCAACGTTGGATGGGAAAATTCGTTGCGACAGAAGAGCGATAGAAATATGAAAAAGGTGGGTCTGGGAGAAGCCCGCTGAAGAGACGTTTAAGCAGGTAGCTTCGGCCAGTTGATGCTCGCCTGAAACAATCATATCGTATGGTCTATATAGTCATGAAGCCAGACATAACAGGGGTCTTTCGGTAGACTTACCGGTGGTATAACCGGTGTCTATCGAGCAATAGGAGATTCGATTTGCCCCTTTCAATCAAAACCTGCAGTTAAAACAGCCAAAGACGAGAATAACCAGTTCACAACTGAGTTCCGAGACCGGATCGATTCAAGTCTTCTTTTAGAGCTGAGTGAAGGTATAGTTCTATACCGATGCCTTGCCAGGAACTGAGAACGAGGACCTTTTATTACAGCAAGAGGTGTGACAAACATAGATGCGAAGCCAGGCTGAGGATAGTCAACTGCTCTAATCGAGGAGTCCAAGGTCAGGCAATAAAACGCATATGCAATAGGAGTTGAATTGGGCGGGGGACCCGGGAGGCCTGGGACACGACATACAAGTCTCGCCTCCTACCGAGTAAGTGCAGCATCGGTGCCATCTATACGCTGGATGTTCTGATACCGGGCCATATCGTATTATGTAGGATTCATGGTACATCTATATCCATCAAGCTGTCGTCGCCCTTCTTAGGCGAATTTGGCCTTTGCTCTCGCACCTTCGCTAACATCATGCTCTCTCTATGTTGCAGATGCAGTGTCATCGAGAGAGTCGTTTAAGTAGGTCAGACGGACTCACGTAGACAAGTCTTCTCGATCGTCGTCGTCGAAATCGCTTGTTGCCTCCCACATCTGCTCAAATTCGACGTCGACTGGATCCACAGCTTCAACCGCATCCGAGGAACTCTGACTTTGCTGATTGTCGAGGCTACGCCTGTCGGAAGGAGAAGCAGGTGAGGTAGGCGAGACATTTGTTGATGTGAACCCGGCATCCGCTCTGAGTTTACTGACGCCTCGTGCTATCGGTCGATCCTTCGTTCCCCCGGATGGCGCACTGAGCGGGATAGGTAATACCCACATCCCTTCTCTTAATCGTTTGTGTCTCTCTCTGTCTTCTTCCATCCGTCTTAGGGTATCGTTTCGGGAAAAGTTGGTTAGAGACGCGGGATGAGGGCGTTTTTTGGGATTAGGCGTTGCCGTAGGGGTTGGGACAGCCTCAGGAGTAGGATCCACCGGTGGGGGTCTGTGTTACATTCAATCGGAGGAACTTGTTAGCCACCTACCTCAGCTGAACTGGACACACAGGGCTTACGCTACTCGGCGTTGCTCGAGTCGATCAAGAAGATGTCCACATACTTCCGATGGTATGGTTCTTTTGTTGCGGAAGGATTCTATGATCTAGGTCATCCAAAGTTCGTATTCAGTGTTTCACTCTTCAAGCGGTCTGCATACCGTATCAGATGTACCTGTTTGGTGCTCAACAGGTTCAAAATCCCTTCTTTGCTTGGAGGTACGACTAGTCCGACAAGCTTCTCTATATCCCGATTTAGAAGCGCATTATAGGGGAAGTCTGTAGTAGCAGATGAGGATGCGGAGGGTATCAGGCCTGAGGTGCTTTGTGGATCGCAGAGTGTATCCAAGAAATAAAGTATATTGATCCTCGTATTTAATGAGCCCTGAAACGAGAGATATAAGCAGATGCCAGTACATATCGAATCAGACTACACACCTTTCCGCATTCTTCTGTTATGCAATCCCACAGGTCTTCTCCGCACTTCCTGCCATACTTCAGAGCATATGAGACGACCGTTTGAATTGATTGCTGCGAAGCGGTGAGTTTTCGAAGCAAGCCAAGGAATTGGAGCCTCGCCTCGAACGGGTCAAAGGCCATGGCAAATGGAGGCTTGCCTCACAACAGTAGACAAGACTGTCGAGATGAGAGGGTGGATGTCGCCTTGTGCCGGCAAACCGAGTGATTCAGCGTACTGTGCGAATTAGGGAACGGTGCTCAAGTTATTAGAGAAGTGGAGGTTCATGAAGCGCGAATTCGTCAGGTAGTCATTATCGCGCTTCCGCTTTCTGTCTCAAATAGGAAGCTATCCTGATGTTTGAGTATGTGTAGGGTGTTGAGCTCTGCACTTGGCGCTTGACAGTAACTTTCCACATCGACAGACGCTCAACAACTTATGGAAACACCCAGGTCACTTGAACGATACTAGCCTTGACTGGCAACAACACTCAAATCATTTGCGATAAAGAAGTGGTACCAAGTTCGAGTCTCATATACATTTTCCACTTTTGACCGGTTTCCGCCGGACTCAGAACATAAAGACATCCATACCGTTGCGTCTGCACCAGTACCAAATCGAGAGGACGGCTGGAGAAAGATGCTCGATGAGATCGTGGCCTATATGAAAGAGGAGGTGTCGATGGATGGATCCTTAGGTGAGTTAGATAAACGGGGCACGTCGTGAACAAAATCCGCCAAAAGTAGTAGCGAGACAACCCGTATTCGAACACGGTCGGCTATTTGTGACATAGTTGATGCATCGTCTACTTTCTGCCACTAGCCTAGAGGCCGCGGAGGACTGACCATTACCTTTTGGGTGCTTGTATCTTTCATACAGGCTCGTCCCCCAGACGATTTATCCATCACCTTTCAGCCTTGCATTCCCCCTTGAATACGACTCGACCACCTTCCGCTCCTGCGCTTACTCCTGGACAGATCGACAAAACCGCTGCGTACGTTTGGAAAGAGGTAGTCCGAACGGAAGGATTTAAGGTCATCAACGTCCTTGAATACAAGAGAAGGCTCTATAGTGCCGCGGCTCTGAGAGCCCAGTCGGGCAGAAAATCTGCCAAAAAGACGAAACCAGGCAAGAAAGGCAAGGCAGTAATGGTCGAGGAGGCGGATGACGAAGACGAGGAAGAGACTGAGACGGACAGAGACAAGGTAGCTAACGCAATCTACACGGAATCTCAAGTGCCGGCAGAGCGTAAAGAGGATATGATGGCTCTGAGTCACGAGTTCAACGAGAGTGTATCGATCGTAGCCGAACCAATGCGCATCAGGCTTGCGTTGACGGGCAACCGAATTCCAGTAGGTTTAGCAGTTCATCAAAGCTTGCCTCGAAGGTTGACGAACGCTTGCATTTTCTGTGTACAAAAGAACACGAGGCTGTCCCCTACTATCAGTACTATTCTCGAGATAGTGGCCCGAGCTCGTGCAAGTGGTATATCCATGCTGGACATCAATAAACGTGCGGGAGGGTACTTGGGGAAGTCGTCCAAAAATGGAGCGAAAAATGCTTTCTATTATGTCAAGGTCCTGGTCGAGCTGGGATTAGTGTGAGTTGAAGCGCACAGTCTGTTGAGGAATAGTACTGATTTATGTTCATCACAGCGCTAAGATGAGGGGAATGGAGGACAACCGAACATCGAGCACTATTGTTCACGTCAAATACCTGTCTCAGAACCGATCCTTTGGTGTGCGAATGCAGTTCTACGAATTGCAAACCTCACCTACTGAGCAAGTCTTGCCTGAATCGGAGATTCTCGGCCATGATGAACGGACCAACCTGCCCATCTTTGCTCCATTTGGCCCAAGTTCAAACAAGATCAAGCCGTTCATCCGAGCAAGATTGATTCGCCTTCTTCGTTCGAATCTCTGGCACAATCTGATCGAGAATCGAGATTTGCTGAAAGTTCTGGTAAGTCCTTGGAGCGAGCACTTCCGATTACAGCACAATCTAATCGACCTATTAAACATAGGGGTTCGAAGGCGAGCCTACGACCTATGATCGGAGGCAATTTCAGCGCTTCCTTTCTTCATTCGTTCAAGACGGTCTGATCGAACGGGTCTCCGTTCCCAGTACATACCTACAGAACCCTCATCACTGTCTAAGACTAGCGGAGCTCAGACCAAAGGAGGAGGAATCGTTTGATGGAGAAAAATTGCCCGTACAAGATGTCAATGGATTGGAGATTGAGCATGACGACGAACGTTACGGAACACTACGTCCTTACATCGTATTCGATCACACCGTTACTCGAGAGTATGATGTCTTACGAACGATTCAACAATCTGGATCTGGCGGTCAAACTATCGAGGAAATGAGCCAGAAGATCATGCTTGGCAGAAAACACTTGGATGGAATTTGTCTACGCTACAAATCACTCCTTTGCGGGTTCCAGCACGTATCTGATTTCCTTCTCTTCGATGTCGTCGATCGGATCCGCCGAACCGGATGGGTCAGATGGTACACAGTGCAAGGTTATCTCGATTTCTGCAGGAACAACCACATCGAGCCTGTGATGAGCGAGAAGGACCGGATCGCCTTCGCCGCCAGCGGAGGTTTCAGGAACTCTGCTGATTGGACCTTGTTCCATACATGGAGTGATTACAAGGAGACGATTGACCTTGGTCCGCATATCAGCGCCTTTCACAACTCTGGAAAGAAACAACGTCGCGGAACGAATGGACCTGCAGGTGTCATTGAAAACACAAATATCGTGAAGGGTCGACCTCGTAAATTTGTGAGGGTATGGAATTTGGAGCGAGTCTTAGTCAAAAGATCAAGCAGCACGACCATCAAGCTCATGGCAGGTTTGCCTGAAACGATGATTTTCAATAAAGAAACTAAACGCTTGTTTCCCCTGACACAAGCAGAGATCGATGGTCACGGTCCCATCACACCTCCAGAACATTGGGAGCATCCTACTGGAGGTGGTGTAGGTAAAACTCGGATTCAATGGGAAGCTATTGGCAAAGGTCAACCAGAATCTAGTCTTGTCAAACCCTCTGTTAAGAAAGGACGACCTACCAAGGCAGAGGCGGCTGCTAAGAAAAGAGCGAGAGCGGTTGAGAAGGAAACTTCGGCTTCCCTTATAGCACTCGACGACCAACCAATCGACGAACCACCAAGAAAGCGACCGCGAACCACGAAAGGGGTTGCTCAGAACAAGAAGGGCTTAGCAACGGCATCACCCTTGGAAGACGCACCATCCGCGACTCAAGCATCCCACGAATCAACCGTGTCTCCATTACCTCTCGTCACACCTGCGGATCTGATTATCGAAACCCCTCCGAGTTCCATCCCCGGCAACTCGGCCGAGACCACAGCTGTATATCAGCAGGTTGGGCTTGAAGGAACGGAAAGCGGGCTCGTTACTGCTCGACGAGTAACTTCGTTGATAGACGAAGGTAGACCAAGCAAGGAGGAGACGCCAAACCGCATACCCGCGGTAGAAAGCGATCCGCACAGATCGATCCCGAATGAACTCGGCGTTCCAGCGTTGAAGACGATAGATACGGAATCGGTAGCCGTCGATAAGACCGTTCAAGTTCGGAGAACAAGGCAATACCAACGCATCGATCACAACTTTGAGCTCAAGGCTCGGGAGGTTCTTCGCTTCATCGGGGACAGTGGTGGGATCACATTAGGTAGAGGGTTCTTTGCTTCTAACTTGACGAAATGGCAAGACGAAGCGAAATTCGGCGATGAGTTTCCAGAGAAAGTCATATCCGGAAGACTTGATTCTCGCACCCTATTGAAACTGGTCAATCATCTTGTGGAGTCTGGCCGTTTGAGAACGACTACTGCCATGACTATGTCTGTGCAATATGGGCAAAAGGCTTTTGAAGTACTGTGGCTACCGGATGTGTCATCATCCAAAGTTGATGATTATGTCCGTGGATTACAATCTGGGACAAACATCCCATTAAAACAAGCAGTAGTTCAAATCATCTCAGAAGAAGCAGGTTTTACTCGTACAAAAGCAAAGGAATCTCGAGTTCGAACTGCACGGTCAAAAGGGGATGTTTATAGAGCAAGTAAAACTTCTCCTGAAGTTTTGCACCAGATGTCACCAGACGAGATGAGAGCAGTGTTCCGATTAGACTGGCGACTCCTGCCTCAGACGTATGGATGGGAACCGGCTTTGGCCCGACGCATGGAGAGCTTCCACCGAATTCTGATAGAACAGGTTAACCTATGTGGTGATACGCACGTGCGCAAGCACGACGTCTTCCTGAACATCAAGGTGAAAGACATGTGCTGTATATTTCCGGTCGTCGACCACAACAGCGAGTTACTGGACATCGTGACCTGCTCTATAAGACGAGAGACAATGGTACGAGATCTAGATCCAGAATTACAGTCTCTTCTCTCTCCTTACGCGGGAAAGATGAAGGAGAAGGTGGCTCGACTTTGTGGGTCTATGATAACGATGGGCCTAATCAGCTTCTGCAACAAGCATGAGGAGTCGCAAACAGAAGTTTACAGGCCCGAAATTATGGAGTTAGCCGATTACGTCAAAGTCGCCTCTTCCGCTCCTATCTTTGACTGGTCTTTGGTGAAGAGCGACGACACTGCCAAGCTGAATGTTACAATCCGAGATGACGGCGAAATCAAGAGATACTGGTATCTCACTTGGTTGTTGACTATGTCTCATACAGCCCCTGAGGATACGCGAATGAGCGAGTTGCGGGATCTGGTCGAGATTCAGCCAACAATCGAGCCATCCTTCACAATTGATACGAGCCTATCCGGCTTTAGAGATTTGAGCGCGCACTTGGCTGGGGCCGCTGCCTGGCGTGAGGGTTTCGTACTCAACGATGCTCAACGCCGATATATTCAGTGGCTAGTCGAGAAGGAAATCGATCTGGAGTCTCTGGAGGGCAATGAGGTCCAGACTTTGCAGATTTCCTATAGAATTTTCGCGCCTTCAGAATACGTTGTTCAAGACTATCTTGATACCTGCATTCGTCATGAACGTCGCCGAAGGACGCGGCTCGAAATGAAAAAACGACCGGGAATAGACGAGGACGAACTTCGCAAAGCTATTCAGAAGAAAATTGAGGAGCGGCAGGCAATTCGGGAAGAAAGCTGGAGCAATCTTGTCGAGAAAGCTTGCGCGAAGCTAAAGGTCGAGCCAAACCTAGAATTGCATCGTTATGTTGAAATCTTTCACAAACGATATTTGCGGGATCCTTTGTCTTTCAACACCACACAGTTCTTTCAAGTTGTGGCGACCTTTTTCAGTAGTACCAACAAGGATCTAACTCCAAGTGGCTTGTCCGCTGCTTCGGTCGTGCCGGTCTCGGGTCATGTTCGTGTTCGGACGCATTGGACACCGCAAATGGAGGAATTGGCTCGAGATGCTTTCATCGTCATCGAAAGTTATAAATCGCATCTCAACGACGAGGCTAGAAAACACACTGCTGGTCAGAATGCTTGGAGCAAAGTTTTCCCTCGAATCGCGCCTTACAAAGCTCGACGCAAGGTCACAGAATGGGTGCAACTCTCACTTTCGAACGCCGAGTTTCTCAAAAGACTCCGTGCAGAGTGGGAGCTTATCAGGCAGAACTTAACAATCGAAGATCTCCCAGATTTGCATTCAAAGGACTCCGACGAATTCGATGTATTGTTGCATATAGCCACCTTGCGTCAGAACGTAAAAAAAACTGCTCTGTGAGTTCTCGCCAGTATTGAATGGCCGCGTACGGATCTGACCACTGAGTATTTGCTTACCAACCAGACTACAGCGCTCTAGAGAGCTTGAGGAAGGAGATGATGATTTCATTACCCCGCTGCCAAACTCCATTGCAGCTCTCAACGAGAAATTTACCCTTGTGAATACACCTGCTCAAGTGGAATCCGGGTTCCGCCAGTACTGGCAATCACGATCGAGCGAACAAGCGAAAGAACGCGAACTTTTGTCGCTCAGTTCGACCATGTCTGTGATCAGGACGCAGTGGAGATTCGCTCAGACAAGGATAGACTCCCAGCTAGAGCCGACAGTCAAGGTGAGTTGTTTTTGCCCCACTTAGGTTACACAATCACTGAACTTTCGAATGTTCTAGGCTATTATCACTTCGCCCGCGATCGGATACAGGGAGGATCAGGCTGAGGTGCTGTTGCAGTCCTTCACCAAGGCGAACGCTGATAGTAAATACCGGCGTATGGTGAAGGAAGGTATATTAGCTAGGGTCGAAGGAAAGAAATCGGCGACTGGAAGAGGCTTTCGCTTTGCGGATCACTACAAGACTCTGAGAGAGTCGCCAATCCCACCATCTGTCTTTCAAGATAGTCAAGCAGCCAATCGGATACAGATGGGAGACGTCATGAATTGGAACGTTGCGTGCTGTCCTGGAGAATTTGCAGGATTCGCAGAAATGGTCTCTGATAACAAGGTCGGTCGTTTTGCCTTTCCGTACTTTTAGCATGACCAACCTGGATATCCCGGTCCACAGGTTTCGCTCGCTCTTGACACGCACACCGTATTCAAGATTCTCGATTCTTGGGCTGAATTTGGCGGCAACACCCGACATGTGGACGACGAACATCTGGAACTGGATCTGCTCTTGCGCAAGACTAGCCAAGTTCTGCCTCGAATCCTCGATGCATCAGACTTGATGCAGGTTGATGCGTCAGATAGGCCTCTAGCAAACAATGTGCTCGAACTCGTCGAATCAGCTGGTGTCGAAGGAATTGATCCGAAAACCGTTGCA
Organism: Filobasidium wieringae; assembly: GCA_001600055.1. Taxonomy (NCBI): domain Eukaryota; kingdom Fungi; phylum Basidiomycota; class Tremellomycetes; order Filobasidiales; family Filobasidiaceae; genus Filobasidium; species Filobasidium wieringae. Next base: position 342,178 of record BCIV01000005.1, read on the forward strand.
GTGAGTTTTGTGTCCTTTCTTGAGGTCCTTGCCCTAATTGTGTCCCGTTCTCAGCTTCTGTCCGAGCTGACGCTACCGAACGCGATGGTCAAATTGATGGCTTTGCTGAGATCGGGCTCGATACACTGCTTGGGCTTCTCCGAAGCTAGATTGGTTCATACGTCCCACTTAGAAGCGTGGCAAATCGCGTACGGAGACAAATCAGCTCCATCGCCTTTGCATGAGAATGGCAAGCTGCTTGTGCATACTGTTGAACAGCCTCTCAAAGCTTTGTCCTTCCAATGGTTGGACATCTATGGTGATGTCAATCCTTCCGAGTTCCAGATAGCATTGAACAGTGTGTTCGGTCACATTGCGACTAAACCTGGAGTCAATGAAGTGAGTTTATTGACTGACTAGGAATTTGGTGGATTTAGTAACCAAGAGTTGTGCAACAGCATATCCTGCGAGGTCTAGTCGGCAAGCAGTTCAATCGCGTTGAATTCAATCACCTGGTTGGGCATCTGATGGACGAGAAGAAGATACAGCGGTTCTGTGCACATGAAAGTATTACGCCCAGACTGGGGCTAGGAATTGTGGGATTGGCGGACATCGAGGACGAACGGTTCGTGACCTATATGGCGGATGGTATGATGCGATTTACATAGACGGGTAACGAGAAAAGCATGACCTTACGAGCGAATGAGTGATTACAAGTTGTATTGGTTTGCGATCCGAACGTCAAATGTGAACGTGAAATATGGATGTGTACAATATGATAGCAACAACGAGAACTGCGATCCTCGAACGTGTCCGATAGCCCTGATGCTTTTCACATCACGCCGAGGTATCCATGCCGGAACTCTTCTTCACTTTTTGTTGAGATTGGAACTCGTCGATAACCGAAGGCCAAGCATCTAAGCGTAGGTTGTATAGTTGAAGTGAGGCTCGAAACACGATCTCAGCCCCCTGGAACTTACCCTCTTCATCGTAGTTGCCGTAATCCGGGTCGATAACTCTGACAAAATCTACAAACAAACTCCAAGTGTCCTTGTTGACGGGTTTGTTACGTTTCTTCATGAATTCCAGCCAATCATCCAAATCGGTGAAAGTGGGATCGGATGTTGTAGATGTTTTGGGATCGAGATGGGACAGTGCAGAAGGACGACCAGCAAGAGCAGGTGGGAAGAAGACCTGCCAGAATGATATGGCTAAGGAAAGAGGGTTTTAGCCTCGAAACCGTGAGACTCAAGTGGAACGCTTACCGCTGTCCAAAGCGAGCACCCGAGCACCAGGTTGAAGACTCATAACGAAAGCATGCACGTAGACCCGCTTGAAGTATTCAGGATCCTCGTTTAACTTTTTCCGTAAATTCGGTAATTGAGCTTTCATGCTCTTGATGGAATCGACACTAAGATTTTGATCGTTGAATCGATCAACCAAAAATAACAGAAAGCTCCGTACAATGCGTTACTTACGAAGGACTGATCGCTTTCCAACCTTTGATCCAAGGATCTTTCGACCATTCTCCTACACTCTTGGAACCCAGATCCGAGGCCAGACAGAATAAGATTGGGTCCTGTATACAGCTCATTCAGATGGGACTGGTCTATATGGTCGAACAAGGGAAACTTACGTTTTCGGGATCTACTTCAAGGTCCTCACATAGCTTCATAGTCCCCTCGATCGTTATTAAGTTCGGATTAGATGCGTCTGGTGAGTAGCTAGTTCAGATTGATTTACGAATTTGTTCAGGGATCGCGGCGGATGGCTAACCTTTATACGACTCCCATATATCGCCCAGCTTCTTGTCAACGTTCTTTCCCCCAGATCCAACGGAAGTCGAAGCCAATGCGTTACTCTGGGCAGTGTTGTCCGAGAAGAAGTAGTCGATCGCCTGCGATAAGCAATCACATAAAGCTCGATTCAGCGCGCTGTCCAACGCCGATTCGAATTGAATCAAATTAGACGGACTCGCTCGAGGTTGTACGCAGACTTCTTGAGAAGCCTTGTCGCATCGGCCGATCTATACTTTCAGAGTATGAGCACTGGTATGCGGTCAATCTTTCCGTTAGATTCGTGCTCACGTTGCTCCCGTGATTCCTCGCAGCTGCATAGCGAGCGATTCCTTCTCTTTGGTCGATTTCGAGCTCTATCAGATCCACGCAAGCATTAGTGGGCTTGAAATTGACAGTTTATTACTCGGACGCACCATTGTAAGTTAGGTATATTCTAGTGTCTGGTATATGATTATATGCGATCAGCATCGACGAAGTAGAAATCAGGGTGAATGATTGTATCTCAAGGGATCCTCGTCATCACGGACATCACACAGGAAATACCCACCCGTGTCCGCCAGCGCGATTACTAGAAATCAACGTAACGTCTCGCGGATGCAGAAATAAATCCAGTTCGAATATCCCTCCAGATATTGCAAGTTCCTCCCTCGATCCCTCTATGTCATTCGTCACATCTCACCGTTGTCCCCTCGGTCACTCCACCTCATTGACACATCCAACTTGTTCCTTAAGATGGAAGACGACGGTATCCAGCTCAACTTCGCCTCTCCTTCTTCAGACGCGGCAGGCAGTAGATTCAACAAGAAAAAACAAGGAGGCAGATGGACTGATAGGTGAGCCGTACACAGACTTTCTTTCCGAAATTGTATTGATATCGCTTCAACACAGACTCAAGGCCAACAAAGCTGCTAAGAGACGAACAGAAAAGCCTGAAGATCCTGCTCCTGCGAAGGCTAAAATGACGGCGCCTTCTACTTCACAACCAGCTGCCAAGCGTCCCCGACCAGAACAAGCCGCCTCTAATCCTTCCCATGTCCGTAGTATACCATCGGCAAGACCCAGCAGTGGTAAGGGAGATGACTTTGCAAACGTTGACATTGCAGCTCTAGCACGTCGAGCAGCAAGCTCATCCGGAAACCGATCTCAACCGCAACACGATTCTCGACATGCTCAAGGGATCGTTTCCAACCTATTCACGGGACCCAGTGCTGAGCAGAATGATGGGAGAGCGGAGGGAGTGGAAGACCTGGACAAAATGGATCGTAAATTGAAGCTCAATGCCTCGAACGCGCCCCTTCCTACGAGCGGACCTAGCAATAGCACTTCACACAAGGACGACAAGTCGTTCGAAGGGCTTGGGCTCGACCCACTTCTGGTTGGTCATCTAAAGAATAAGATGGGGATCGAACGACCAACACGAATTCAGCGAGTCGCATTAAAAGGGTTATTGGACCCTACGCCCTTGACTTCCAACACCCCACCGCCGCAGTTCTCCCTCGTCGGCGATTCCCCTAGTGTCGTACGAGACGCTTTCATCCAATCGCAGACCGGTTCCGGAAAGACCTTATCATACCTTTTGCCTATCATCCAAACTCTCTTGCCACTCGCATCCTCCAAAGACGTCGGATACGTTGATCGATCGATCGGAACGCTCGGGATCGTTTTGGCACCGACGCGAGAATTGGCCCGACAAATTTGGGGTGTGACGGAGAGAATATTAGGCTTAAGATTGAGTATTGAAAGTGGAGGAGGTGTCCTAGACGACATGGCCAAAACCGTAGAGGCCAAGGATGGAGGTGCGCTGCAAGAAGACGGAGAGGTTGAGGAGATCGAGGTTGAACGAAGACGGCCTGTCTATCAACGATACTTGGTTACGACGCTTTTGACAGGAGGTTCTACTCGAACCCACGAGAAATCTCGATTGCGAAAAGGATGTCCAATTTTGATCTCTACTCCTGGACGATTGCTCGATCATTTACAGAACACTGCTTCCTTCAAGGTGGATCGATTGTTGTGGTTGGTTCTGGATGAAGCAGACCGCCTGATAGAAGAAGGATTCGGAGAGACTTTGGAGGGTATCATGAAAGCTATCGAAGGACGGCGTCGAATAGGAATCGAGATGGACGGGCAGGGTCTAGGACGAAGTAAGAAGAAGAAGTTTGTTCCAGGCAAGACAATCATGAAAGCTCCGTTCGATGATGAAGACGAGGATGAAGAGGAGGGAGACGATGATTGGGACTACGAGTTAGCTGGTCCAAGGAAGAACGGAGGCGAACACAAGGAAGTATCCACCCAGATGAATTGGCCATATTGGGCATTGGGAAGGAGGACTATCTTGTGTTCAGCTACGGTTTCGGGAGAAGTGCAAAAACTTGCTGGGACCGCTCTGAGGGATCCTATCATGTATCGAGCATCGGACGCGGGCAAGATCGACGAAGACGAGGACGAAGAGGACGAACCCGAGTTGAAGGACCTCGCACAAGTCGGAGAAGGTCAGGGTCAGGTCAAGATGGAAGAGGTCGTGTTGAAGGAGGAGGAGGAGGAGGAGGACATCATCGAAGTTGATGCAGGAGGAAAAGTTGAGAAGTTTACGCCACCTTCACAACTCGACCAGCGATACATGGTCGTCCCGCTCAAACTCAGATTGGTCACTATGGTCGCACTGCTGAGATCGCTTATAGCGAAAATGAACACTGCGACCAGTCCCTCGGACCAAGGGATGAAGGTCATTGTCTTCATGAGCTGCACGGACTCGGTTGATTTCCATTGGAAACTTATGGGGGGAGTACAAATGGGAGCGCCTCCACCAAAATCAGAGGACGACGAAGATGAAGACGATGACGAGGCGACAAAGGCAGCCAAGTTGAAAGCAAAGAAACTGAAAGCAAAGAAAGAGCAGGAACCCATCTCTTACGCTTGTCCATTACTACCCTCGACGTCGATCATGCGATTACACGGTTCGCTACCGCTTCAGACGCGAAGAGAGTCTCTCGCTGCTTTCTCTCAAGCGAGTACTGCAGAGGCGAAGCATTCCATCTTATTCTGTACTTCGGTTGCTTCTCGTGGTCTGGATTTGCCTTTGGTACGAGCAGTCATTCAATACGACTTGCCAACGGAACAAGGGATTGCTGAATACGTGCATCGAGTGGGTCGAACGGCTCGTGTTGGAAAAGGTGGTGAATCTTGGGCGTTTGTTGAAAACGCAGAGAAGGATTGGGTACCCTGGGTGCAGGAGGGTATGAGCTCGAACGAGAAGGATGCCGGCCAGGTGCAGATGAGACAGGTTGCTGTTGAAGACGTATTGAAACGAGGGTTCTCGCCAAAGGGTGGTGGTGGTTACGAACGCGAGTTTGAGCAAAGAGCGACTCAAGTGCAACTGGCATTCGAGCGATGGGTTCTGGAGAACAATCAGGTGAGTTGAATCGATGAATTTCTTCGTCCCCCCCCCATTCTGATAAATTCCTCTTGACAGAACGCTACTCTAGCACGTCAAGCGTTCTCGTCTTACGTAAGAGCTTATTCTACGCATCCCCACGAGGAGAAGAGATTCTTCCACGTCAAGAACTTGCATCTTGGTCATTTGGCCAAATGTTTTGGTCTCAGAGAAACGCCCGGGAAGATTGGAGGCGGTGGAGCGCCTACGAAGAAGGGCAAGGATGGAAAGGGAGGGAAACGAAAGCGAGGAGACGACGAGAGCGAGGACGAGATGGATGAAGAGGAGATGCTCGCAGCAGCATCGAAGGGCGGTAAATCTAGCGCGGCCAAGACGGATACTGAAAGGAGAATGTACGAAGCCGTCAGAAAGCAAGGACGATTAACCAAGGTGGGCGGTAAGCTCGCAGCTGGAGGAGGAGACGCAGAATACCAGGTTGCGACGGGTGGTAGGGATCTTGAGAAGATGGTCAAGGGGAGAGGAGCGGTTCGAAACAGGCGATAACCATTTGTTTTGTTAGTCATTGGGTATATGTCAGATTCTGTATGTGTTTGCAGATCACACGAAATTCCGTTTGAGCCATGACGTCACGCTGCGCGTTGCTGTTCCGTACAGCGTTGCTGCAGCATTTGATGGGACGTGGATTTGATGGGACGTGGAATGATGTTCAACAGTTCTCAAAAATGCTGATACCGTTCATTCAGTAGACTCCGAGTAGCTGCCCCCTGCATCAAGTCACTTGCACCTATACAGACCCCTCGTTTGAACAAGCAGGAATGACGGTAAGTGTCCTTGTTATTTATGTCCTTTGTTCTCAACACAACACTTACATCACCACTGTCTATTCCAGCTTTACTACACAAGTATGTCAGAGCGGAGGAGTCCAGCTTGAGCCCCCTGACTAATTCTTCTGAATCGAACAGTCTGCTTCGCTTTGCTCTCGGCCGAGCTAGCGCTCTTTGCCGCCATCATATGCCCTATGCCTTTCGTAATGAAGAAGAGGTAAATTTGGACCAGCGAATGTTCTTACATGAAACTTACTGATTATATTGTCTATCAGGTTCATGCACTTCCTGAGCGAGAACCCTCTCGTTGCCAAGGTGCAATACGGTGTAAGTGTTGAAAGCAATGACAATGGAGTAGCCGGCTGATTTACTTGAATCACTTGCACCTACTTCACAGTTAAAAATCACGTTCATGTAAGCTGAAGGCGAAATTGCTCATCCCCTTGATACATGCATTGATGACGTCCACGCAGCTTCGTCGCAGTACTTTTTGTAGACGCTGTGCAACGTATGATCAAGGTAGCCCAGGAAGGTCAGACCGCCAAGCAGGAGAAAGGTGTTCAAGACGTTAGGGTCGAGACGAACCACGCTGCAAGGAAATTCTATGCTCAGAGGAATCGTAAGTTGTCGACTATCGGCTAAAGATACTACTCTTATCGGTCTGCTTCTCGCAGTTTACCTTACCGGAGCTACCCTGTTCCTCGCCGTTTTACTTACCCGTGTTTTCGCCATTGTCCTCGACCTCATATTGGCTCAGGAACGATTGAACACGCTCCAGACCAGTGTTGGTGTATTTCTGCACTCAAGACTTGTTTCGTCTCTAAGCTCTTTCCTCCTTTACTAGACTTCCAAGAATGCTGTAGCTGCCGGTCCCAACAAGACCCTGCAAACCGAACTCACCACCTTGAAGGAGCAGTTGGCCGCCAAGGACCGTGATATTGGTGAGTACTTGAGAAATCTTAGCTGCACCCAGGCTCTGATACAATGTTGGCTCCACAGTTACCTTGAAGAAGCAGGCTAGCCAGAACGTTGGCGCGTTCAACGCCTTGGCTGACACCGTGAGTGGTCGATTGAAGTCTGCAAGACATCTGTCTAACTGTTTGGAGGAAATAGACGCAACCGATCTCCAACAAGAAGATCGATTGATCAACAGCGATGAATGTAACGATCCATAAAGCACCTAGGCTCCCACTTGCGGGCATAGGTATCTGGTAGACAATGATACGAAGCAATATACGATGCCCATTTCTGACCTCTCCCTTGCAAAATGAGCAGGGAAGGACTGATTCGTCATCCAACGTGACTAATAATTCCCCCGCTTTTACCAAATCTTGATGACCTACTTTGACCGCCACCTTGACCTGACACATGCACCTCACATGGGTACCATGCTATCAAGCAGGTACCGACAGGCCGTGATTCCAACGGGGCCATCGATCAAGGGGTGGAGGCGTTGTTGAGACGGGGTTCCGGGTGAATTGCCCTCGCACGCGCAGCTTAGTGGCTGTGAACGCCTTCAACGGAATACCGTGCCTCTCTGACCTGCACCTCGCGTTACCTGACATGCTAACGTGTATGCTATTTAGTATATATGTACGATACCAGATGATACCTGAGATATCTTAGTTCCATTCAACAACGCAAATACGAGCTGGGTCGCATTCCCGCGAGAACTCGCACAATTACGGTGACTCACGGCAGTTAGTCGAAAGCTTCTTATATTAGTTCAGCTCGGTCAGAACCTTTAGCGGATATATCTTCAATCGGTCAGGAACACCGCCTGAAACACCCGAGTTTCGGTATATCCTTCGGATCGATCCCTCTGCATCAAAATTGTCTCTCCCAAGCGGGTAGCACGTAAAGTCGAATGTCGGACCAGTTTCTGACCTATAAGCGTGTGTTGGCTTGCTTGACATTTGAAAGCTGTCTGTAAGGGGAGGTGTGCCGGGAACAACGCTAGCCTAGAATTCCGATAGCATGTCCCTGAAGATGTATGGCTCCATTTATCGTTCGAGAATGTATATAAACACCTGTCGTGCATTTGGCAGAGCACGTTGACGACGATTTTCTCTCTTTCCTTGGCCAACCTGAACATCCTCGATGCGCTTTGCATCGTCTATCTGGCCGGTATTGGCCTTGCTGCTATGTTTCATGGCGAGATCGCTGGCCATTCCGACAGATGTCAGTGATGATGGATCCCCGTCTGACATTCCTTCCGTGGACAGCAGAGCTTTGACCGCTGGCACTTTGTGCGCTACCGTCCCTGTGAAGGCTCGGCTGTTATTCCTTACCTATGTGCGTGAAGCAACGTCTGAAGTAGGCATAAAGCTGATTCTTAAATCTCTTGATACAGACCGTCCTCCCAGTAAGACCCATCCTGGCCCGTCAACCTCTCTCGTATTGATCGTCTTTACGAACAGAGTATCTGTCTTTGCACTGTAAAAGGTACTTTGACCCTGCAGTCGCAGAACGATCTTGTTCAAGCGCTGATAGCCAGTGCGAAAAGAGGAGGCCTGGTGACACAATTGTTGTCCATCCTCGGAACAACTTTAGACGAACTGTCCTCGCTGTTGTTCGGGAATGCGAATGACGAGGTGAGCTCATGAAACATTTGGAGGAAGTCCCGATCTTTAAATCTGACGACGAGATCAGTTGCAGAAGACGCGACCGACCTGTGACTATCCCTCGCATTCGACGCCCATCTGTGGAGATGCATGTGCTTTCATATGTCAACAAGGCTATTCCCGATGCGGCGATCGATGTGTGAGCGATCGTAACTCTTGTCGATCTGGGATCCCTAGGAGTAGGGCAGACCGACGGTCTTTGCACTGCCCAATGGGCCAGGCTTCATGCGCCATCTACTCGCGCAAGGGGCGAGAATGCGTCGATATACGGTCCGATCTCGAGTCCTGCGGTGGCTGCATGTCGGAAGGTCATGGAGAAGATTGCAGCGAGATCGAGGGTGCCAGAGAAGTTTCGGTGAGGCCTTGTGCGATATTGTCCAAGTGCTTCGTATACTGACCATGAAGACTTGTAGTGCATTGGCGGGGCATGTCGCGTCGCAACCTGTCAACAAGACCGAGTACTGATTGATAATCGGTGTGTCCAGATTGGATCCAGCAAGAAAGTGCATCGCCAACAGGTCTGAAAAGGAATTCAAGGAACATATAAGTTGTACAGGGTATAGGATAAATGGTTGTATTGGTATCTATGGATCGCTTGCAAGTGATGCATGCACATTGTTCTGGACCAAACTCGCCTTTCCGCCTTTTGCCTAGGGGATTGGATCTTGATCTAGATCACATACAGGATATAGGAACAGTACTGAAAAAATATCCAGGGACAAAAATTGCGCGAAGTATAAATACGAGCAAAAAGCAAATTAGCGTCGAGAGGTATCGATCCTCTCACTCTGGGTAACGCCATAATTGTATGAGCCCAGCATGTTTCCAATACACCACGACGCTCGGTCGTCTTGCTCCTGGTGAAGAGATCAATGCTAAACTGAGTGTCATGAATGCTTAAACGCTCATCTCCTTTGACGCATTTTTCTCTCACGGTGGACATCCACCACAGCTTCAGGAACATATTGGGTATATTGTAGAGGATCTCCCTCAGCTCGCTCATTACGTATCTATACAGCTGGATATCTCGTTATCCAGGCCTGTTCTCTGCCCATCAACTGCACACCCGTCTTCCGTTTCAGTAATCCCCCAACAACGACTGGACGCGGTGTCCTCTCCTGCGGTCGCTATCTGTGGGCTGATCGAGACATTTTCACCCTCAGTCGTCTCCAATGAGATTTCACTAATCGAACTGTTGGAGCGGACCATGGAACTCGGATCCGTACTGAATGAGTCCACTCTGGTAAGATTATCCACGGAATTGATGCGAGTCGTTGCCTGTCTAGCAAATCCAAACAATGGCCGTATAGTCGAAGAAGACTTGGGAGGCGTCTCCGGCTCTTGGTCTTGTTCGTGTTGAGTGGTTTTGCTCCTGTCCGAGAGATCCAGCTTGAGATCCCCCTTTCGGTTTCTAAGTGCTGCCCAATCCAATGGTTTTCTAGGCTTGCTACGCTGACTTCTGACAGGTCGCGGCATAGCGCCACGTCCAGCTCGTGCGTGGGCTAGTACCTCCGCTTTGAGTCTGGTAATCGCTCGCGTTTGATCCATGTCAAGCTCGATATTTTCAGCTTCGTCGCTAGTGTCCCACAACCTCGTCAAACGCGATACCTCGCGACCTTCGTCTTCAACGAACTCCTTGTCCTCGATGAAAACGACATCTCTTAACCATTCGAATGTTTCCGACGGCAGATCGTTGTCGATTCGAATTCCAGCGCGACGACGGGTCGGCTCATCCGCGGAATCCCGAAGTTTCGCGATTATGTGCGGGTGGAGGTATTGCAGTACAAACAAGGAACAAGTCTGACGATCCTTTTTTTCCAAAGGTAGATTATGTTTAGGCCAGGAAGTGATAAAACTGAAGACATGCTTTAAGATTGTCAGTGTAGAAGTTTCAGTATATGAGCCTGATCGAGTAAGGGCGCATCAGTGTCCAACAACTCAATAGATTGTTACTGTGAGGGAGCTCACCTCTGAAACTCCACACAAGCGTCTCAACGCCCGCATCGCCGATCCATCGTTTGAAAGCGAATGAGTAATCGGGTCTAGCAAATCCAGCGCTCTCGTCTGGTTGTACCATAGGAAAGCCGCCTGCCGGTTTGTGGAGCATGTAAGGAAGCGAACGCCTCGATCAGATAAGCTGTGCTACATACCTTGAATTTTTAAACAGCGTAGACCGCCTAGCCAGCCTAAGGGACTGATGGCAAGTGCGTCGATGTCCGCTTGCTTGCGAGCGCCCATTGTGTCAGCTTCACTTGCATCGCTGTAAAACCGATATCCCGCTGCTCTTCCTTCCGAGATCTGCTCGCCTTGCGACATGAATCGATCTTGAACCCTGTCTTCCTGGTGTTGCGCTACGGAATCGACAAGGGTTGACGCTTTGCGCTCGGAGACGACATCTATAGGCGTCTCTTCTTCATATGGGTCCAGGATTTCACCTTCCGGTCTACTGTTCGAGTTGTAGCCCCAGTGCTCTCCCACTCGGACGAGGTCTAGAGGAACTAGGCAAGTGGGAAACGTTGCGGTCCCAGGCGCGGAACCAGTGCTGCTTCGATGGCTCGAGCCTGAAGCAGATTGCGCCATCGAGGTATATGAAGGTGTGGACGGAGCTGGAGAGAACGGTTGAAAGGGTCGATGAGGATTGTCATGGCTCGGAAGCCTATGGGATTTGAACACGGTCTCAGTGTCTCGAGTCGTACATGCATACAACAGAAACGATCAGACGTACCATTCGACAGCGAGCAGACCCTTCAAGCCTCCAACCACGTTGGCGACCTCCTTGGCCCTCGACGCCGTCATATTCTCGGCGTACTCGGAACCAAGAAATGTCAACTTGTGAACGCGAGGCAAGTAGGATGGGTTGTTCCCCACTTCTTGGCACATGTTCGCTATCTCGCTGGTGACACCAATCTGTGTAGCGATGGCATCTTCCGTCGACCGATACTCGTCACATCCGGCTGCAAACCTAAGGTCCAAGACAAGCCATTCCACTTGATCTCCTATGTCTTCTGTGAACGACTCCTCCCCGACCTGAACCTCCATAGCGCCTGTGGATCTCACCTTCCCACCGCGCTCTGTTCTCAACAGCCCGAGTTCGGGATGAAAGGCCTCCTCCCACATCTTGGTCGAAGTGATCATGAGCGTTCCACCCTCGACTACGAGGGAAGCGCCCCAACCTTTAGGAGCTACGATTTCGTCCGGTGGGTAGATGTCACCATGAGTCTGATTGAACCGTGTAATGTGGCGTGGGAAATTCCGTCGCCCGACCGCTGTTTTTAACGTCGGTTGTTTGATCGAAAGAAAGCTCGAACTCAAGTCTGACTCGGCTTGCCCTATAGAGCTGTCAGATGCTGTGCTATAGATTTGAGGAGATGCGGATCCCGAGGAAGAAGGGGAGTAAGGAACAGATGGCGGTGGTGAGAATCTGGGGAGGTCGAAGTAAGAAGTGATCATGTTGATGGACGTTGGCTCGTTCGGTTTGAGACTGTGGATGTGGATCTGAAATGGTTGTCAGGTGTATCCAGTATTTATACCACTGTAGATGAGGAGGACTGTTGTGTCTTGCGAGAGCGGTAGGATCACTGATCAGTGATTTGCTGTGGTAATCCTCTCAAAGGGATGTTGCAATACCCCAATTGCTTTCACCGACAAAGTATTTTGCTGTAGACCAGACCACAGTACAACTCGGAGGGAGGTTCTTTTGCATATCCCGCTATACTCCGCCTGAACCGGATTACATGTAAGCAAAGTCGGTTGGTATGACGTGACGTTGATCTAGTGTTCGATTTTTTGACAGATCTGGGGCCTAAGGCGGTGCCTGGACACGGAAGAGGATCCCGCGACGGTGGTGGTATGGTTCCCAAGTGGATGTGTTGGATATTTCCGGCAGCTAGCCTCGAACGTTGTCAAGTGTAGCTAGTTGATACCTGCTGGAAGGTGGAAATGTCGAATGGAATGCCAATCCCCTAGATTATTTTACGCTAGCATCACAATGCGAGGATCGTCATGTCGCGTGGACCGTACGCGTGCGGCTGCAGCAGCCGGCGGTCGGCAAGTGCTCTTAGAGTACTGTAAATCTTTCCTAAGTGTCGCCCCTGGCCTATATACACGTCGCCCCAGCAATTGAACGAAATATCTTCTCTATCTCGGTTCAGTACCTGTAAGCCAGTATCAACCTGCAACCTGATCAATGCATCCTTGTGTTCCTGATTTCGCGGCAACGACTAATCGGCAGGTTCAGAAAGCGTACTATCAGCAATCGATAAGATATCCGAGAAGGATGTTCTGTGTCTTTTGATATCAAATGCCTCATTCGGAGTTGTCAGATGTTTCATTGGTACAGGGGGATGCTATCACGTTTCCCGGGTTTCTGCACATGAACAGTCAGTGGTCAATTTAAGTCGTTTTTTCAATCCAGAAGTCGCCAGCCCACGCCGCATGGTCCAGTGGTCAAGACTTTCGGTTTTGATTTGCGAGCTTTCGAGTCAAACTTCCGAACTACCCCGGTTCGAATCCGGGTGCGACGTTGCTTTTTGCCCTGCGATCTCGCGCATTACGTTTGCGCCCAACCGATAAGATACACGAGATCACCCTAGCTGTGCATATATCCCACTGCTTCGTTGAAGACTCTAGACTCTTCTTTGCTCTTCCCATACTTCTGCCCTTCGCACGACTCACGACTCACCGATGGACGTCGAACGTATCGTCAGAACATACATATCATCCGATGGAATTTCAGACGAGATCCCTGCAGAGTTGCTAACAGGTATGTATACCGCCGCATGCCGACTTTGATTCCCCTGACATGCCGCTTTGATCGACCACAGGCGTTCAGACCGGCTCTGTGGGATTACTCGAGATCGTCAAAGCTCTCGGTGAATACCTGACTTCTACGGAGGAAGCCGTTCGAGCTAAAGGTGAGTGCTGCCAGCTTGCACTCGCATATACGACCTCTGACGACTCGACAGGCATAACACTACTATCAAACATCTTGGTACAAACCCCTCCTGACAGGATCAATCGGCAAGGCAGTACGTGCTCCTCCTTACGACAAACGCATGCTTCGACCGACTCACGTCCCGAACTGCAGCTCAGGTCTTGACCTCGTTCTATTGCGATAAACTAGAGGATCATGAATCGGTACCCTCCGCTCTCCGAGGTCTGGCAGTACTGGCAAAACTGTCCACTTTCGGCGCGGGTGAAGCCAAGGCAGTGTTCCGAGCGTATGTACCGTACTCCCCTTCTCCCCTTCTCCCGATACATAATCCTAGACCGACATCCTCGATCTTGTTTAGGATCGCCGAAAACATCACCATGAAGGCACACGTACAATCGACTCGGCATCTCGTTTTCATCCTGGTGGATATACTGCTCGCGAAACAGTTACCTGCTCTGAAAGGCTTGGGCGACGAATTCATCGCCTCCTATGTCAAACTAGCAGAAGGCGAGAAGGATCCTAGGAATCTGATGCTGGCGTTCGGGATAGCACGCGTCCTGCTGATAGAGATGGATCCCTACAAACACCTCGATGTAAGTACCGTCAGCCGTCAACGGTGACCATTTGACCGATCTCATTTCCCTGGCAGGACATGTTCGACATCATATACTGCTACTTTCCGATCACCTTCCGTCCTCCCCCGAATGACCCTTACAACATCACGCCTCTAGACTTACAACAAGCCCTTCGAAAGGCCATGTCTGCTACCCCTCGGTTCGCCCCAATGGCGATGCCTTTGTTCTTGGAAAAGCTGCCAGCCAGCTTAGGAGAGTCCAAAAAAGACGTCCTCCGAGGGATATCCGCTTGTTTGCCCATTTTCGGTGACAAGGCGATCGAAAGCCACTCGTCGGATCTTTGGGATTCGCTCAAAACCGAGGTATGGACACCACCTGATCAACGCTCTCTTTCCATCATTGACCAACCACACGTCACAGATCTTCTATTCTCCCGACGCAGAGATTGAGCGAGAAGCGTTGTTGGCCTTGCGTACTCTGTTGACAACCCTCTATCCTTCTACTCCTGAAACAAAGCCAGCAGATCTAGCCTTGGCCATAATAAAAGAATGTCAAACCGAACTGGAGGAGCCGGAGAAGAGCAAAGCCAAACCGGCGACAAAGGTATTGATGACCTGTGTCATGTCGTCCAGTAAGTGGTGGCGAAAATCAGCAATTTGATTGCGCTGACCTCCCCTCCAGCGGCCGTCGGGACGTACGCACTATCGCAAGTACTTCCACAACTTTTCAAAACGTACCACAGAGATACAGACGTCCCACGTCGAACGGCGGCCTTGGTCGCGATGGCAGAGCTGCTCAAATCGCTACGCGAAACCTACGTCGAGGAACATACAACCAGGTCATATCTGGCCGAACACCCCGTCGAAAACTTCAAGGACGAGCTCCTCTCACTGATGAGTACAGGAATCGAAAGTCAGGTCGAAGAAATCAAAGCAGCTGCCCTAGAGATGGCTGAACATATGGTACACATATCTGGCTTCCTTGACCTCGAGGAGACCATCTATTCAGTCAACAAGATAAACAGCGTGCTCGTAAATTCGCAGTCTACTAGGTTGCAGTAAGTCTATACTCGTCTTCAGTGTCCAACCGAATCTTACACACCTCACAAAAGGCATAACGCCTTGAAGGTCTTGGCGTCCATTTCTGAACTGACAACAAAGCCGATAGAAGAACATACCCTACCCCTCCTTTATGGCCAGCTTCCCGAGATGGCACCCGACCTTTCGGCGACGGATGAACGCGATCGCATTCGCCATGTACTCGACGCGTTATCTGTCCTTTGCGTACAACCGGGATTGTTTGAATTCTTGCTCATTCGGCTCCTTCACAAGCTGGAGACTCTATGCCTGAGCAACGAACAAGAGTCAGCCCTCGATCAGGACTTCATCAAGCGAGAATGCCAGCTGGCATACGGGTTTTCATTTCTGCATGCCATCAACACAACCTTGAAGCGCAAGGTGCAGGAAAAGCATGTAGACGTCCCAAAATATTTCGACCAGGTAGTGCCTCGACTGTATGGTATCTTTATACATGCTACCAGCCGGAAAGAATCCTTGGCCTGCGATACCAGGCTGTTGGTCGAGGCGGGGTCTATCATCGAAGCGATTGTAGCGGCGATGCCTGCAGAGTGCGTACCAGCAATAGTCGATTGGAGATCCACGATCGGCGTCTTATAGATTTCTCACATACCAGACGCCAACAGCAATTCGCCGACAACCTCTTTGGTGCTTACCGATCGGGCGACATGCGGAATCTCACAGGTAAGTATCTAAAGGACGATTCCTTGATTCCTGTCCGACCCCTTCAGGTAAGCCTTTCTATTTCCATGAGTACGCGTTGCTTTACATCAAAGACGAACGTGTATTCTTGGCAGACCGGAGCGACATTGGAGGAGCAAAACCTAAGTATCCTCCTGATGGCAGGCGTAGTAGGACTACGTGTAAGAGAAGCTCGCTCTTAGCCTATGATGAAGGGTTCATAACCGGCCACCCTTATCTCAGCCTGACAAGCTTCCTCGAGATATCAACGTCTTCATGCGCGAACTGTTGTGGTGGACTTTGGATACATCGTCGACCAGACTCCAGGTCAATATGACTTGTCTCGCGATGGCGTCATTACTAAACAAAAGAACATCAGGTTGGTCGACTGGCAGTCGTCTCAGAACGTATACTGACCCGGTACCAAAGACCTAGCATCTGATCTGTCCAATCTGAAGCAAGATCTATGGGCTGAATGTAGCGCCAGTGACACGACAATCGGGCGAAGGAGCAAAGCGATTACCGTTTGGATATGGGTAAGACAGTGTACAATTGGTAAAGACTGAGAACTTCCGTCTGACAAAGCATCTCATAGCTGTCGCGAGGATTGCTCGTAAAAAACCATCCCGAGGGCCTACACATGATCACAAAAGTGCTCGAGCTGTTCGAGCGGGATGCGTCCACCGCCTCTCACGCTGCAACGGCTCTGGCCATACTGGCCGACAGACAGGGTGATCGAGTCTTGTCAAAGGAAAACTTCGCGGTAGTCAAGGTGAGTAGATAGTATCATACCGACGTCAACCTTTCTAAGAGCCCTGCCTTATACCTCTTAGACGCTGTACAAACAACGGCTGTTTAGTACTCTCTTCCCTCTCTTGATAACCGGTAGTAATCTGCCCTCATCCGAAGCGCAATCACCATACCTGCTGGCTCTAGGATCGGTCGTACCGATCGCTCCGCGCGGGCTTGTAATGTCCAATTTGCCTCAACTTCTACCGCTGATTCTGCGAGGTCTCACATTACTGGACGCCGAACTACGGTACAATATGCTGCAGATATTGATCTCTGTTCTCGAAGTGCAAGACGATGCAAACACAACTTCACTCATTCAAGGTCAAGCGAGAGCCATGGTTGACGCAGCTCTTGTGGCTGCTCTCGATCTGCGTGCCGCCAGCAGTTCACCGGTGAGTCGCTTGGCACGAATGGCGATCAGAGTGTGCTACTCATCATGAAGATGGCGACGCTTGACAGAAAACTCGAACAGCCGCCCTGCAATGTCTCGGCGTCTTTCCCGATGTTATACGCTATGATGTCTTGCATCCGATCAAAGTGAAAGTATTGCGCTCCCTTGGCAGTTCGATCGACGATCCAAAACGAGCTGTACGGAAAGAAGCCGTAGACTGCCGCGCCAAATGGCGAGTTTACCTGTATCTAAATGCTCAATCACAAGGCTAATGACGTTTTCTCTTTAATCGCGTATAGGTACAATTACGGGGGAATTGGCGTGTAACAGGACATCCTGTATAGTATTCCCGCAGGCTATTTGTAGATGTTTATGAGCGCACATATGGATCGATCGAGCTGAAGTTGAACGTACGGCTCATATTACTTCCCTTGCTGCGTCATCCTCTCTCAAAGGGTCCGATAAGGCAGCGTCTGGTCTCTCTGTATCTTTTGCGTCCAATCCCTCATCATCATCCAGTATCGCGCTTTCATTCGTGGGGGCTTCGACATCAGCCTTATCCGGCTTCACGAACGTATCAGTTGCGGTCATCGTTCCTTGCTTGTCGTGATTGTGTTCTGCCACAGATTCGTTTGACCCCTTATTTTGATCGGCATCATTCCATCCCTGCTTAACACCAGCCGTTTCGACTCCGTCCGCTTCGGTCGACAACTTAGGAGAAACCTTTAATGGCGCCCAGCCGTCCAAGGATGTCCGTTTCTTTGCCAGAGTCAAGTCAATCTCTTCCAATCCCCTAGATCCCTCCTCCTCCATGTTCAAACTGACTCCCACGCTGGTGGCTGTGGTCGGCTGCGTCTTCGTTTTACTTCCTGGCCGCAAGAGAAGACTTGAGAGCGCGATGGTAGATGTCTGACTTGCGATCAGAGGCGGCCGAATCTCAACGTTCTGACCCGAGATAGTCGAGGTAGAGCTGGGCAATGCGCCGGTACTTAGATGAGTCGTCAGTCCAGGCGGAGCGAGCACATTTGTCCCACTAGCACTCGCATTGGATCCCAAACCTAGTGTGCTGAGTTCTGGGATCTTGCCCCTAGCGGACAAGTCACGGATCGCGCTAGGGCTGAGAGGTGTTGTTGCAGTAGTCGGGATTCCAGCATAGGTATGATGTTTGGTCAGTGTCGGCGACCTCAAAGTCAATCGGGAGAGACTTTGCTTGGGTGAAGTTGAGTAAACGCCCTTTGCCTCTTTGTCTGCGGTTTGTAACAACGAAGACGTTGTGAGCTGTTCGGAGAAGCTTGAAGCGGTATCCTTGACTGGCGGTTCGTCGTCTCCTCCTATTACCTGCTCAATCGTCGACTCGTCCTTGCCATTGATAGTTGATATCGCTGCCGCCGCTACACCCTTACTCATGTCTGTTTCTTGAGCTTCGCCAACCCCATGCGCTCCCTCTTCGTTCATTCGATCATGACCGATTTCAGGTGACAAAAATTCGGTCTCCTTTTGCAACCGCGTCAACTCTACGAGATCGACATCCCTAGTGACACCCAAAATCTCGCGTAACATCTGGTTTTCTGAGGAAAGTCGGACGATCTCGCCCTCTCGCTCGAGAGCCCAATCAGGTCGTCCAAAAGTACCGGGGTATCCTCCAGAGGGGGTCAGATCTCCTTGCCATGTATCGTAACCCAGCGTCGATGGAGCTCGAGGCGGATGATGGGCAACGATTTTAACGCTTCCAGCTGTATCAGTAGTTGTACCCTTTACATGAGAGGCAGAAGGCAAACCAGGAATTGCAAACCCAGCTTGTTGCGAGGTAGAGCCGATACTGTCATCCGCTGATGCTCCCGATCGCTTTGTGTTATCTGTCGACGAAAGACCTTCAATCATATCGGCTGCATTGCCTAATGCCTCCCATTCTTCTCTCGCTTCATCCTGCTGATCTTCTCCATTGGCGTTACGCAAAGCCAGGCGTATCAAGGTGCTCAGCCTTTGCAATAGAAGTGAAAGGGTAGTGCTGTCCATCAGCTGGTCTGAAGATTGCGCCGTCCTCAAAGAATGCAGCAAGGAGGTATAGTAACGGTGGAGAGCCAGCTCATGCTTCGTGGCTGCATGCTGGTAGACCAAGGGATCTTCAGACAATTCGTTCTATCCCTCATCTTTCGTATAGCTTACTGAAACCGATCGGAACTTGTTCATAACGCCTTCCAGTACCCCTTCATAATCCTTGAGCAAGATATTGAGCTGTTTGTTCTCGTATGTCAAGTTTTGATTTTCCAATACGAGATGGGATGCGAATTCCTCCAATTGAGTTGTGAATTGCTCTTTACAATTTGAACCAATGTTATGTATAAGCTGGGAGCTAGTATTCCAAAGCGCCCAGAACGCTCACCATCTGTCAAATCGATATTGAACCGACGAAGGGGAAATCCAACACCAGTATGGACCGCTTGTCCCTTGACCGTACTAGTATGCTCCTTGAGCTGTGCGAGGAGACGATTATTAGTGGTTAATTGTTCTGTCAAATAGAAATGATTATTGCGCTACACTCCTTTTGTCGGAACACCGTTGCTAACCTGACAAATCATTCACCATGTTCCACACGACATCAAGGTCATGCTGTAGAGCCTGGACGGTTTTACCTCCCGAGACCTGCTCATTGACTTCTGAGCGGGCAGCTTCATCAGTTGTACTAGTGGTATCCTCGGCTGTGGAGCGAAGATGTTCCAGAATCCTTTCATCATGTGTCTTTTTGATCTGTTGTGTACCAGGTTGCTGTCGCATTTGCGAGTTGTATTGAGAAGCCATGGTGGTAATTCGCTCAGTCAGGGAATGCAAGATGTTCTTGGTTATATGCTAGCCGCTTGTTTCATGTCTCCACACAGCCAAAGTCGTGATAAGTCTTATGGTAAGCAGGTCTGGAGTATGAAGGGTCACCTATCACCGAACCGAATCGACAATATTGATGTCTCAAGGCTCAGAAGATCTTGTGTTGACAATGTCGTCACCTGCAGGCTGCAGGCCCAGCCGTTCAGTTCAACGCATTATGCTCAAGTCACTGGCGGCAGTCAAATGTCTCTTACTGTCTGCCCTCTGCTCACATGCAGAACTGAACATTAGTGCATGTCAAGGTCGTCGTAGGACGTCATTCAACGGCCAATCCATCAAGAGTACCGCAACAGTTGGGACCCTCTAAGGTTTTTATTCATGCCAGTCCAATCATTCCCGGGCCAACCGACGTCCATCGGCCAGATCAAGAAGCTAAGGGCTGGTGGAGAGAATTATGTGGCAAGTTGTTATCGGGCGAGAGTCTGCGGTTACTGGACTGAATGCGTATAGTATACGCCTCTAACAACATAGGTATATCCTATTCACGAAGGAGTTGTGGTACATTCTAGCAAGTTAGACTACCATCTTACCTTGTCATTGCCGAAAGATGGGATCCAAAGCAAGTCTATCGGAGAAGAGAACATACGTCGGGATGCACGAACAGGCATATGTAGCGGAATCAACGGGTTTGTGAGTAGCATGGCCTTGTTGTCGGTATATGACTTACCTCTCTACTGAATACCATAAAAGTTCGCGGTTTGGCGAGGCAGAAACGTCTATATATTCGAACCAGCCTACCCTAAAGAACTGAAGGACGAGGATGCGTATAGTACCACCTATAGCTCCTCGGAACACGTCAATTGGAAGCTGCACAGTGACATTCGATTCGCGGCTCAAGTTAAAGATGCACGCCTCGGCCGCAGTGGGTGTGATCCATTCCTGCATTAAAAGCTGTTGAATAATGATATCTGCTTCGACCTGTCGAATAGCAACGGCTCTGATATATCTTGAAACGACCGGCCCAATAATAGAAGTGTGGAAGTTAGAGGCCAGACTTGGCATACCGCTATGGAGTCGCCGGGCAACGATGTGAGATTTCGTATCAATCTAGAAAAAGCCGTATAACTTATGGGTTAGACCGTAACTTGACTAGCAACCTAAGCCATCCTTTAACATCTATAGCGCTATCACCGTGCGAGACTTACGTTGCCTACGCCATGCGCTTGACGTGTATGGTTCACCTCAAGACTATTGATGAACTTGGCCGATTCGGCAAGAGAGGTCAACAGTTGCGACATCCGAAATTGACGCAAATCAGGCTTCTCAGATGGAGAGGAGAGGCGGACGATTATGGTACAAACACAAGGTAAGCCAAGGGTACACATGCCGAGAGCTCTTTTCTAAATATTGTATATAGGTACGAACAGCCAGCGCTATTTAGCTGCGATTCTCGGAACGTCATTCGACTTTTCACGATCGTTGTGGACGATCCTTCAAAATTTCAGCTAGTATACAACCACAAGCTATCGAAGCAACGAGGGGAACTTATGAACCAGGTCCCGCCTCCGATGGGCCAAGAAGACAAGCTGGCGTTTCAGGCAGACCCACTTCTGGTCGATGACGACCAGGTCTCATGGCTGGATCTCGACCATAGATTAAGGTCCGTCACAATCGCTGGATTCGGAGCCAAGCCCCCGCAAGTCCTGCATAAGGAGGCCGAGTCTGTTCTGGGAAGGATCTTCTCCCTAGATGACGAAGCTCCTTACGGCGAACAGCAGACTATGATATCCCTGGGTGATCCCGATAGGACATGCACTTTGGCCGAGATTCGAAACAATACGGTTGACATCGTCCTCAGACAAGTGCCGGTCCAACAGATCAACATTTCTGCAGCGCGACAAATCAATCTAGGAACAATTGAGCCTATCGACAGGATCTGGCAGCAATTGACGCCTAGCGGAGTTATAACGCTTGGAGCGCATGGTGAATGTCGCATGTGGTCAACCGACAGCGAGCAGATAAGAAATACGGGCGCCTTCACAATAGAAACTTACAACGTACAGAATCTTATACTGGCCCGCTCTAGCAGATATTTGCTGTATTCTTGCAACTCAATTGTCTTCGGTTTGGACGTCAAGAGCGGCGAACTGCTATGGAGAAAGGATATTAGCCCCGAACTCAACGGCAGTAGCGTTGCTGGCCTCCGAATAATCAAGCAGAATCGATTAGTGGTAACTAGCCAGGCAGGCCTTGCATTTTGGAGCAGTCTCGACGACAATACCACTGAATTAGGGCAGCTGTCCCCCTTAGAAGTAGAACGTTCAGAACTTCTGCCATTCCAGTTTCTCCCACATATACCAGTAGAAACCGGTCAAATTGGTACGGCTGCGGATACGATCCTCCTCCAATCCGCCAACGGTATGCTACTCTGGGCCGAACTAATGAACGATCGCTGGACCGTTATACAAAAGTTGTGGATCGGTGATCACGATCAAGAACTGCTAGCTGTGGCCGGATCTCGCAAAGTGGCATGCGGTCAGTAGCGATTATCGCGAATAACTGTGCTATTCTGTTCCTCTGAACCATCCTTTCCACAGTGAGCATGGGCCAACTTGTCATTTGGGACGTCGAAGATTCAATCTATACAAACGCGGCAGAACACGTCGCGAAGTTAGAGTAAGTCAGCAACTGACTAGGTTCTCGCAACGAGTCTTTGACTGGTCGTCAACACAGAAAACCTGTTCTTTCCTTACGTTGGAGTACGGACTCAGATACGGGCATACTTCTCCTAGCCATCGGGTTCGAGAATGAAATCAGGATATTGGCACAGGGTCGCAACTCCCTTGATGAGCTGAATACAGCTTGGAAGGAGTTAGATGTCATAGACGCATATAATATGTCTCCTTTCCGCATACGAGATTTTGCTTTTCTGGACGCAAGACGCGTGTTGATCGCATGCTCCAACCAACTCTTCGTTTATACCATCGGAGCAAACCCGACTCCGGAGGCGTTCAACCGGTCACTTCCGCTGCCAGATTTTCAACGCTTTAACCTCGAGCAATGTATGGTATGGGGGAAACAGCAGGTTGCGAGGCAGGTTTTGCATCGACTGGACACTATGTGTACCTATGAGTCGCTCTTGCCCGAAGATTATTGGAAGACAGGCGGTACTACCTTGAATGTAAGACAGCCTTCTTCTTCCTGATAGCATGTTAGCTGACCGTTGTCCGTAGCCTGATCTTCATGCAGTCGGTCATCACGAATCAGGATTAGATCGTGTCCCCGATACACTGACATTGAACAAGCGCTGGCCGCGAGACGCGCATGAGTTAGATCCCGAGAGGATGAAGGGCCTAGCTTGGTCTTCTAAGCAAATGCGAGCTGTCATCCGTCTACGCAAGGCGTTCTCAGTTGTATGTTCGTGCCTCGGCTTATGGCTGACCTTGACATCTGACGCTTGTTACTGTGCAGATTGACGAGGAAGAGTCACGACTAGACGAGTTCTCCAAGCGATACATGGGCGCTTTGTATATGAGGGCATCTGGTCCCTCACGGCCTGCGGTCCCTTTTCGGTATATTATCTGGGCGATGCATAGCCGGCGACAAGCCAACCTTCTGAAAATCAGTACTGAGTACTGGGAGGATGGCAGACTGACATGGACGGAGGCGAAGCGGATGGGTACACCTTTTTGGATTAGTGATATTAAGACTCTCGCAAGTCGTCCTTCCTCGACCAGCGGCGCTCTCTCCGCGAGATTTACTGATACAAACCCTGGCCCTTCCCCACAACAGCTCGATCACGCAGATCAGATAGCCCGAAATGAGTTCTTGACGTCAGCTCGTGATCCTGTGGCATGTTCGGTATTTTATTTCGCTCTGGATAAGAAGACGACCGTATACGGGCTATGGAGGCAGGCCTATGGGCACAAAGAACAACATGCGATGTTGAAGTTCCTTGCAAACGATTTCTCGACAGATCGTTGGAGAAGCGCTGCTCTCAAAAACGCGTATGCATTGCTCGGCAAACAACGATTCCGTGAGTACGAGCAACGCTACTGAGACAGAAAAGCTTCAAGGATCTTTACATATCTCATTTGCGGAGAGCAGAGTACGCTGCAGCATTCTTCATCCTAGCTGGTCAACCTGCCGATGCGATTCGAATATGTTTGAAAGAGCTAGACGACTTGGAGATGGCGATCATGATTGCTAGATTGGCAGACTATCGCGCTTCCCTTCCAGACTCCGCTGTCGCGCCTTACTCCAATATTGATCGCGACGAAGATAAACCGATCCCAGTGTGTGGAAAATTCTTACGACAAGTTATTGAGGATGTCATCTTGTTGCGAGCAAAGGATACAGGAGATCGGTGGATGAGTCATTGGGGTTTATGGAATCTCGGTAAACGCAGCCTCGCAATTCGACATTTAACCCTTCCTCTCGAGATTTCTGGATTGGAGCCAAAGGATTCCTCAAGCGCCTTACGAGGTCAACTGAGCGGATCGGCGGACTGGGTCGCGATATACTACGAACTCAGACAGAGGTATTTCAAGGATGTAGCTGGCGAAGACCGTCCGTCGACGGAGCCAATCGCAAACGATTGGTTAACCCGAGAGGAAGAGCTGTTCATGGTCAAGCACCGGTGCAAACGGCTGTGGGATATGGGTCAGTTCTGTGCAATTGGATTGACGTTTGATTCATCTAAATACGATGTGCACTTCTAGGCTTCTGGAGTCTCTCCCTGTCAATCATGAGGGATTGGCAATTCGTCGCATACAGTTGTCGCTCCAAAGAAAGGGCACCGAATGAGCCTAGCAGTGCTGTCGATGGTCAGACCGGACAGGCTGTACGGCCAACGGACGTCGAGACTGAGACATCAAAGTCAACGAAAGATGATAGCTCACGAAACAGCAGTGGGAAACTGGCTACAAAGATATCCTTGATCAAGGAAGAAAGCCAGTTTGTGGATTCCAGTCAAAGCCAGGGCGCTACAGAATTCGATATGTCCTCGTTCTTCTGAATGTAAATGTCAGTCTGGTCAGGTTGTAGCCGATTGTACGATTGTATCGCATATTTTGTCCTATATTGTTCGCACCCAAAAGAGAGCCTAGCACTTACAAACTATCAGCCTGACATGTTTATAATTAAGTAACTTACGATTACGCGGCGAGGTTCACGAGCGTGTAGATGAATCACGATGATCTACCCCCCCCTGATAAGAGTAACGAACACAGTCAGGTCAGCACAGAGAATTTGTAGTTTCGCTCATCATCCCGCAAGGATATTACAATAACTTCAAACCGTCAAGATGACAGAATGCTCGTTCGGAATTACAGGTAAGTTTGTCCTATGTCTGTATGTTCTTCCTACAAGCTTATTCGGCGGTTTGTAGGAAAGGACTTTGTCCTGCTTGCATCGGACCAGTCAGCTGGTCGATCCATCATCAAGATGAAATCGGACGAGAACAAGATTAGGCAGTTAAGTCCAGGACTTTGCATGGCTTATGGTGGAGAACCTGGTCAGTCCCATATACATCTATGCTATGTCGATGATGCTCATTTCAGTCTTACAGGGGATACCGGCAACTTTGTGGACTATGTGGAGAGGAATTTGCGATTGTATCAAATCAGGTTCGCTTTGCACTTGTCGACTCAGCTTATCCGATCCTAATCAAAGCAAAATGTGCAGGAACAACATCGAACTAGCACCCGCACCTGCCTCCGCCTGGATTCGTAGGACATTGGCTGAGGCAATTAGAAGCAGGCGACCGTATGCCGTAAACGTTTTGCTAGGGGGGTTTGACAAGGTCAAAAGCGAGAGTCATTTGTGAGCGATGTATGTTGAGGCTGGTTTGTGACTGCGTTGACTGGATATCCTCAATTTAGATACTCAATCGACCCATATGGAACAAAGGTCAAGGTACCTTACACCGCTTCAGGCCTTGGTATCTATGTTGCGCTCAGTACGATGGACAAATACTGGTATCCGGAAATCACGAGGGACGAGGCAGGAGATTTGTTACGTAGATGTGTGGATGAAGTAAAGCTCCGTAGGTCGTTTTTAAATGCCATCAAGTGGAAGCTTCATTATGAGCTAATTACAACCTATATGACTGACAGGTTTGGCATATCAGTTCAGCTTCAATGCTGTTCAGATTGACAAGGACGGAGTAAAGGAATATATCATCAAGGAATGAAACCAAATTCCCCTCGAAATGTATCGAAGCTTATATCCATATTGTCCCCGATCTCAACTTTGTCGATGAGTGTCCGTGGATTTCGAATTAAATTCACAGGTTGGCCGGAAGACTGATGTATGTGTTGGAGGACGGAGCGTTTCACGGCCTGGGAGGCCAAGCTCCCATTCAGTCCTTTCGGAAATGTCCTCGCAAAAAGGACGGACAGTCAGAGATTCAAACTGACAGCTTGTCCAGGCAAATTTCCCTTTGATGTTCGGGGTGCTGCCGGCCGGTAACGAGTCCTTTACTGATCTTCTGGCATATTGTCCGTTAGGCTCCTCATCATGCCCATTACACCACTAAGAAACCCTCGCATTTCGACAATCTCAATCGGTGTCAGTCCTGTCAACTTCAGGTAATCCCCTCCACCTGAAAAAGCTCCCGTATCCGACTTTTCTCGTGAAGTACCATTCGTACCTGTCGATAGGGACGGGTTGGACGGCCTCAGGCCAGACCGGATCTTGGATAGGCGTATATGACGCAAAGATAGCAGGAGTGAGCGCAAGTCAGAGGCTGACGGAAGATCCGAGGGAGCCCTGGAATCAGCGAGAAAGAAACCCCTTAGATCCAACTTATGGTTCATAACCGATGAGGCCTGACTTACACGTCCAACAGGATCTTACTGACCTCGATAAAGTGACGGGGAAGGGATACGAATGAATCTGCGCTGTCTTTTTCCGCCTGGATCAGCGCTTCAAGGCTCTCTTTGTCAAGCAAGCATATTGTAAGGATCCGATTAGATATCAGATCAGTGTCAGGACCCACCGATTGTCAGCCATTCCGGACCTATAATTCTGCATCGATTCTTGCGCTTGAGAGTGACGGCCAGCCATAATGGCACGATCGCTTTGGCAGGTGGCTGGAACGGTCCATATACCCCCTCACAAGACCATTGAAGTGAGTTTCAATACATGCTCTGGGGGTCGTCCCACATACAGAAACTAGCCGAATTGGACTCATCGATAAAGAGGGTACGATCTCTATAAGTTCTTCTTCTGCTACAAACGTAAGCTCCGATGGCGAGGGCGATTGGTGCAATTGAGCAGGTAATGCCATTTTGAATACGTAAGTACGATGGATCGTTCAAACTCTTAACGAAGCATATAGGCGAGGTACGAGTTTACGGCTATCTGGTATATCTGGTACGATCGGTACGTTCGGTACAACGGTAGAGATGTAGAGATACGATCGATACGATAGCGATAACAAGTAGTGTAATGATGCGAGAATGCATTCCATTTCATTGCGTTTGTGTTGCGAGAACTCATCTGTTTATGTTGTCAAGGACGACCCTGGCCGAAGCCCTCTTCATGGGTAACTCCTTTTAAGCAAGTACCGTTCACTATCATGCAGTCCAGCCGTCTCTTGGCTAACCTACGATCATTCCATCCTTCAAGCTATGGACTTGTGCTCGTTTCCCTCGCCTTAGTTTGGCACATTCTATCCAAAACATCGACATCGGTTCTACCTCGCGACAGCGCGATCGCGAACCTGTCCGTTTTTAGATCTTATCCTCAAGTATTGATCATAGGGGATTCCATCGCCGAAAGGAGCTTTGAGAATGGCGATGGGTATGGAGCTAGATTATCCAGCATGGTAAGAGAGGCCCATGTTAGGTATTTTTAGTCAACTTACGAGGGCTCAATCAATCAGTACGCCGGAAAGATGGACGTCGTGAATCGGGGATTCGGAGGCTAGTGAATGCTTTCTTCATTGACTGGTCTTCTAGACTTGAGAAAAGATTCGCGGACTGAAATACCGCCTATGCTGTTTGATAGTAATTCCCGTCAACTTTTGAGAAAACTGCGGGAAGATTATAGCTGTTCAATCGCTAAGATGGTAGAAATTAAGCTCTTTCTCATTCATATTGGAACAAACGATGCGTACGTCTTGTGTTTGTACATGCTTGACTTGAAGCGTCCTCTCAATCGATTCCCCAATCGATCAGAGTTGTAAAAGGTCAACAACAAGTCGAGGTAGAGGAGTTCGAGCGCAATCTCTGGTCCATCTTGGAACATCTCGACGAATGCTTCTCCGCTCGGATCATCTTTGTCACGCCCTCTACAGTTCACGAGGTAAGATGGCTTTCGCACATGTCGGAATTGAACCAACCTCAGGAAGGAGCCGGAGCGATCCAAGCTTTGACTGAGCCCGACCGAACGGTGGTCAATAACAAGAGATATGCCGGCTCAGTAAAGAAAGTCATACGTGAATGGAACCGGATGCACGCCGACGTGAGAGACGGCAATGAAAAGGGCAACGGTCGGAAGGTTTTGGTAGCGGATGCTTTCCGTTCATTCGCGATAGCGAAAGGACAGCAGGGAATCAGTAATGAAGCCTTATTTACGGACGGCCTGCACTGGTCAGCTAAGGGCTACGGGGTAAGGAACATTCAAAGTCACGCCCGCACAATGAACAGCGCTGACGATCGCGCCTGCCTGCATTAGTATGTCACAAGGGAAATCACGCGCCTGCTGGCAGCCAATTTCGAAGAATTGCAACCTGGCCACGTTCCATACGCCTTTGAACAATGGTCAATGTTCGATGCGTGAGAGGTCGTAATTGGACTGTTTGTCTTGCTATATATGCCTACAAGTATATGACGATATATGTTTTCCTAGGCAAGGTTGATCTCACCTTGACGCGCCCCCATCGCGAAAGACTCAGCGCGTTTACATCCCTAATGGCCTTAATGGGCAAATACAGATGCCTAACATGTCGATATAGAGCAGCGGGCCTTGTGGGTAGGCAGTACACTGCTGGAAGTGATTCTAAAGCTTTCCAACCTATCCTTGATCATTGGGTAAAATTGGAACGATCTATCTACCATCCTATTTGTCCACGTTCTATCTCATAGTCTGTGCCCGTTCAAGTGTAGGTTGCGTGAAGCGGTATGACCGAGACACGTCAGTGTGCTACACGTCGGGCTTGAGATCTAGGATTTGCACAATTGGCAAAAACAGATTTACCTTAGCGCTTTTGGCTGTAAGCGTTATGGATGTGTACTGCGGCATTTGTACGCATAAGCAGACTACTTTGTTTGTTATTCCTTGTTGTACTCTGTATGAGTGGACCTTACGTCCCTCATCCATGTTAGGGAAGTCTCGCCGGGAGTTCCTTCGCAGAGTTACTGGGACTTGTATCAGGCTATGGTCTAGCAAATGAGCGTGATAACAGATGAAGACCTCTTACAACTATGATAAAGAGGGGAGAGAGGGAGGGACTCGACATAAGGAGGACAACCTGCCCGCAAATCCCAAAGTCACGTGACGAGTGTACCGAACGCAATGTCCGTGTTGGATGTCCGTGAACGTATCCGTAACAATCCATTCTTATTGATACTATGTTGAGCCCTACCTGCTCTTCCTCCTGGACACTGCCTGCTGTTGGGACTACATTGTCAACAAGCTCTGGGGGAACTGCTATCAATAATCAAGGACTTGCAAGCCTAACACTTGGTCT
Source organism: Filobasidium wieringae (assembly GCA_001600055.1). Taxonomy (NCBI): domain Eukaryota; kingdom Fungi; phylum Basidiomycota; class Tremellomycetes; order Filobasidiales; family Filobasidiaceae; genus Filobasidium; species Filobasidium wieringae. The sequence goes on from BCIV01000005.1 coordinate 371,763, forward strand.
GTACTAGTGGATTGTATCATGGTTGGAGAACTCTACTACAACTACCCTCCTTTGAGGTGGACAAAAACCTGTGAAGTGGTAGGCCCTGACAGGTGAGTCCTCCATTCCTCAAAACTGTGTGATAACAAGGGCTGCTATGACTTGTTTCGATCCTCAGTGGTAGTTGCAAGCAGGCCTATAACACCTGCTGGTTTGTTAGCTCGCTCCTTTGGAGTTGCCACCGGCCCTGACAGCACAGCTGATAGATTTGTTTCTTGTCACAGCACAAATCACTATAAAAGGATCAATTAAAATACAGAATATTTGAATGATTCTGTAAGGACCACATCGTCGACGTGTGTCCGAGGGGACTGGTACCAGGGACTTGTATGTATAGCGTATGGTGTACACTATGAGGATGTATAACGGATGGAGAACTCTACTACAATTGTACTACCTAAGGTCGATGAACGACTTGTAAAATTGTATTGCCCAACGGGCAGTTCTCCCATCCGTGAAAACCGCGTGATAATAGAGGTCCTAATGACGTGTATATGACCTTAGTATGTACTCGACAGGGAGTCTATAACAGATTCTACCTCAACCAAAGTCATTTGTTCTTGACGTTAGAACGTTTGACTGGGTCTGTGAATGACTGTGGTTTAACTCCCCTCCGTTGTACCCCCTCCATTCATAGCCATTCACAACTTCATCCATCACTCTGTGCAGATTACCCTCCGTTCCACAGTCCTTTGCAAATTACACCATCTCTCAAACACAGTATGGTACTCCGCAGACGTACCAAGCGTCTAGAATGCCTTCTCCAGCATGATCCCAGATACATACACCTCCTCAAATGGTCTCTGCTGTGGATGAATGCTATTGCTTGTTCACTCCCTCACTAATTCCTTGCATTTATGTCCCCTTCTTAGATCTCTTCTGTTGCTTTGCAAAAGGTCACTAGGTTGAACAAGGATAGTGGTAGATGTGAGTGGATGAACACCTGTTTTTGAGAGTTTGAATGTCAATGGGGTTCAATCTTGAACATATTCAATTTCAAGAACTTCAATCTGAAGTTTGCCTTTGAAATTTTCCAGATTTTTCCGTTGAACTTCAATGAATTCAAACGGAGTTTAGGGAGTTCAAGTGTTGAATTATTATCGCACTTTTGTACTTCCACTTGTTTCCCTTCTTAGTCTCTGACCAAGGTAGATGGCATATTGCTAGACCTAGTAGATCTCATACAGACGCCATACAAAGCTATAGCAATGTCTGTTTTTTTTGCTGGTAGCCTTTCTTGACAGGCTTGTATATCTTGGAAGGTCAAGAGTTCATTGAACTCTTGAACAATCAAATGCCTAGGAGAAAATTCTGAACTCCTGAATGCCTAAGGAGCTCAAGTTCAAATTCAAGTTCAAGGTTATTGTAGTTCCGGATTCAATGCTCACAACAAGAGGTTAATCTTGCAAACTTCTACCAATTCTAGATGATGAAGTTTGCCTTTGACTAAAGCATAACATGAATGGTAGAGGGACAACATAGGGTGTGTTGTGATTCAGTGAATAAGGTTTGTCATTGGTATCAGCCTAGGTAATAGACCTGATTCCTTCGAGTTTTCCAACAGCAGCGCTGCGTATTGTTCCAATTGGGACTATTGGATTGTCTCCCCGATTCACTGTCTGTTATGTTGCAAATTGCAATGATTTGACATCATTGGCAATAAGCCATATGGATGACATATGGATTGGCAATCTCAAACACAAAGGGAATCATGGAACACAATCAACACAATTAACATACCATGAAACACAGGGGTAGCACAGCAATCACGTACTTGTGATCAATCACATGATTAGGTTGGCACAGCCCATCAATCTCGTACTACTTTATGAACAGTCCCACATTGGTCCCACAGTGGTCCCACTGGTTGCACATGATACATGTGAACTGTTAACGTGGTGGTCAGTTATCCCTTGATGGAGTCTGAGATCCTGTACTCAATTACCAAATGCCAAGATGGCACCACATGGTACCAGGTTCTCTGATACATTTATATAGGAGGTCACTTTGACCTCTACTTCTGTCCTCACTTTACTTTACTTGTAATAATCAATGACTTCAATGACTACTTGACATTAGATTCATTCACCAAATTACAACATCTCATGGCTAGCTGACCTCTGGACAATTGTTGGGCTTGAGAAACAACACCCAGGTGTCATTGTTGTATTCTCCTGGAAGGTTTGTTGCATGCTAACCAGCAAGGCCTTCTTGTTGGACCAAGATGTGATTACATTGATGAATCATCTATTGGAGGAAGGCAAGGGTGTCAATCCAGAAGATTTGTCTCAACTCATTGGACTCAAGAACGCCCACGGACCTTGAAGGGGTACACTATACCTTGAGAGTGTGTATGGGTTGGTGGTAGTCACATACAGAAATGATAGATGGTCCATCACCGTAACTGGGTTGGATAATAGATTTTCCAAGTAATCCCCTATTCTATGGTAAGCTGTGTTCCCACTTCGTATGCTTAACCAATTACTAGGCAGGCAAGTGTTTGCAGTATTGAAGTGAGCCGTGTTGCAGCTTTGCTTACTCACTCAATTGCCAGGTTGACCAAGCACTGGGTCCTAGCCAAAGGTATAACAATCTCAATGAGTGAAGCTGATGCTCACCACACCATCAGCAAGATCCAAGATGTTGCAGATGACATTGGTCTTCCTCAAGCGAACCAATTAGCCTGTGCAAAAGCAATTCGACTTGTAAGCTGTCTTGATGCCCTACAGGTGAGTTGAGCATCCATCACAACATGAGATCTTCCTTTGTCAATTATCACAACCCCCTCCTTAAGGTACTCTGCTTCTCCAAAGATATCAACAGTAGACTTACCAAATTCGTAAGACAATCAGCATTGATGCAGCTTGCCCAGTCATAATATCTTTTGACTCTTGCTACAGCAAGATGACCTCCAGATAGTTCAATCAGAGGAGAGCAGGTTGACAAGCTGTTACAGGATGACATGTTTGACCTTGATCATGATTTTTTCCCTAAGGGTAGCAAGGCATGGCTGCTTCTGTTCCAGTCGTCAGATGAGGGTAAGCTTCCTCTATTCACTTGGAGAAGGGCTTGGTTGGCTACACCTGCAATTACCTCACATCTCTGTGATGTAGCGAGTCCAGCGGCTGCTCAAAGCAGAAAAAATCAAGCTGAAACCAAGGGTCCCTGGATCAGCTATAATAGGAAGAGGACACTTGGTGAAGTACTGGATGTGATCCTGATACCTTCTCCAGGAGTCAGGTTCAAGGAGCTGGAAAAGATCTAAAGCAGTTTTTTGAAAAGGCCCGGCACATGCAAGAGAATTGTGGGTGGCCCTCATTTTATAGCAAGCTTCAGTGCAATCCTTGGATAGCACTGGACCCAATTTATGTTGTCCTGTTGGAATCCAACCCGCAAGTCAAAGCACTCGTTACAGTCATGTAATTTCATCATGGCATTAGTGTCGTGATCACGTATCTGCTAATGTTGAAACTAAAGTACAGTAGTGCAGAAGGATGAGAATGATTTGTACAAGAGAGAGCCAGAGAAAGGGGACACACGCAAGAGGGAAGGTGTCATGTAACACCAGGCTGAGGTTGCATAGCGCATATTCAACAGTAAGTAACCCCATACACAGCGGAGAGTCCTAAAAGGTTGCGATAGATGATCGTCTTGCAGGACATTCTCAAACTTGTAGGCTACCACATGGTCGTCCAAAGAGGTCAAGACAACGTTGCCATGAATTGTCTTCAGCGCACTGACTGCATCATCCCACCCTTTAACGGTCTCTTTCCATCCAGAGGTTGAGTAATCGTTCTTGTTTATTGACAGGAACTTCTTCAAGTTGGTGGATATCTCTTTCAGAGCGGCACACAACCCAGTTACACAAGCTGATAAAGGACATCCTCTGGAGATATACATGGAACATTAACGTCCGCGGCGTTTATTTTGTTCAGCATCACTACATGTTCTGCATGTCCATGTCTTATTTGTAGTGTATTGACTAGACATTCTAGACGGTCAGAAGCTTGAGTTTGTGTCTGAGTCTGTGTGCAAGTTTGTTTTGCGGGTTCCTCTATATGCCAGAAAGTCACGAACTTCTTGTATTTGCCGCCAACATGAGCGGCGGAACTGGTTTCTGGGGCAGCACTTAGATTGATTCGTGTTGAGGGAAAGTTTGGGCAGGTCACAGGAGCCTTGGAAGATTCGGCTGTGTCTGTATCTGATGCAACAATTCCACAATCAGCCTTACAGTCAGAGTTGCGCTCAGCAGAGGCTAGATTGTCCAACCTTTATCTATTCCTGATTCATTAAGCGGACGTTTTGCAAGGCCTCTAGGCTGTCTGTTTCTTCAACCAAATTTAGGATTCGGTTCAAGTGTGTAAGTCGGTTGAATCAATGTGTTAGTATCAGTTGGTTCAGAAGGTGAAGAACAATGGTTGAATGGGAACAATGTAGCAAGATCCTACCAGAGTGACCTCTCCACAATACATCTTGAATCGGTAATTCAGTAGGTATAAATAGATTTGGTACAAGTTTAACTTGAACGCTTGAACGTGAACAAACGAACAGCTGTTTTTGAACGTTTGAACACCTATGAAGTTCAAATTTGAACGCATTCAATTTTAAGAAGTTCAATCTGGAGTTCAAGTTTAACACTTTCCAGAATTTTTTATTGAACTTTATTGAACTTGAACTCCATTTTGGCGAGTTTAAGGGGTTGAACTTTGATAGAACTCCTAAACTTCTACTTGTTTCCCTTCTTAGTCTCCAACCAAGGTAGATGATGTATTGCTACGCATAGTAGACCTCATATGGACACCATACAAAGCTGTGGGAACATTTGTATTTTTGCTGGAGGCCTTCCTTGACGGGCCTGAATTTCTTGCAAGTTCAAGAGTTTAATGAACTTTTGAACGCTTGAACGCCTAGGAGTTTTAACTTTGAACTTTTGAACTCCTTAGGAGTTCAAGTTCAAGTTCAAGTTTAACAAAAAAAAAAACAGTTTTGAACGTGTTCAACAGGAGTTCAATTGAATTTTTGAAATTCTGCAACTCTAGGTATAAATAGAATGCAATATTGAACTTGAAACCTCTATACAATTCGGTTGATTCTGTATAGACAACTCAATCCCTCAAGTACAGATACTAAAGCGGAGACACGACAAAACCTCAAACAAAGAAAAGACAACAGAAGCACCACAAGTTGTCTAAGGTGTTTTTGCTGGATCTGGTTGGATCCTATTTCATGTCTGGAATCGAGAAAGGAAACGAGCTGGATTGAGGAGTATCTGGTAGGCTGTTGACAGATGTGGTTGAACCTAATAAGGTTCAACCAAGTTGGGTGAATGTCTTCTTTGGTTCCCTGAGGTGGGTTGCCTTGTCCCACAGAATAGGAGATCATGTTTGGTGTTGTACAGGTGATCTGCGGTACATAGCGGATTCAGTTCACTTATTTGGTGAACAAGTTGAAACGGGTCCAAAGCAAAATGGGTTTTGTTTGGTTGGTTGATAGATGTTCTATTTGACTTTTGTCTTGATGAATGATTGTAATACTTATCAAGATTGAACATGTTCAGGGTTAAACACTGTGCTTGTTCAGAAGTTTGAAAGCATGTGTTTGTGCATCCACGTTCAATTGTTAAACTTGAACGCGTATCAAATATAGTCTGTTCACATTCACTTGAAAACCATCCAATTCTAGATGTGAATGATCATACAGCCAATAAGTGCACAAGAGGAATTGTCAATAAACTTAACACAACAACAGCCAGTCAAAAAAAAGGTAAGGGGAGAAACTTGGGTGTCCTACACCTCTTCTACAAGAACAAGTTGAGGCAAATTGAGTTGCAGAAGGAGTTTTCAAATAGTAAGAGGGATGGTAGGGGGTTTATATAGGGAAGAAAGTTCAATGAAATGGGGTGAAAATGGGATAAATGATTTAATCAGGAGGTCATGCCAAGATGTTGTGATTGTACAGGAATATATTCATATGTTGTCAGAATAACACAACAAAGGACTAAGTAAATGGCTTGAATGGGTGGAATGCGGCATAGGGGGAAAGATACCCATATGTAGCTCCCCTTCCTATAAAACCCTTAGAGAGTTCTGGGTAGATGACCAAGAGAGGTAAAGTGCTGTTGTCAGGCATGGTGGTTGATCCATTCATGAACGCAACACCAGTGTAAGGAATACGCCATCATGTTGTAATTTGGTGAATGAATCTAATGTCAAGTAGTCATTGAAGTCATTGATTATTACAAGTAAAGTAAAGTGAGGACAGAAGTAGAGGTCAAAGTGACCTCCTATATAAATGTATCAGAGAACCTGGTACCATGTGGTGCCATCTTGGCATTTGGTAATTGAGTACAGGATCTCAGACTCCATCAAGGGATAACTGACCACCACGTTAACAGTTCACATGTATCATGTGCAACCAGTGGGACCACTGTGGGACCAATGTGGGACTGTTCATAAAGTAGTACGAGATTGATGGGCTGTGCCAACCTAATCATGTGATTGATCACAAGTACGTGATTGCTGTGCTACCCCTGTGTTTCATGGTATGTTAATTGTGTTGATTGTGTTCCATGATTCCCTTTGTGTTTGAGATTGCCAATCCATATGTCATCCATATGGCTTATTGCCAATGATGTCAAATCATTGCAATTTGCAACAAATTGGAGTCTTGCTTTTACAGGTCTTATTATAAGCGCAACTTGTACATCGTCTGGACAATGTGAACAAGGTCGACAGGTCTGATTGGGACTTTGTGGAGTGACTGAGTGTTCAGAAGAATACCAAGTTCCTCTCACAGCTATTAATTATCCAGGTTCTTGCAGTTTTCTCATCTTGTCCCTGAATCCCGCTGATATCTTAATAAGTTGATGAAGCTGTAGTGAGCAACAAGGGTAGCTAAGCCTTGTTGTGTTCAAGGTTGAAGGTGCTAAAGCGCAAGTGCCAAAGCTGGTGGTCAAGGTATGAGTCAGGAAGTATGTTCTATGAGGACTGAAGAAGTAGGAGGTAAGAGTGTTCAGCTCTGTTCCTCCTCTTCTGCCCTTGTATATATATGTCTACAAGACAATAGAGTACAAGTGAAAGGTAATCAACAAGGATTTGTAAAGTAGTACGAGCATTTGTAGAGTAGTACAAGTATCATTGAAGTGAAACTTATTCCTGCCAAGGAATTGATGAAGTACGTGTTCTCAAACACTGAGTTTGGTGAAGTATGTGTTTGAGAACACAAGGTTTGATCAGGTATGTGCTTGAGATCAAGAAGGACTGATGAAAATCAAAACTGATTGATGAGTCCGTAAATGATCCTTAGTTTTGTGTAGCTGTGTTCTGTTGGTGGCTCGACTGTGCATGTTGGTTTGTCAATTGTGTATAGTGTGTACAGTGCGTGTATCCTTCACACTGGTATCACATGACTCATCTGCCCTGGTGTGTGTCCTTTCTCTCTGCCTCCCTCCCAACCAAAGTCATCTTCATCTTTCTGTCCTGCTGTACTCTCTCTTCCCTGATATGCTTCAGACCTATCACTGAATCACAAAAGGTCTGTTGAGTTGCATTGACAAAATACTGCAAGACACCACTCTGCAGGAACAAGTCAATCATATTTGATTTTAAAAACACATGGCAAGTCATTTGAGACCTGCTACACCATTTGTGGAATTGGCCTTGGGCTGAAGTTTGCCTCACAGGCTGCCATGATGCGCATGAGAAGCAAGTCACTCCCTTTGCGACCTACAAAGCATAGATTGAAAGGTGTTTGGTCAGTTGAATGCTGCCCTATGGGCACTGTACAGATGGGGTATCTATACACAATCAATATCAGTATTCTTGACTTAATGTCCTCAGTTCAAATCACTTGCCCGCAGAACGATGGATAGAGAGGTCCAAATTGAAATGGCATGACAATATATGCATCTAACTCATGTTTGTTGAGGAGAGCAAGAATTCCATCTTGTCCTCCAATTCTTGAACCTGTGATTGCACCACACCATATCAATAGCTAAGCATCGAGACATTCAAAATCAAATATCAAACTCACATTCTGCTAATTTCTTTTCATACCCTGGTGTGTATCTTCCTTTGCTACTCAAGCAGTTAATGAATCGGCTCTGTGAGGGTTGAGATGGAGGCAGCTCCAATAACTGTACAAATAGCTGCCTAAGCCAAGAGTAATATATCCATTCCAGTATTCAAGAAGCTACCCACCTTGTATTCTTGACTAAATCTACCATAAGACAATCAGCTGAATGGGGTGGACATAATCACTTCAATCTGCTCACCTGACAATATCCTCTAAAGTGTGTATATTAGTCTTCTCCAAGTGAGCCAAGTACCCTTCTAGATCTTCCTTGAGTTCCATCCTGATTACCTCCCAATGTAGATTCCAACCCTTCATGTAATTGGCTTCTTGATTCTCAAATTCAATGTCCTGCACAACAAAAGCACCAAGTTTTCTTATGTGGTCCACCACAGTCAAGAGTGCTTGACTATTCAGGAGTGTTAGTTAACCAGACATCAATGAAAAAGTCTAACATATGACCCACTCTTCCTCCTGATTGAATGCAACAAAACTGGCCTCTCTGTGAGGTTGGACATCAGATTAGGTAAGCTGTACAGTCATTCCCTTCTACTCACTTTGGTGCTAATTTATAGATATCTGGAGCCCGTAGAACACCCAGACGGAGTCCAGCAAAACTGGCTTCAGAGGTAGACTTTGGAAAATCAGTTTGTAAAGGTGCTTCAAGGCCCACTGTTAGCAGTTGCACTGGTGTTTTGTATAACACTACAGCTTACTTGATTTACCAAATGCCATGATCTGCAGTAGCACAGCCACATCATAGGCCGATTTGGCCATGGGACCAACAGTATCATATGAAGAGCTCATAGGCACAACACCTTTGTTACTGATCAGACCAAAACTATGTGAACTCTACATCAGTTTTCTGTGTTTTATGTGTATCATGCACAGCCCTGCTTTACCTGGGTTTCATGGCATACAAACCCTATTGTTATAACAAACAATTGAGTGGTGATACAAGTCAGATGTTAGAGCTTGGAGACTTACTGCGCGGCTAGCTGGGCTTATGATCGATCCACATGTCTCTTCTCCCAGTGCAGCCGGCACAAATCCTGCAGAGACAGCCACAGCTGAACCAGAACTACTGCCTGACAGTACAGCTATTCAGCTTTTTTCCAAACTGATGAATCATACAATAACATACCACTTGGACTTGTGTCTTGGTTGTATGCAGATTTGACCTGCCCACCCCTTGGGCTCCACCCAGTAGAACCATACTTTGGATGGCCTACCAAATCTTCTACCTACAAAATAGATCTCTATTTGTTTGCCAAATGAGAATAGCTTGAAGATTAAGCTTACCTCTGCACGTGCTCCACTCCAAACTGTCATATTGGCTTTTCCTATACAAGTCTTTGAGTATCCTATGTGTTACCTCTACACATTCAATGATACTCACCAATTATTATGGCTCCTGCAGCCCTCAATCTGTTAACCACCTCTGCATCCTGATTGTTTGTGCTTGTATCAAGAGCAGTATCAAATGCAGATACACATCAAGCTTACTTCTGCTACTGTTGTGTTCAGCAAGACATTGCTGCCTGCTGTAGTCCTCATGCCAAGTGCTGGATCTGTACTGATAGAGTCTTTGACAATAAGAGGGATCCCATGTAAAGCTGACAATACAGTCTGCAAGAATTGCATAGCATGTAAACATGTACATCAGCTTGTTGTTCAGTTTTGATAATCACATTAAACATACCCCATTTCTTCGTAGCTCATCAAGTTTTCTTGCAATGGGAAACAAAATAGCAGAAGGTGAAGTCTCAATGACAGCTCTCAAGTTCAATCCCTTCCTATTGTTCTTCTTGATTGCATCCTGAGTTGACAATCCCTATCAGTGATCATCGGATGTAGTCTTAATGTTAGTTCACTAACCAGGTACTGCTGAACCAGATCCTCACTGGTAAGTGTACCAGTTGCAAGGTGTCCCTCTAGCTGTTTGATGGTAACAGTAAGAAGATCAATTTTCTGGCTCTGGGCATGCTTTGGCAACACGTTAGCAATACTGAATTCCAGGTGTATTATAGTTACAGATGCATTGCAAGATGCATTGAGATGACCCCTCCCTTTATAGGCATACAAGAATATGGCTAAGTAGCTGAAACTCGACGTTTCCTTTGTTACTCAGTACGGGGAGGGAGGAGAACTGAGGGTTTTGCGCAAGATATTGCATAAACACGATAGGGCGATGTCCGCGAAGTGCATGACGTAGTATCGACCCGCTTTGGGTTGGTCTAGTTGCGAGAATATTGTTGAGATGCTCCTCTCCACAGTCTTGAATCCAGCAACTTCGACCCACCATACGATTGTACCAAGGGCATCCATAGTTCCCAATATGCCTTCAGATGAGCGTTCACCATTGCTAGGTCGGTCTGAAGCCATCGACAACCCGTCCAAGACGTTCCAGCCCTTCCGCTCGTCCAAGTACCTCTTAACCAATAGCTGGTTAAACGTGCTGCTTGTTACTGTGCCTGTCACAATTGCCGGTTTGTCTAGATCCCCGTATACTCATATATTTATCTGACCGCACCCATGATGTTATAGCCAAGTTCGTCGCCTGGCCAGCTACAGTGAAATTCGTCTTGTCCTTCTTCAGCATCATTCCTCTTGCTGCTGTATGCATAGCTCTCGCTCAGACTATAACTGCACGACTGATCTGTTATTTTTGCAGCTACTCGGAGATGCTACTGAACAAGTTAGCATGAGTCTAGGTCAGACCTTAGGCGGCCTGCTGAATGCTACCTTTGGGAATGCGGTCGAGCTTCTAGTTGGTATCGTGGCGTTGCAACAAAACCAGCTGCGACTTGTGCAGACTTCCATGTTGGGAAGTATACTTTCAAACATCCTTCTAGTTTTAGGATGCTCTTTCGCTGCGTGAGTCAGCTCCTTTGCTACATCATGAACGTGCTAAAGATTAGTCTCATACTAGTGCCGGAACGGTGTATAAGGAATCTACTTTCCGAATGACTGCAGCACAAGCTTCATCCGGAATCATGACGTTGGCATGCGTTGGACTTGTCATCCCAGCTGCGTGTATGTGCGCGTCCCAATCCTAATTAACCTATTGGCTCATTCGAGTGACAACAGATCACTCCACATACGCTCGGTCGCCAAAGGACGGCGGTGCACACAATGCTATGCCTAAGCAGATCCTCGTTGACGGAGTGCTGCAACTTTCGACCTCTTCTCCAGACGATGACAATCTTAAGGGTTTACTCATTCTTAGCAGAGGCACGGCGATCATCCTCCTGTGTGTATACGTTGCATATTTGTACTTTCAGGTACGCAAGGACAGTCTTCGACCCTATGTTTGAGTACTGAGTTTCATCTGCGCCTGAACTCTTATAGCTAAAGTCGCATGCATCCCTGTTTGAAGCGGACCAACAAGCTGCGCATACTAACGAGAATGGCGAGGTCGAAGAAGAGAAACCCGAGATGGACAGCTATTCTGCTTTCGCTTGGTTAGCGATGGTCACCGGCGTCACGGCTGTTTGCGCCGATGTCCTAGTAGCAAGTATTGACGAAACGGCTGACAAATGGCACCTTCCAAAAGCGTTAGTCACCTGGTTCTCTCTAGGAACCCTGGGAACCTGCACTGACAAGCCTAACTGCATCCTGTTCACTTAGGTTCATCGGTTTGATATTGCTACCGATTGTAGGAAATGCTGGTACGTATCCATTCCCTACGCCTACGCGCAAGCTAACGCACTAACATCATGGTTGCATTCCCGGTATTCAGCTGAGCACGTCACTTCCGTATGGTATGTACACAGGCTGCGTTTTTTCGCGCGCGGCTATTTACGTCCCCCTTTCAGGATGGCTATGCGAGGGAAAATGGAAATCACCATTGGTGTCAGCGTTGGCTCCTCCATACAGATTGCCGCTGGCATGATTCCTATCCTTGTCCTTGTCGCATGGCCCCTGCACAAAGACCTAACTCTATACTTTGCTGATTTCGAGGTTAGTCATTTGATCATTTATCGTCATGTGTGATCCCCGTCGTCTAAACCAATTACATCACTGCCAGACCATCATGCTATTCGTCTCAGGTCAGTGATGAACCTTCAAAGTACCGCCGCTCTTGCTAGCTAATGTATCCTGTCCAAAATCAGTCATGCTGGTTAATATCCTTTTACAGGATGGCCGAACCAATTACATCGAAGGAGTCCTGTGTAAGCTCCAGATCCCTGAGGAGCCTACCCATACAACTCGTTTACGATTGCTCGCCTTCCAGTAATTGCTCTATATCTGATTATCGCTCTTGCTTATATCGTCTCCTAAGGGGAGGGCGAAGCTCATCTATCAACATGCGTTCTCCAGAATGGACTGCTGCGCACCTATACACGGCGCTTTTCTCAAACCAAGGTTCTTCGCGACTCGAGTCATATGATTTATGCATGATTTACTTTCACAAAATGATACAGTTCACGCGTCGAATCTCCCCAAGGGTGGAATCAACAAAGCTTCCAAACTTAGTCGTAGATCTCGTTCCCAAACCTCTCGTAGATCAAACCCACCAGCTCGAACACGGACGAGCTTCTGATGTGCTGCTAACTGTCTATCGATTGACTCGATATCGTTGTATCGAGGGTTCTCCATCCCAGATATCGTATTCGTGCCCATCTCTTGGATGGTGGGTAAACCAGTCAGGTCTGGCCTTGCGAGTTTCTCCACGCGCGATGGCTTGTACGCAAATGGAGTAGGCACGAAGGGACCAGAGTAAGATGGGGATGTAGGAAGATGCTGGACATTGTCGACGAGACGCTTGGCTTTCTTCCGGGTACTAGCCGCCATCGAGCTTTCACTCATTCCGTTTTTCCGGATTTGTTCCATTTCTTTGTAAAATACTTGGCCATCCTTGCCTCGTGCTATACTATCGAACGCTTGCTTTTTCAGACTCTCCATCTTACGCTCAAGCTCTTCGGCTTCAGCGTGCGCTTTCTTGATCGTCCGCTGTCTTTCTTGCCTCTCCTCTTCTTCTTGGGCAAGGGCGAAAGCACGATCGCTAATCTGTCGAGCAGCTTTTTCTGCTATATCCGTCGCGTTTTGCTTCTGATAGTCTCTGATTCTTGCCTCAGTCGCTGAAAGATCAATGCTGTTGATGAGGTTGAATGCTAATCGGGTTGAATCAAAGGAGTCAGGTATCTCGGTTCTCATTTGTGCAGCTGATCGGGTCAGGCGGTGACTCACTGAGGTCTTCTACCAGCTCCAAATAATCGTCATGGGCTGGTTCGGAGTCGAAGTCTTGTCTAGATTTGTTGAAGCTGCAACGGGGTTAGACTCGTCCCAAGTTGTTCACCAAGCTTGCTTGACTAACATGCTTCCCATTCTTCTTCTAACGCCTACTTCCCGCTCAATTCTTAAATCCTCGAATGTCTGATGAGAGAAATTTGTCTTTCGTAGGATCCTGTTACATCCAGGAGCCGGGCAACTTTGAGCTGAAACTGAGAACAACCTGTCTATACATGTTTCGCATCTATTGTTATTGATGCACATAATTTAGCTTGCCTGGAAGATTTGGCTCGACAAATGACTGCATACGCTTTGTGATAGCATGGACTGATTAGCAATCTCAACGAGGGCTTAGAATATCTGTCGGTCTTGCAGATCGGACAGACATCGTTCTCAGACTATGTTCGATGTCGGACACAGAAGTAAGTAACGCTTTCTCTTGACGATTGCGAGGCTGATTGGATACTGACTGAAAACTCCTTGATTCTTCCACTTTCGTCATTGATGCCTGTCTGAAACGCCTGGAGCTCATCTGCCAGCGTTCCGTCGTTATGATGCTGAGGAAGATTGAAGGGGATGGGCGACTGGCCTTGTGGGATAGATAGGGTAGACGTAGATGGAGCCAAACGTTTCGGCGTAGGTTTACGGTTGGAACCAGCCTCGGATCGAGAGAAGTCTCCATTAAGCTTCTTCTTCAGAGAGGCTGACATGCTGGTGTAGGACTGTTACTCGACAACTCCTCTTATACCATATCCGTATTGACGCCCCCAAGGCTATGTGACGATGATTGGATGATCTGAACAGAGGGTAGACGCAAATACCATCCAGCTTGGCCTTGGATCGATATTATGCCTGGTGGCTGGTGGTGGACCTCACGATAGCAACGGGCCAAACTATATATGCGATGCTATACTTTGCTGAATTTGCTGCACAAGCATTGATATATATATGACCGACAAATTTGCGACTTCACCGGACAGACATTATTACTAATTATCTATTATTTACCTCTAGTCAGCTATAAGCTAGTTAGTCTTTAGTAGTAGTAAACAGTCACGCATCTTGCCCGACAACTGGTATTTGAAAGCCCTTAGGTATTCATATTCGGACCACCTAGCGAACACACTTCTATAGTCGAGACCTTACAGCAGTAAAAGTGATAATGTCAGTAATACGGCCCTTCCAAGCGACAGATCTTCTAAAGGTCAATAACGTCAACATTGACGCCTGGACAGAAACAGTCAGTAGAAAACGATCTAGAGCGAGGTTTACTGAATGGCTAATTGGGCTGGGAGCTGACTGTAAACATCGGATCTCACCAGTACAGAGCTTCATTTTATCTGGAATACTGTGCTCTCTGGCCTGATTACTCGTGTGTCGCTACAAATCCCGATGAGACCAAGATTATTGCCTATGGTAAGCCTGACGACCTCGGCCATATAACTCAGCGCTTACGGGCAATTGCCTCACTTGAAATCATAGTTATAGGCAAACATGAACCCCCAGAACCCCATCCACAGCATCATGGACATGTTACTGCTCTATCCATATCTCCCCCGTACCGATCTCTCGGTTTGGCCCGCAAGCTAATGAACTTCCTGGAAGTGAGATCGGGGCCAGAGGGCTGGAATACTTGGTTCTTGGACCTTTTCGTGAGATGCAACAATCATCGAGCCATCGACATGTACGAGTCTCTTGGTTATAGCATATACAGGCGGGTCGTAGGGTGAGTGACCATACCGCTCATCAAAATCGACCATAGGGTTGAGCACCCGATTACAACGAGCAGATACTACAACGGTATGGAGGGTTTGGGCAAAGATCCGGGGCCAGATGAGACGGATGGGTTTGATATGCGTAAAAGTATGCCTCGAGATGCGGTATGTGACAGGTTGTCTGATCGAGCCTAGTATCAAGCTAATGCGTTGGTGCCATCTGCAGGACCACGCGCACGTAAGATCAAACGGTCGAGAGGTACACGTCAGCCCAAGAGAAGTCTGGCAATAGATGCTGTTGCAAACTGTAGAGGCGAGCGAGCTACACCAGTGTACACCAGGTAGTAGGCAGAAACGTAGCGAAGTAGAAAGGTTACTTGAATTACTTGGATGTTCGTGGCGCGTCGCTTCATCATTTACTTTGCGCGTCGCCTCAGCGAACTTTCAGAAATCTGGTTGCACATTTACACTCAACGACTATTCTTCTGAGTACTGATAGTGAATAGTGAGTAGAGCTATCGCTCGAACCGAACCCGAAATCGACCTGGCACACATACGCCCAAAATGGCTCGCTCGAATCACAGTGGAGTGCCTTTCAGCTCCAAAGGATTCTCGTCAGTGTCGGATGGTCGCAAGCCGAATAGCAAACGCACAAAATCTGCAAACGAGAAAACTTCCGGTAGAAGTAACCCTCTGCTTAAAGCAGGTGAAGAACCAGGGCCCAGTAGAAAAAAGATTGTTTCGGAAGGCAAACTTCGGCGTAGGCTTGATGTTAATGAGCAGGATCTAAACGGTCTCAACGTTTATGACTATGTGGCTGCACCTGTAAAAAATGCTCGCACGCAGAGCAAACGCTTTGAATTATCTCGGGAAGAAGCTGAGTTGGCAGGAAATAAGCGCCGGACTGGAGTGAAATTGGATGACGACTCCGCCGAAGAGGATAGCGGTGAAGATGGGGATATGGCAGCTAGAATACGCCGGGCAGCACTGGTAATCGCTGGAGAAGAGGCGTTGCAGCTTGCTGATGATGACGATGAAGAATTGGACAGTGATGATGCTTGGAATTCTGATAGCGATGTTGAGAGATGGGGCAAGTCTTTCGGGGTAAAACCGCCGACGACGTCGAAAACGCAAGTGCAACAACCGTCAGAAGTGAGTCTGTTAACGACAGTATATGCGCGCACCGGATCTGACGCTATATTACAGGACGATAACCAAGAATTGGCTGTCGATTTGAGTGAGAGTGATGACGAGCTAGATCAAAGCAAAGGAGCTGAAGAGAGTGAGTTTCGCATGGTCGCATCCGCGTTAATTCTCGGTTTATTCACATCTTGTAACTCCTATCTGTCTCACATCAGCATTCGCTTTCGAGGCCGAGGATGCCGCAGAGAACAGCGACTATGAGGATAATGATGGTGATGAAGAAGACGGTGATAATGAAGCTGCAGAAGACGACGACGAAGACGAAGACGAAGACGAAGTTGAATTAGACGAGCCTACCATACCGTCTGACGAGGAGCCTGAAGATATGGACGATGGAGATGAGACGAATCTTTTGGAGTTCGTATCGACACTCCCTACAGTTGGTAAGCGGAAAGCCGAAGATTTGTCTATGGAGATTGTTACTCCGGCAGGCTTGAACCACATCGAGAAGCGACGTAAAGTACTCGCAAGCGTACATGGGCCAGGAGGGAAGGACGACGCCGGAGAATTCGGTGTCGCACCTGGTGAGTGGAGCTGTCTCCTGCTTCGCCACTTGCGACGGACTGAGTTCGTCCTTCGGTTGTTTTCCAATCTAGTATCGAGACTGTCCCTGTCCGCCCTCGTAGCGTCTGACCCATCGTTAAAGTCCACTGCTGCCAGTCTGTTGAAAACCGCGGATACGCGAAATAGCGGTTCGACTCTGAAGAGCGGTACCATGGCTGCTCCTTTGCCGACAGTCGTTATCGATCGTATGGCAAGAGAAGCGGCCTATGAACAGACTGCTCAAGAGGGAGCCAAGTGGGGAGCGGTCATGAAGAGGATCAAGGAGGCAGAGCAGCTCAAGTTTCCTTTGCAAGTAGGGGGTACTGCTAGTCAAGGGAGTTCGAAGGATCGACAGCGAGGCGGAGTGAAAAGTGGAGGCGATCTAATGGGCGGATTTCAGGTAAGTTATCGGATTTAGAGATCCTTCCGCTTCTTGAACTAACTCAGGCTAGAACAGGCTACAAACGAATTGGAATCTGCTGTCACAAGACTGCTGGAATCTGCCAACTTGAAGGACGGGCAGATTGTGCAAGCAGAAGAAGACGCTCTTGAGGGTCAAGATCTCACTGTGGATGAAATTGCAGCTCGTCGTGCCGAATTGAGACGTCAACGAGAGCTTCTCTTTCGAGAGGAGAGCCGCCGCAAACGAATAGCAAAAATCAAGTCCAAGACGTACCGTAAAATCGCTAGAAAGCGAGCTGACAAGGCAGAGGGTGAGATCGACCTCGATGACCTTCGTGCCCTGGATCCTGCACGCGCCGAGGAAGAGCAAAACAAAATGGAGATCGCTCGAGCAAGAGAAAGGGCTACTTTGAAACATAGTGCCAAAGGAGGGCGCTGGGCTCAATCGCAGCACGGCGCTGGAGAGATTGATGGTAAACGCCAGGAATTGGAATATATGCTGGCTCAAAAAGAACGTCTTCGACGGAAGGTGCAAGGCAAAGGGTCAGAGGCAAGCGATTCAGAGACAGGAAGCGAAGACGATGGAGAAGCGGAATCTGACCCTAGGGAAAGAGCTTACGACGAGCTGGCTGTACTTCAAACTAGACAAGCTGCACTTGACCAGGAGGTTGCTAGTTCCAAACCGACTGGAATTTTTGCAATGAAGTTCATGCAGAATGCCGCACAAAAAGCGAAGGCAAGAGTAGATGAGGAAGAAGAGGAGTTAAGGAAGCAGTTGGAGGCATACGAAGACCTTGGTATCGAGTCTGATGACGACGATGACGACCAATCAAATCAAGACAACGTTCTCAAAACGAAAGGGCGCCTTGTTCTGTCCGGAAACAATGGGGAAGCCGATGTAAGTATAGCAGGAAGGATCAAGAGGTTCGTTTGCTGACGATTACGGCACTACAGGGTCTTTCAAGGAAGGATAAGTTATCGACTCCATCAGTCTATTCTGGCGATCAAGTCGACAACCAGCATCATCGCTTGGAAGAAAACGAAAAGACTGATGTACCGGTCGCATATAGCAGCACAGCGGGACAATCCGTGACTGTCAACCCATGGCTCAACGTTGGTTCTGGAACTGTTGCTCAATCTAGGAAAAAGAACGCCGTGATGGTAGGCAAAGACGGATCAGCAGCGTCAAGGGCGACGGAAGCACTGCGAAAACAGAAGAACGTAAAAACCAGTCAAGCTAAGCTCCAGCTTCTGGACGATGCTAAGGTCGAGATTGACAGCAACATGGATCAGACAAAGACACTACCACTCGATGTTGACAGTGACGACGAGGGAGATCATGAGCTGGAAAATGTCAGGAAAGGTCCTAAAGCGTTCAGTCAACGGGATTTGGTCGCGCAAGCCTTCGCAGGAGACAACGTTGTTGAGGTGAGCACTCGCCTGTGTTAGTCAAACTCCAGTAATGCCCATGTTGATGAGTAACGCCCATGTTGACGTTGGACCACTAGGATTTCGCTGCTGAAAAGCTCAAAGCGATAGAAAAGGACGCTCCCAAGGAACAAGACTTAACACTCGCTGGCTGGGGCTCTTGGGGTGGCAAGGGTGTCAAGAAGAGTAAAAACGCCCGGAAGTTCACTAAAACGGTTCCTGGTATCGATGCGACACAGCGAAAGGACTTTGGCAAGAGCAATGTTATCTTGAGTGAGAAGAAAGCGAAGGCGGACAAGTACCTGTCAACTTCTTTGCCGTTCCCATATACTTCGCAAAGTCAATACGAGCAAGCTCTGTCTTCGAACACAATCGCTCCGGAGACTAGTACGATGGGCGGATTCCAGCGAGGTATCGCTCCCCGTATCATCAAGAAACCCGGCGCTATTCTGCAACCATTGCGAAAACTTCACAACTCTTAAGCAAATGCAAGGGCGGCCGGCTTCACACCTGTATGATTTATGGTTGTATCACGAAATAGCCTTCCTATATATCAAGATCGCATATATACAGTTGCGTTATGCGGCGAAGCATTTGGCCTATCGAACTAGATTTTTGGCCTGAGGATGAGAAGATGCCTTTAGATCCACAGATCACGATAAAGACATGTCCACCTACCATAGTTCGGCACGCTGGAAACACTCTGCTTGTAGGCGTAGATGAGTCGCATTGACAGCTTCTACGGTTGGAGTCCAACCAACGGTGTTCTGAAACTTGCTTCCGCTCAAGTTTATTGCTTTCTTTCGGAAGGAGTCCTCGGTCAAAAAGGGAGAGATTGCAGTGTCAATGATGGGTGGCGTGGATTTTGCCATCATATCTTGCCAGGCTATGTTTGCCTAAGTCAGCGTGTTTTCACAGGTCGTCGCGAAGAACGGCAGCAACAAGCTCACCTTCCATGTGCTGTGTGATCAGTAAAAGTACCAAGCCGGCTCCTCAATATGCGAATTTTAACATACTTCCAGTTGCTCAACTTACATCCTCGTTAATGTCATCTACCAATAGGGAGAAATCATTTCGATTGAAAGAGGTTACCAAAGACGAGATCATTGCGTTATGGAACCCGTGTTTAACACCAAAAACTTCGCCGCTTGCCCTGGCTAGCTTGTCCTAAAATAGGAAGTGTACTCGTTCACTCAGAAGGCTGTTACCGTATCGACATGAAGTTCACTCACCTGAGTTGTGTCTCCTTGATCAACCTAAAAAGAGAGCGGGTCGACAATGAGCCACTGCGCAGCAGACTATGGATTCATGAGCTTACGACATTAAAGTAGGGAACAACAACCTTAATGTTCTGGTCCATCGGATCAGATATCAATTTCATGCCCGCCTTCTCCTGTTCTGCTTCTTTACCCTTCGACCAAGACCATGCGGATGGGATCTCCTCGCCGGCAATCTCGAGCGCTTTGGCAGGCTCCGTGAACGCCAACCATTCGGCAGTTTTCCACAACGCTCGGGCTACATCTCGGACGTGAATACTGTGCAGCCGCAAGTCGGGGTTGTGAAGGAATTTCATCTCTTCGTTCTTGTATTTGTATATGTGAGCTGGTTTAGATCAAAGTCAGTCTGTCTGATGCAATATAGATGTGCTTTCTCGGACTGTACCGATGACCAAGCGAGCCAATATTTGGCCTTCCATGTATGCCTCGCCGTACGGTTCAGCTACTCGCAGCGTTGCAAAACGAAGGTGTGACACAGCTCCTTGCGCCCTAACTGACTCATGCCACCATCTGCCTCTGATGTCATCAGGCTTGGGTCCTAAACCTTCATTCGCTTTGTCCTTGCTACTCCTAAACAGGCCCTTCTTCTCTTTCTTCTCCCTTTCAGCTTTCTCCACGAAACGCTCAGGGTAACCCCCTGTCAAGGAGCTGCTCATGATGTAGTAAGGGAAAACGAGGCGAACGTAGGCTTTGTGCTTGGTGGTGGCAGCATGTTTCGCCAAGTTGATGGGCAAGTTGTAGCTCTGTTGGAAATGTATCTAACATTACAGATAGGTGAGAACTAATGTAAAAATCTCATAACAGATAGTCACTCATCGCGGTATTATTGCTTACAATTTCGGGTCGGTCCGCTCGTGTTTCACCTGTGATAAGAAACGACCCTGCTAAAACACGATCCGCGATCGAGAAAACATACGCATCGCCAGACCCACCTGTAAGATCAAAGATGTAATCGAACGAACCAAAGCTTGAAGGTGCCGTGAAGACTTCCGCAACTTTGTTGGCGACGCTCAAGTTGGTTTGCTTGTACTCGACGATGCTCCTGGCTAGACAGCGTTTGAACGCGAGGTCGAGATAGCTTTTGTCAACGGAAACATCAGTCTCTGAGAATCCATTGATCGCTAAAGGGTCCCTCACGTAGTGGCAGGCTCCATGCTGAACCGGTCAGCTATTCTGATGAACTGTATACAATACCATTGTCAGTCTCAAGCGGCACCCATGGATCGGGATGATACCAGCCTTGACCAAGGGGGTTCCGATCGTTGGAGAAGCCTCTTCTCCTTCATCTCCGCAGAGAAAGGTCACCAAGTGACGGGCAACGGTATTGACACCGCCTGTAAAGCGCATGTGTATTCAACATGACTGCTATGCATGCGATCTTAGACACCAGGCTTGCCTAGTATGAGGACGGAGGGTAATCCTGCTGACATGTTCGCTTGTATGATGGTTAGATAGGGTGGATGGAGACCTAGAATTAAGTTGAGAATGGCAGCCGATGAATTATCCTTGTCGACTAGGTTTTTCAGAACGTGCTGTATATAAGTACTTCGCTCCTGATCATTAGACAACCTGTTGGAAAAGACGGCTTGGAAGATTGAGGAAAATTGATCAAATGGTGGAGTAAGGATTGATGAACGCGATGTGAACACGAAATAGGATTGATCGGAAGACGGGGTGACGTTGATAGAAGGTTAGAGTTGATGAGGTTAGCGAAAGGATGGCTTGAACCGTAATTGGTGATTCGATAGGAAGGTGGTTGCCAATCAAGACCACGGTATATGGAATGTGTGTGGTGGTATACATCCCATCTATAGATCTATGACATATCACCACGGATATCAGGAATGTCACAAGTCACAAGCAACAGTGTAGTTGAGCAGCGAGGAAGCGATTGAGTATTGAATGCAGCTGATGGTCTATTGTTGTCTTTGTTACGATCACGTGATGCGCGTCTCTTGTTTCACCTTGATACCGTTTCAACACTTTATCCCTGGAACGCATCAACCTTGTCGAACCGTGCCGCCATTGCTCCGCGAACAAACGGCCTGCGCTAGAACGCTTGCCATGATGATGATTTATAATACAAGAGCGAGAACGCTCAGAGAATAAGAGGGAGCAGAAGCGAAAACACAAGAAGAACAACACGGAAATCACGCAGTCGCCTGAAAGAACCCTTCAAACGCTCTACTGGTGTCGTTGGTATGTCTGAAAGAAAAATGGAGGAAAGATTAAGCATGAGTTACGAAGTAGATGTACACTGTTTATCGAAAATGGACTTACACCTATGAGAATGCAGTGATCACGCTCATAAGGCTCGAGGGTAAGCTGTTCTCGGGGCTTGACCATCTCTCCTTGAAGTTTCTTGACTTCCTGAGCAAAGACGGCTTCGGCAGGAGCGGTCGAGTCGATACAGCTGGCCTTGATGGAGATGACGACGTGCCCACCGTGCTTCAAGAAGTGGTGCGAGTTCAGTCCTACGATACGGGCTTGATCAGGCTGGGCGACTGTTATGTCGAAAAGGCCATATTAGTATGCAAAAAAAACACCTAACAGGACGAACAACAACTTACCATCGGCAAACACGACATCGACCATAGAGACGAGCATTCTGTATTTGGTTGGGTGACGAGCATCCTCGACGATGGGGATGATGTTGGTCCTTTTCTTGGCCATGTTGACGAGATCACGACCGGATCGGTGAGAGAACTCGACGGCGTAGACGGTTCCCTCGGGTCCGACGATATCGGCTACGTGGGAAACGGAGGTACCGCTGAAAGATACGCCCATAACGAGTTAGCGCGGGTAAGCGTCAAGAAAGTACGATTTAGACTCACGAGGCAGCTCCCAAGTAGAGCACCTTGGCGCCAGGCTTGATGTGGATGTTGTCGAGACCTCCCAAGATACCGGCAGCCAACTTGCTTCGGAAGGGGTTCCAAACTCGGAACTCGGTCTTGTCCTCACTTCCGTCTGTAGATGCAGGTGAATGCCAACGAGTTAATGATCTATGGTAAAAAGGCAAGTTCGAAGCTGTACTGACCGGCATTGGGGGTTCCAATGGTAATCCTCTTCTCTCCGTAAACGCTCTCGCCTGGTACGAGGTTCTTGGTGACCAAGAGGTGCTCCTTGCCCTTTGCGATAAAGACACCATCGTGCTTGTGAGGCTCAAGGGTAACAGAAGCACCTCCCTTCTTGCCCAAACCTCCACGACCAGCGGCACCTCCTCGGCCTGAGTGGAAAAGGGGCAGATAGTCGATGCGAGATATATGTCAGAATGGGAGAAGACGGAAGACGAGAAAGCCATTGAAAGCCAGTGAGCAGATGAACAAGACGAGATTGGCTCGAATTGATAAGACTTACCACCTCCTCGACCTCCGGGAGCACCCCTACCTCGGGGGGCACCACGACCACCACCGGCACCACCTCGAGCACCGAATCCACCTCCCCTACCACCAGCACCTCCTCGGCCACCGAAACCACCTCCTCGACCACCGCGGTCACCTCCTCCGAAACCACCTCCGCGACCACCACGATCACCTCCTCCGAATCCGCCTCCTAGAGATAGCAAGGAATGAAAAGGGTACTCAGCATGAGTCGATAGAATTGAGGATGTTGAATTGTCACTGCACTTACGGCCACCTCCACGGGCACCACCACGTCCACCACCACCACGGCCACCACGGTCAAAAGCCATTTTGAAAGTAAGAGGGAGAGTTTTTCCTTTTTCTGTTAAGACGAGTTGTGGATATCGAAACGAGTGTCGATTATCCTTTTTGGAGATGAGCTGTGTGAAAAGAAGAGGAAGGGGAGGATGGAAGAAGTAGTGCGTAGGAAAGGTGAGGGATATGTCGAGTGAATATTGGTTGGTAGGTGGTGGGTGAGTGGGAGCAAGTCCGGTGCAAGGTGAGAAGCGAGGGTGAGCGAGTGGGATCGAAAATTAGAGAAAGACGCGCGACGCGCATGTAGCAGGCGAGGAATCGTTACGTTATCTGACTGAACGTGGGGCGCGAGATCCGCGGTGTGTTGAGAATATCGGCCTCGACAGGATGACGCTGAGGTGTGAAGTGACGCAGAGTCCAAGCTCTGTTCCGAGTCTCGTGCTTCGTGCTAATCATCGAGCGACGAGCGAATTCACGGTTCGTTCGATACCTCGATTTCTGACATTCACCACGATCGCTACTCCCGCTACCTCCTGGCAGCCACCAGTACCATCACAGTGTAGTGACGATAACGCCCGCAGTCAGCCTTGACTAAAGCTCCCTCCGCCATATCTGCTTCGAGGTCCGCCTTTCGCCTTGATCTCGTTCAATCCACTCACCACCTTGGAAAGGTGGAACAACCCTAGATGAACGGTCATGCACCTCCGGTCGTCTCTGCTCAAGCAGGTCCTTCGAGACTAAAGGCGAATAACGGTGGTGCCGCTGCTGCCACGGCTGCTCCTCATCATGCAAACAACAACGGTAATGGCTCTGCTTCCGCAGCAGGTCCCTCCACCGCTTCCCCATCCCCATCTTCGTCCTCCTCGACAATGCCTCCTTCGTTTCATCCCGCCGTACCTGCAGCAGGTTCATATTACGGTGGATCTTCTCCCGGTATGAACTATAGCCCTATGCAAAACGCTCAGATGATGGGTTATCCCGGTGCCAACAACGCTCAAGGAAACGGATACTACCAGCCGCAACACTACGCACATTACATATCGCAAGGTCAATCACCGGGTGGATATCCCGTGCGTATGCCATCAAACGGTGGCCATTCTCAGAACGGTTCGGCCTCGACAGGAGGTCCAGCGGGATCTTACTCTCGACAAAATAGCTATCAGCATCATCAACAGCAGCAACATCATCATCATCAACAGCATCACATGGCCTCTTACGACTATAATAACACTATGCATCAACATCCCGCTAATGGAGCCGGTCCTTCTCGTTATCCTACCTCTTACCCTCAATACAACCCTTACTATGCTCAACCTGTTTATGGGCCTGGCGGAGGCATGCAACCTTCCCCTTACCCAGTCTACCAGCCAAACACAGGATACGCTGCCCCTCAGCCAATGTATTACGATCCTTCAAATATGTACGCTCCCATGAACTATGGGTCGCCTGCAGGCTCCATGGCACCCAATGCAGTCCGATCGCCCTATTCTCCCTACGTCCCTCAACCCCACGCCTCTCCTTACCCTTACGTCATCCCTACCCCCGAGCTCTCACATCCGATCCCGACTGGCTCACTTCAACCACAAACTCCAGCCTCTTCTCATGTATCGCCTTATCCCACTTCTCAAGCACTTCCTGTGACAATCACGAACCCTCCTCCTCCTCCACCCAGAGAGAGCGATCAACCCCCGCAACCGCCTCCACCCATAACTCGCGATGACCAAGCGGATTCCAAGACGGAAGAGGCGGAAAAGAAAGACGCCCAATCGTCTGGAGTACCCATCTTTGCTTCAGTTATGAGGTCGACACCGATTGTTTCGGCATCTTCTGAAATCGACGCAGCGAAGGAGATTCACGGTGACGAGATGGTCGAGCAGCTTGAGGATGTGTCTCTGAAGGTCGCACAGGATGAGCAGGTTGAGAAGCAGCAACTCAAAACCGAAACGGACGATTTCAATGGATTTAAAGTCGATGAGGCGCAATCCTACCGTGAGTTACACAACTGCCGTTGTTCTGGAGAGTCTTATGATATTAAGGGAATACCATCTCTTCGTAGAGTTTGCGCGAGGATTGCCAGGAAATGGTAGTGACTCGCCTGCCGTGCTCTATTCTTTTCAACTTAAACACAACAATCGGGAGCACGAGGACTGGTCTGAATGGAGAGGCCAGTTGAGTTTGACCTTCGCCAAGAGGATTGGTGATGAACCTGCGAGCCGCTCGAGAGACCAATCAAAGGCAGTCTCGTTCGCTAAAGGAGCAAGGTTGAGGGAAGTGTCAAGTGAGGGCCAGCTCAAGTTTGGAGATTTGGAAGAGTCAGATCTTCCTGCACACAAGATAGAAGAGGCAGTCATACTACCACAGCCTGAATCTGTCAAGGAGGAGCGGGCGGCCCACGCACCCGAGCCTACCAAAAACAAAACCGAAGATTCCGTTCAAGGGACTGAAGAGAAGCCCGAATCAAAAAACGAAACCGACGTTCTGTCGAACTCGGTTCCGGCGAAACTCAACTCAATAGAATCAGACCCTTCTCTCACATCCACTCTGTCTGAAACGCTCACCACGACCGCTCCCACCCTGGCACCAGCTCCACCCTCCGTTAAGGCAGCACCAAAATCATGGGCCGCATTGCTTCGAACCAATGTCCCTACTCCACCAAAATCTGCACCTGAGCCCGTCATTACATCCTTTGAAACCGACACAATTGCTTTTTCTAACGAGGGCATACCAGCAGCATCCTCCGAGCCTCAGCCGCCATCAGTTTCCTCGGCCAATAACAAGCCTCGCCCGAGCGGATACGCGGCGGCGGCAGCAGCAGGACCCGCTTGGGGCGCAGCTGGACGATCGACAGAAATCGATTTGGGAAAACTCTTATCGGAAGGCCTAATGGGTTCGTCACTTTCTGGAACGACCGGACTGACTTCAGTACCAAGAGGATTGATTAACACTGGAAACATGTGCTTCGCGAACTCGGTAAGTCGCATGTATACCCAGTCTGATAGGTTCACACGGCTTAAGCTACATGCCTGCTTTAGATTCTGCAAGTGTTAGCATACTGCAACCCATTTACTGTTCTTTTGCAGGAGCTGAGCAAGAGGATGAAGGCCGATTTGGGCGGCAGAACCCGTTTGTTGGAAGCGATGTGAGTCAAGGCATTTCAGTAGTATCTCCAAGCGCAGGTCACTGATCCTCTGGCTTGGTTGTATAGGATGCTGTTCCTCAAGGAGTTCGCCGCAGCGGAGATAAATGAGGCTAGCCTTAATGGCGCCGAGAGCACTATTGCAGCTGGTGCTAGACCACAAGTAGTCTCATCGTCTGGCATCGCTAAGAGCGGAGAAGCCTTTGTGCCGACATATGTATACGAGGCTATGAAGGAGAACAAGCGGTTCGACACGATGAGAGTAAGTTTTTTTGAGTCCTCGACGACAAGATGAAAGCAGCTGATGTAGCTTGTCTTCCAGAGAGGACACCAAGAAGACGCTGAGGAATTCATGGGGTTCTTCCTTGAGACATTACACGAAGAAATGCTATACTTGTTCTCTAGATGTGAAGCGAGGATGGCAAAAGGCCCAAGTAAGGACTCGACCAAAGCCACGACCGCAAAAACTGAAGGGGCAGATGACGAGCGGGAAGTTTCCCGACCAGTCAGCCCAAGTGCGGGGAGGGATGATGGTTGGTTGGAAGTAGGGAAGAAGCAAAAAATCAATGTCGTCAGAGCTGTAGGTCAACTTTTCGTCGTCTCAAGATTGATAGAGCTGATGGGATCCATTCTAGACGACATCTCGGGAATCTGCTATCTCACGGATATTTGGCGGTAAACTGCGATCTGTATTGAGGACCCCCGGACAAAAGGACTCGGTGACGCTCGAGCCATATCAGCCGCTTCAGCTGGACATTTCCTCTCCGCAAGTCAACACGATTACGGATGCGTTGTTGCATTTGAACGAACCCGAAACGATATCTGGTGTCTACTCTGCCTCAAAAGGGATGAATGTAGACGCCACAAAAACGGTGTACCTGGAAACTGTACCCCCTATTCTGACCCTTCACCTGAAACGATTCCTTTACGACCCAATTGAGATGAGAGTTGTGAAAAAGGGCAAGGCTGTTGCGTATGGACCTGAGTTGATCATACCCTCAAGTATAATCTCGCCGGCAAGGCGGCCGCAAGGAGGTGACTTGAGGTATAAGCTGTTTGGAGGTATGTGGTCTGGACATGACGCCTACGTTTCCTTTGCTTGTGCTAATCCACGATACTTTTGACTCAGTTGTGTATCATCACGGAAGCTCCGCTACGGGTGGACATTATACTGCTTGCGTATTGAAGCAGGACGGCAAGGGATGGCTCCATCTAGACGACGAGCTGGTAGAGAACGTTGAGGGAGATACAGGCGTCTATGTCACACGAGACGCTGCCTTGCAAGGCGATGCGGGAACTGTGGGAAGGTCCATGCGGAGTAAATGTGCCTATCTGTTGTTTTACGCTAGGGTGTAATCAGGATGACAAAATGCATAATGAAGTGAGAGCAAATCGAATTTTGAACTAGTATTGTCCAAGACGCATCCTTGAAATCTGGACGGCAAAAAGAGAACCCTCAGTTTTTAACAAAAAGCTATGGAGAAATGGCGAATCGAACGCCAGACCTTTCCAACACAAACTGCTTGATTGAATGCTAATGGAATGTTATACCCCTAAACCATATCCCCATCGATGTGGTCGGGCGGTTTAGTAAATTCATATCAGGAGCAATGGCTCATCTCAGCTCGGCTGAGTACTGGATATCTCAGCCTAAGCATGTTGATTTTCAAGATTGCAGACCTTGTGTGCAATAATATTATGAAGTGGCCGGGTGTGACATAGTCTTTGATCAATCTTCTTATGAACTCACACATACAACCTCCAAAGGCAAAGATCACATCAAAGCACAAATTCTCTTGACCTAAGGATATAAGCGACGAAGGAAAGCGCAGATGTTGAAGAATCTAGAATCTTTGAGTCAACTGCAGCCGCAAGATACGCATGCAGCATCAACATGGACGAGTGTAAAAATCGAAAATCGTTGCCCATGCGATCCTTGGCTGACATTGCGCGACAATCATCTGCCTTCGAGGCCAGGTATACCAGGCTCAAGATAATGCATGCGTGGTAATCTTATACAACGTGTGACTATGCCCCTCCGACGATATCTCATTGCTCTATTTCCCTGTGTCAAGCATCTGTCAATTCTTGCGAGGTATTCAATCGTTAAACGAAACAACTTACATCCGCTTGAAGGGCCAAACCCTTCGGCAGGCGGTGTGCGGAAGGGCAAATACATCCAGTCGGCCGCTATGCGCAAAGGGTATCTCATGTCAACTTCAGGCTCTGAGTGATACTGAGGAATCGAGCAAACCGACTTTTCTGATAGATAGTATTACCTCCCCAATTCAACGAAGCTCCAGGTAAGCCAAGGGTCAAGAAGATGAAGATTCCGGACAGAAGTGTTCCAATATCGAGAGCTCCCGCGAGTACGTAATTATACTAAGAGTAACGTCGTCCAGAATTTCAGGCGCGAATACTTCATGACCATATGTTTCCGTCACTCACCCTTGACCACCAAGCGAAGTTACGACGTCGAATCAGAAACTCTAAGGGCATAGTGAAATTGGGTTCAGCAGGAAGAAACCTTTCTTTGCCGATGAGCTTTGCCGATGAACAACTCACGAAAGATAAATCCGACGAAAAAGTAGCTGGCGTAATTCACACCCGTCGCAGGAGGTATACTGAGCACTCCATTCAGCATAACTAGTAGGTTCGTTTGTCGCAGCACACTCTTTGGATATTTCCGTCCGTACCACCATATGGGAATTGGCAACAGGACACCAGCGATCATAGCAAACGTTTGAGGCCAGTAAAGTGATCCATGACTAAACAGTCGTGCGGGTCCGATCGCTCCCCATAGAATCCCGGAGTTGTAGTATGTTGACGTGTATGGACAGGCTGTTTTGCGGACTCAGTCAGCGCGTTCAATATCGTGGCCAGCCGGACGATAGCTCACTCAAGAGATTCTTCTGGGTAGGCCTGCACATATCTGGCACCACAGCAAACAACATCCGTTTGATAGCGTATCCAACGAGACACGATATGGAAGTTGCCAGGATTTGTACTGCATGAACAAACCCTACCATGAGATATGGTCTTCTCTGCCAACTAATCTACTCACCAGTGAACGTGACTCGGGGTGGGATTTTCATATAATGACCCAATTTCATGTCCTGGGTGAACTGAACGGCTCCATAGAGCGTTTGAGTAGCGTATGATTTCGCAACCTGACCACCGTGCGTTAGCTTCTGCCTTAGCGTATGACGTTTCCATATTTACCATGTTACCTAGAACAGAGCCTTTGAGCATGTATCCGGGTATGAGCTCTGCGATCAGGTTGATCGCCAACTGGAGAATGGAAATGTTCAGAACGTGCACGGATGGAAGAGGAGACTGTAACAACGTACCGATTGGGAGGCCGTGGCATACAAGAATCCAGCCGGTATGAAGTAGACGAGGGGGATCAGAATTGCAAGGATCAAGGCGTACACCGGGAAGCCTGTATCATTGACCTGAAAGCATTTGTGCAAGAAATCGTAAGCCGCCGGCCCTTACGAGATCTACGCTGCCAACACTCACTTCCACGGCTATGACTGCAAATATGAAAGTTATGACCATGATACTACCGAACCACCTGCATCACACATGATGTCAGTCGCGATTCTCGCCGAGATCCACCTCGCCTAACTCACCAATTGGGAACTTCAGGATATTGTCGCATCAACTTCATGTGAATGTCGTCCTCTTCTCCCTTTCCATGCTTGAACGTTTTGTACATGAATTCACCGTGTTGTAGAAGGGTGTGAGCAATGGCCGTAGTAGTAAGTGCAAATGCCACGGTGAATGTTAGGGCAAAAGAAACGCTGATATAGATTGGCGAATAGGCCTCATAGGCAGCCTGATCCAGCTTGTGATCCGCCGATATGATCCGCGAGGTATTGTAAGGAAGCCCAAATCGATCGAACGGCTGCGATGTGTTCACGGGCAGGTAAGAAGTATGCCAAACCTGGAGGGAAAGATGTTTCGGTCAGTGCGATGGTGTTGACAACGAGCAAGCGAAAGGATAATCACATTGGTATAATAAAGGATAGGGGCGATTATCCAATAGATGATAAGGAAAGCGATACCCCCATTGACCTGGGCCCACCAAGGCACGTTGAGTGGATTTCCAACGTATGCAATCTGCGCCCAATCAAAGGTCAAGATACCCATTCCGAAACCGGACGACACTCCGAACAGCTGGTTAACAACGACATTGTCTGTTGATGCAGTTCCTAGTCAGTGCGAGTAAGAAATGGAGAGGACCTGTAATGATTCACCTGGCTTCATCCAACAGATCCACGAAAAGTAGGATAGGCAGGTCATGATGAATCCTATAATCAGGCAGGATCAGCATGGAAGGGAGACAGAAGTATTGGTCTTGAAACGCACCAGGGAAGAAATAGTATGCAAATGCACCAGCAAGAGCAATCATGAAGAACTTGAACCTGGTCATTCCACCGGTGCCCTCGTCCTCTGCATGGAAAGTATTCAGGTTGGTGGTGATGATTAGATTGTAGGGCCAGATCATGGATGCCGGCCAAACCAATAGTCTTCGTGATATACCGGCTATTCCGAACCCTCCCATCTGAGCCGCAAGGGTGAGGAGGACCGTGAAACTACCGAAACCACATGAATGAGCTCATAGACCGACAGTATTCCCAACTAAGCTGTCACGTACCTATCCGAGAAATGCTGACCCAAGTAAATCTCTGCCGCTGTAGCGACATGCAATCCCGTCGTGGTTCCATATGATACATTTGCCATCAGAACAGCGATAGTATGCTCCTTGATATTGAAAGGGCCTGGGTTGAGATCGATCTCCCACCCCCCGAGCCATTTCGGAACATGAAATGCGTAGATAGGTAATGCCCACGCTAAGAATTTCCCAGCAGGGTATGCCAAGAGTCTATCGAGTCCAGGCGAGATGAGTCGAGAATGCCAACCTCACTCGTACGATCCCACTTACTGAGCAGTGAAAGGAGGAATGACAGGGGCTGGATTTCGGAATCGGAAAAAGGTATTGATAGCAGCGCCAAAAGCGCTGAACAGCACTCCGATCAGCAAAGACCGTATGGTGAGGGCTGTGGTATGATTGGCAGGTTAGAACCAGTTGCACAACAGTACAATCGGTCTGTCCACTTACATGGCATATCAGGATCGTCGATGTTTGAGACGGAGACTCGTACTTCTGCGTAAGGACTGTCTTCCTCGATATCCTCCATAGGTGCATCATAATCTCCATCCTGGGCTACCCATTTGGGGTGCAGACCGCCCTCTCCATCTCCTCTCATCGTCATCCCATCAGGCACAGTCGCTGTTCCCCCCAATTCGCTGATGTTCCAAATCCCACGGGAACCATCCTGTGCTTCGAATTCCGATAACTTAATCCCGCCCTTTTTGGACATGTCATCCGCCAAGAAGGAACTGGCAGTTTCGCTCGTCTTATCGAGAGAGATGTTGGAAAATAGGGAAGGTTTTGGTCGGTTGTTCGTATCGGCCGTAGAGGGTCGTCCAATAAGAGTAGAAGAGATGACAGATGGTCGTTGTCGGCCTTGAGGATCGGGGGAGGTGTGATCGTAAGAAGAAGCATTGGGGTTTTGATGTCTTCGTAGATGATGGGTATATTGGTCGTCGTTGTGATATCCAAGTTCAGCCACTACAGCAGACTCGGCAGGGAAATCGTTAGGTATCGCTTGTCGCTGCGAATCGATCGGCTGATCTTGCGCATCGTTCCACGAGAACCCGAATCGAACGGAAGGTTCCGTGTTTGCAGTGGTAGGTACAGCACTCTTTGATATTCGAGTAGGTTGTTGGAGAATAGGAAGAGGTCGCATGGGGGATATCGTCCTTCGACTTTCATCGTCTTGTTCGAGGGTAGAAGAGGATCTTCCGGAAATGGCTGGTACTGCAGCAGTCTTTGGTCTCTCGAACGCAAAGACATCATCATCTTCGTCAGCTTCCGAGATGTACCCTGCTCCTTCATCATAATCCTCCTCTTCGTCGTGATCGGGGAAGAAGGTCTGGTCAGGTATCTCGCCCACGGAAGACAAGGTCGTATCCGGTCTCGAGGTATCCGGTTTACGCCTAGCCGCCGTCCTCGGTCTCCTCATTCGACTGGCTTGCGGGCGTATAGCACCGTCCTCGTTAGTCTGCATCTGGTCTTGCACTGTTTGAGCTTGATCCATGTCACGATCACGGGACGAGGTCGAGTGGAATGTGGAATGAGGAATGAAATTTGCGTGAAGACTTGTACCGGTGTTCGAAATGTATAAGCCCCCGCGAGGATCCGAGTCGCTTGGGAGGAAGATCGACCCCGCCTGTTTTTCGCCAGTGATTGCGTGTATATGGTATCACACTGGCTGATTGAACGGATGGAGTGCACGATGACAGGTAGCTCTAGGAGGAGAAGGAGGGAGGCGATGGCATCCGACGTCGATGGGAGGGAGAGCTAAGGTCATGGACCGACAAGGGGAGAGCGAATTACTTGCGAGATCGCGGCGGCAATTATCCAATAATAATCGCTAAGCGGAATATTTATTCGTTTCTAAGCGGAAATGATCGTCAGGGCGACGACAACGGCATCCACATCTCGTTCACATCGATCAGATCTCGATAGCACACCTACCCACACAGAGGCACATCCACCTACAATCCATGGTCTCATTTCGTTTGGCAATCCATCTCAAGACTTTTATTACAGTTCACATCCTTTCCGTGACTAAGCCCCTGGCAACAAAAAGTT
The DNA here is from genome assembly GCA_001600055.1 of Filobasidium wieringae. NCBI lineage: Eukaryota > Fungi > Basidiomycota > Tremellomycetes > Filobasidiales > Filobasidiaceae > Filobasidium > Filobasidium wieringae. The sequence continues at coordinate 405,194 of BCIV01000005.1, forward strand.
CAACGCCTTGTCAAAGTTGTAATCCGCTCCCTCAAGAGCGTCAATCACTAGGTTTCGATCGAATCCCATGTTGCAAAGCTAATCAGGTATCCATATATCAGTCTCACGAACCTCTATCATCCATCTCGAGCGTGATAGCTTTGTCAGCTCTCACCTTCTTCACATCAGCCAGATCGTCAGGTTGTGCTTTCGTCATCGCTGCAGTTTGACGCTGAGGCAAAGCGGGTCGTTCAGCAGCTCGAGGTGGCGAGGAATCGAACGAAGGCATGGGGGCTAGCTCCTCCTGCTGACGTTGAGGGTTGCGTCTGTTGATCGTCAAGGGGACATCATCAGTTTAATATCCAATCGGTATCCTAGTCTATCACTCACGCAGACTGTTCAGGTCGATCCATAAACGCATCCTCAAACGAGAATCCGGAGCTGGTACTGGGATTGATCGTTCCAAATCCAGGCTGGTTCTCAAAGGTAGGCAGCTGAGGGGGTCCTTGTTCAGCTACTGGCTGATGGATCTGGCTGGGAGGAGCGACCACAACAGGCTTGTTGACCATCTCGAAATCAGGAGTGAAATCGTCAAACTCGTCGTCGAAATCGTTACTAGGTCCCGCTCTACTGGTCGAGTGAGCGTTCGCCCCTTCGTATCCCGTACTTTGGCCAGACGAAGCGATCTGAGCAGGTGGCAGATCGTCAAAGTCGAAATCATCATCAAACGAAGAAGCCGAAGGTTGGGTCTGGCCCTGAGTTTGAGCCTGAGTTTGAGCAGGGGCAGGAGCGAATCCTGAAGCGCTTCCTGCAGCATACCCTCCTGCAGCACTAGATGGTGCAAGCGAGTCAAACCCGCTGGACGGGCCGAACGGGTTGCTCTCACTTCGCATAGACTTTTGCGATACTGGAGGAGGCGGTGGCTGTCTCCTTACCGAGTTGGAAGACGGTGGGCTAGTCATGGCTGGTTGCTGAGGCGCAAACGGATCAAACGAATCATCACGCGTGTCGGTGATCGCTACGGGTGCGCCCAAACCGAGAGCTTGCAATTGAGCATTAGGAGGCGATGAAGACCTCTGATAAGCACTTGGCTCAGGACTCTCGCTTCGAACCATCGACTGAACTGGTTGACGAGGAGAATCCGGAGCAGGACCGGATGGTGGGATTTGGCTAGTCTCGGATCGACTTGGGGTAGTCGCGCGACCATCATAAGGCGAACGAGCTCGGTCGAGATCTTCTGGACCATCATCCTCTTCATCGTCAGACGAGTCATCGTTCTGGTCCCGGGACCTCTCCTGGTCGACGTGAGGTTGAAGAGCCGCAACGTTTACAGGCACAGGTACCTGACTATCAATACTGGCAGGGGTTCCGGGAACGACTTCAGTCGTAGGGGTACCGATGGTGCTAGCGGGAGCGAATACCTGTGTAGAAAAGGTCCTGTCGTTCTCTTCAAGTCCAGGGCGAATAGCGCTAAGTGGGTTGGTAGCTGGGGCCTGGCCTTGCATATCGTTGAAGGCTTCGTCAAAGTCTTCAGCCGTCTGCGAAGACGGTGCCATACCTCGAGGCAAGGTGTGATCCTGTTCTTGGACAGGAACATCTGTAGCCTGTGAAGGAGCTTCTGAAGGGTTGAATGGCTTTGCAAAGTCGTCGCCGAAACCGTCTCCGAATCCGCCAGCAGCGTGAGCCTCAGGTTGAGAGGTCTCTGGCACACCGAAAGGATCGCTGGCAACCTGGGCCGAGGGGGTCTGCTGAGGAGAAGCTTGCTCAGTCATGCCGAAAGGATCGGCCTGCTCTTCACGAGCAGCTGGAGTCTTCTCTCCATCCGATTCGAGTTCCTGATGTTGCGCAGGAGGGGTCTTATCGCTTGTCAAATCTTGTCCATCGTGAGTCATATGTTCAACAACGGTAGCGGCAGCAGCTCCTGTTCCAAGGACAGCTGCTCCGACAATGCTTCCGGCAGCCAGAGCACCGGCGGCAGCGAGACCTCCGGCTCCCAAAGTGGCCATCTGAATAGTAGACATGCCTTCGTCAGGCACAGCGGCGGGGGCTTGACTGCTAGACGTAGACAACGAACGCTCAACAGGTTTGGCGGAGAAACCGAGACGCTCGAATGGGTTGGTGCTTCTCTGATTACCGCCAGTCGCAACAGGGCTCAACATCTGCTGAGGAGTAGCGGGCAGAGGAATGGCAGAAGCCGTGTTGAGTTGAGAGGACGCGGGCCTGATGAAGGGCGATCCGAAGGGGCTGGGAGCGGAAGCAGTAGGTGGCGAAGTCAAGACCTCTTCCTCCTCTTCCTGACTGTTACTAGCTGCAACCTGGTCAATCTCTGTCTGAACAGCGTCACGGGTACCTTCTGCAGTAGTGACCTGTTTCTTGCTGATAGCGACCATGCCCTTCTGCTGCCTCGCTTCCTTCTTCATCTTCTCCAACAAGGACTTGAGGGTGCTAGTCTCGTCAGCGACTTCCTTCAATCGCTTGCTGGCGCTCCTGACTTCTTCTTTGTCACTAAGCAAGACCTGCTCAATCTCGTCCTTCTCGGCACGAAGAGCGGATAACTCGCTCTCGTTCTGAATAAGATCTTGCCTGCTCTTGGTTAGCTTTTCTTTTTGCTCAGCAACCCTGGTCCTAAGATCATTCACGACCCTGGTCTCGGTATCATGCTGAGCGCGGACGGAAGACAATCTGAGCTCGAGTTCTTTGAGCTGAGCAGCAGATGCGGAATTCTCTGCTTCCATGTTACTTCGCTCCTTTTCTAAATCGCTAACGGCCTTTTGAGTGCTGGTCAACGAGTTTTGAGCGTTTCCAATCTCAGCTGAACGGTCCACTCTTGCTTGAGGAGTGGGAGGGGCAGGAGTGACGGGATCATCGCCCATCAGATCAGGCTGTACGCCGAATGGGATTGACCCGAACGCGTCTGGTGCAGGGTTGCGAGATGGAACCGCAGGAGGACTCATGGCTCGAGACTGAGGTAGAGGAGGTACGTTGACAGATGGAGCGCGGCTAGGGGGAGATGCAAAGTATGATTGCTGAGGAGCCATGGGGGTGCTGGCAGGAGGGGTGTCTCCGAAAATATCAAACAGATCCTTCGTGACATCGTCTAAGAAAATAAAACATCACCCGTGAGTCAAATCCAGACGTGTATCACTTTCGATTAGTAACTGACTTTGAGGTGGCGCAGCAGGCCCTGAGCTGTTTCTCAGGTTAGGGGGGATCATGCTCTGTTCCAAAACGGTTGGCAGCTCTTTACCGGCCAATTTGTTGTTGATCAAGAACATGGCTACGGCAAACTCTTCTTTAGTCAATTGTCCTCCCTTTCGAATATCCGCCAAATCCCTTTATATGACGAGAATCAAGAATTCAGAAGACTGTTTCATCTTCTCGTCGAGTTTCACAACTCACCAAACCTGAGCCAAATCAGTCTCGGGCAGTCCACTCTGCATCAAGAAAGGCACAGCGATATCGCCCTCGATGAACCCCTTCCTAGCGGTATCCAGTCCGTCAAAGAACCTATCGCTCGCCGCCTTGGCTTCAGGAGTAACATCCCAAGCAGGTCCAGCGGATTGTGCTGGTTTGGGCGTGAAAGCGGAAGAGAATCCAGAAGAGGGGGCAGGAGGAGCGGTGTACTGTCTGGCTGGGGGTTGTTGGTTCAAGCTCTGACCGGTTCGTTGAGGCTGCATGATCCCGGACCCGGTGAGTTGAGCAGGCATACGAGCGGGGCTACCGGTCATTTGACGAGCGATAGGACTTGTAGGACCTGACAACCCTGATGGTTTTGCACGACCCCCTGAAGCTTGTTCGTATAATCCAGGGGGCAGGGCAATAGGAAGATCCTTAATACTTCCCGCCATCAAGCTTTGAAGGTAATACATCCCGATGATGAAGTCGGTCAGATCCAAAGACCCTCGTTGCTGAGTATCGGCCAAGTTCCAAGCTTTGGCTAAGGTTTCGGTCGGTAAACCGCTCTTGACGAAAATACCCTGAGCCTTGTTTGAGCTGAGTAGTCCGTTCTCTGGACCAGCGCCGACGAACAGTCGAGTGAATTGAGCCTTGTCCTGGGCATTGAGAGAGGGAGCTTGAGAACCAGTGACTTGAGCAGAGATCGAGCTTGCTGGAGCAGGAGGAGGCGTATGCCCTTGAAAGACAGGGTAAGGTCCTCCTGTACCGTTGATGGCCACAAAGTTGCGAGGATCAGCAGCACTCTGTATCGACGTGTCAATCTCCTTGTACTCACGTCGTTTAGCAATCTCTTCCGTGGGAGTATCGCCCTTCTGAGCCCAACCGATCATCCTGCATGCCATATACCAGTTTTCCTTGGTCAGATATCCATTATTAGCGCTATCAGCCAGGCTCCAAATTGTGCCGAGCGTTGCCTGCGGGAGGCTGGATGTGAGGAGGAAGGCATAGCACGCTTCGCCTGTGAGGATCCCTAGCTGTCGTGATTGAATGTGGTACTGATCAGTATCGTCCGTTGCTTGGGAGTTCAATATGACTCACTTGGTCCTTGTCGATTACGTTGAAGAGACGATCGTAGTATGACCGCTCTTCTGGTGCTGCAGACGAGCCGGATGAATCCATCAGCAGGTAATCCTGGGCGCATTTCGAGTAGTAGCATGCTCACTGTATTGTACGCTCATTATTGAAGCAAGGTGTTATATAGATCCAGCTGGAGCAGACCTATGAAGAGAGAGAGAAAGGAACAAGGTGATTGTCTAGCTGCGAGCGTTGCGTGGATGATCTAGCAACCGAGAGGATGGCTCGTTCGGTCGATATGACGTCGGCATCCGCCGGTTTGTTGAATGACGTGTACCTAGACGATTCTTATCAAATAAATGAGTATGAGTAAGACACCCACATCTCGTACTCTGCACCTTCTAGTTTCTAGTCTACATGCCCTCTCCTTTCAGAATCAAGTCTTCCATGTATACTTATACATGATACAGCATTGCTTCCTAGCGATCAAGAGGAGTGTTGAAACAGCGAAGCATGTCCGGATCACTACGCCGAGCAGACGCTCAGTCATCCTCCGAATCGCTTCAACTTCCACACCTCGTTACCTTCATTCACAAGGAACGGCCGCGAACGATGTAGCGGAAACAATCATATCCACTGCACCTTCTCCCTCGCTATTGCTTGGAGCTTTTGTCGGATTACCTTTGACGTTATGGGTCTATAAAGTGAGTTTGTCATTTCGCAATCAGCTATCCCAGAGTGATGTCCTCACAACAAGCTATCCCGTTCGTTATGCTCAAAGTGCTTGATGATGGTCATATTTCAAAGGAAACTCATCTACATGGGTTATATCCCACCAGGCGCTCGTACAGAAGTTAGTATCCTGGCGCGTTGTCTTGGCTATTCGGCAGATACTTATGCCTTCTTGCTTTGGATAGACGCTAGGAAAAGAAGATCCGCTCTTATCCCGGCTCGAATATAAGGAGCTGATCATTAAGAGTGACGAGAGAGTAACTTTGAGGGGCTATCTCTTTCGACGAGCAATGTTGCCAGGCACTGCGAAACCGGGCGCAAAGCAAAGGAAAAGAGCGGTGTTCGTTTATTTCCAAGGCAAGTCCGGCTTCCATTCCTATATCTGAATATAACATCTGACGGTTCAAACATATCTAGGCAACGTTGGATCCCCCATCCAGCGCCTACCTCTCTTTCGGAAACTTTGCCTCGATGACACTACCCCTAATTTAGACTTGGAGATTATCGCGATTCCTCCTCGAAGTTACGGTCGATCGACAAACGTTCGACCCACTCAGGAAGGGATCCTGAAAGATTATCGATCGGTTGCTGAATACGTTACGAAATATTACGCACAGCTGGATAAAGATGGGAAGGGGGAGACGAAGGTGATTTGGTATGGTCACAGTCTTGGGGCTTCCATCGCGACTTGTCTCTTGTCAAGCCTCTCAAGAAGTCGACAGGCTGATACCGAAGATACCAAGAATGTAAAGACTATCCGGTGCGACGCTCTGATCTTTGAAAATGGGTTTTCTAGCATCAAGGATATGGTTCGGACCCTATATCCGCAGCGATTCCTGCCATACTATCACCTCACTCCTTTCGTTCTGGACAACTGGGATGTGCTCGATAGTTTGGACAAATCGACTAGCGGTACAGCCTTGGCAAGAGTACCCAAACTATTCATCTCGTCTGAGAGGGACGAGATGGTTCCTTGCGAGATGGTCGAAAAAGTTTTCCAGCGAGCGGCTTATCTAGGTGGCCCAACTGAGTGGCTCACGATCAAAAACTCGTTGCACGATTTCGCGTACAAGAAGGATAGTTGGAATCGGGGCATCACAAAGTTCGTTGACGGTCTGTAATCGACCACCGTACGTTTGTAGACCTGCACGAATCATGAGCGAGATATCAGCCTTTTTCTTATCTTTGACAAGTCACGTGCCTGTCACGCGAATACCTGGACGCTTGATTCTACCCGCAATATCCCGCAATCCTCAGAAAAGTTGGCTACCATCAGGTTGATAAATCGCACGCACACCGTTCTGACAACCCCATCCTTCCTCCTCGCTTCCCATTTAGACTATACTCTAGTCTCCGCCTTGTAATCCCCTTGATCTCGTCGACGAGGACCATTTCCGCCTGTTTTCCCACTCAACTTCGATCGCATACCGCATCCCCATCAAAATGTCTCCTCCCGCCGATGGAAAGCTCCCCAGAGAGTCTGGTACTGCTCGTGTTGCAGGATCAGCAGTAGCTGGTATCACCGAGCTCATGATTTTCCACCCTGTTGTGAGTATCGCTGGCCGTTCCTAAATCTCAGCGTGCACGGAGCTTATCATTTTTCGCGGATATAGGATACCATCGCGAAGCGATTGATGTCCAACAAGAACAAGTTTGTCATGAGCGAAATGAACCAAGTCATCTTCAGGCAGGCTGCCGATAAGGCCGCCGGAGCTCGGTTCATGTCCTTGTTCCCAGGTAAATTCAGTGATCTGGTCTGCAACTACCGAATACTCATTAAATCTCTCCATGAACCAGGTCTTGGATACGCTGCCGGGTACAAGATCGCTCAGCGAGTTTACAAGTTCGGAGGTCAACCGTACTTCCGAGACGTCATCGACCGATCTTCCGCCAAGCCTTACTTTACCGATGCTTTTGGTGCCAAGTGGGGTAAGATGATCATCCATGCTACCGCTGGTAGTTTGACGGGAATGGGAGAAGTTGTAAGTCTGGCTCGGAGAGGACTGTGACGTGACTGCTTGTATTTTTACTCACACAGTTCTTGATCGCACTCATAGGTCCTTCTTCCTCTGGACGTATTGAAGATCAAGATGCAAACCAACCCAGAGGCTTTCCGAGGACGAGGAATCGTCAAGCTCATTTCCGAGGAAGGTTTGGGCTCTCTTTACAAAGGTTGGGGCTGGACTATGGGTCGAAACGCTCCTGGTTCTTTCGCCGTAAGTTGCCAACGTAAAGACCGGCGGTGAACCTCCTCATGCTGATGATCCCGTGCACAGCTGTTCGGAGGTTCTGCATTCGCCAAGGAGTACATCTTCAAGCTTGAGGACTACTCCCAGGCCACTTGGGGACAGAGTGAGTATACAGGTTCTGCGAATTCATGGTGAACGAAAAGTTGACAGTCCACGAAACAGACTTCGTTGCATCGATCGCCGGTTCCGTCGCCTCCATCACCGTTGCTGCTCCATTAGGTAAGTTTAGAAAAGCTAAGCGGGTCTGATCAATAGACTAACATCGACGCGTTCCTGAACTTGTCCAGACGTCATCAAGGTAATTACGAACCCGACTATCAAACGAATGGAACCCCCCGCTGACGTTTGCCTTCCCATAGACCCGTATCCAAAACGCCAATTTCGAGAGCAAGGTTTCTGGAACTACTGTATTCCGTGACCTGATCAAGAACGAAGGACCCGCCGCCCTCTTCAAGGGTCTTACCCCAAAAATCGGTATGTCGAAATTGTCTACCTCTTGATTGGATGACGCTTAACTCTTCATCTCGTCTGTCAGCCATGACCGCACCAAAACTCACGATGTCCTTTGCTCTCGCTCAAACGCTTATCCCTATGGTAAGTGGCGTTGTCTGATTCCTGCTTGTCACCGATCAGCTAATGTATCGGTATCGACAGTTTGGGAAATACATGTAAAAAAGGGTTGTTCGGTTTCGGGATTATTCATGTTGTCACATATGCATTACACTGCGTTCATGGTATCCAATCGCGTTGCTCATCCTTGGTATCATAGCTGCCATCAATCACCTCCATGAATGAGCTTTAGGGGACATTTCAGGTGTCAACCTTTTAGATGTGAAGTGTAAGCTTTTGACATATCACGATCAAGCATTTCCCCGACTTGTATGAGGATAGGTACATCGACGGCCGATAAATGCGACACATCGTGTATCGCCCTCGTACTACACCGCTCTCACTGCAATGACGATTATGGTATCTTCTACTTTCGGCAGACGCAGGCGGCGAGAAATGTTTTGACCTATTTTCATCCCTCGACGACCTTATGGAGGCAATGATTCTCAAGGTGTCTAGCGTACATGGCTTGTGAAGGACGACTGTTTAAAATAACCTGTTAAGAACCGTCGAGCAAAGCCTGTAACCTCGAACCCACGATCGTCGACATTGTTAGCGTTTAGATTAACACTTCCTATCAGCTCGTACCCACAACTCTCCGTGAACTCAAAGATGCAACATGCAAGGATTCGCGCTCTGATTACTTCTGCGCCTTTAGATATCGCCCAAGGCCAACCGCAAAGCTCGAACGGTTGATAAGGCGGGAAGGTTCTGGCGGGTCCTCATGTTCAATCATCACTCAAATTGGGCTAAGATTGGATTCTGCTACAGGGTGTATGTCATCAATTTATGCAAAAGCTGAGAGGCTCTTTATCGAGATGGACCTGTTCACCCTTATGTTTCGTATTATGGCAAGCAATAAGACAGCACTCATAATAACAAGGTTTCTTGTATATGTGGGGAGTTTCAATGTCCATCATATTTCCGGACTGATGGAATTCTCTGATTGTGCAATGATCCCTATCAAGATTTCTGGAGTCACCATTGAAGCTATCACTCCTGCAACCGATTTCATATTCCTGGGGAACATGCAGACAACGACGCGATCGCCTTCGGCCATGCCTGACAACGCGAGCGTTGGTCTCACCAAACACATCCACTAGAATTCCATGAGTTGGTACAGATCGACGTACCGGGATGAAACGCGGCTGTAACCTCGACGGACCGTCCGTCGCGGATAAACTGTTACTGACCGACCTCGACTCGACTGGTCGAATCGTTTCGCTGTATTCCCAATCCTGTCGCCTTTGCGCGCGGATATTGAAAAGCTTCGCCTTTCGACCGGAGGAGCTCGTTTGAAGAACAGCGTGTCCTAGAAGACACATATACCCGGTTCCTCTTACTTCAACCGTCTCTGATTCACTTTGTCTATCGCTCTGGTCGTCATATCCGAAGCATCATAGAATTGCCAACCGGTGACAAAGAGTGCGCGTAGTAATGCAGGGATGAGCTGATGAGCATCAAGGAACGTAACGCCCAGCAACCGACTACACCCGCTGACACAATTGAGACAGATGAATGATCGGGTATATGTCTATATCAGCACCAGGCCCTGTGTGTCTTCCCTTGATCTAGAATGATTGCACAATATCATAAAGCTTGAGACGAGACGTACGAGAATTCCCGTTCACCTTGATTTCCTAATGATCTTCACAGGTATACCTTCCGTCAAACAGGTTCCAATTGTTCGAGTCAGCTTAAGCTTCACACTTGCAGGATATCCGAGGAATTTTAACTTGTCGTGCGTACCGCGACAGGATGATACACACTACATTGGTGGTAACAGGCGGTGGCGTGTCCATTATCAAAGAATACGTCGGAGACATGTGCCAGACATCCTACAATCTGAATGCTGAGGATTCTCACGGACGGCGGGTAAGCAGCGATGAGTCGAGTTAGGCGTATTGTCAGTAGTGTTTCGAGTATTTCGGCAAAAGTATATTTACGAGACCTAGCATAAGAGCGCGGCTTTGCGCGAGCTGGCTGGTAATATCAGTACTATATATTATTTTCAGACGAAATCAATTCATCAATGGGGATATGGTTTAGGGGTATAACATTCCATTAGCATTCAATTAATCAGTTTGTGTTGGAAAGGTCTGGCGTTCGATTCGCCATTTCTCCACATCTTTTTGCCTCCTCAGAGAGGATTACAAAGGCTCTTATCGACCCAAAAAGATTGCTCGCATTCGCCGACTCAGGGACACTAGATAGCCAGATACATGGTACGCCGCAGACGAGAACAACCTAAGGCTTATCATGCAAGACTTCGAATAATATGTAATACCTCGACATTTCCACCAATTCATTATTTACGGCCTGCATTTCTGTATGTACCTCTTGCTTCTGCCAAATACAAGGAAAATTGTCACGCTTGTAGCCTGTCACCACAGTCGAAGGGTATAAGGAAGTCCGGGACTTATTTCTCGTCTATTGAGGAGGCGGATTTAGTGGGGAAAAAACGGAAGATTTCGCGGGAGTCATTGGGCGATTCCCAGAGCTCGTTTCACGGGACTCACCCTTGGTATCGTAGCTGCTATCTATGGGACCAAGTAGGAGCTTCATTAGATACGTCTCAGGTGTCATGTCTATGAGTGTAGGATTCAGCCGGTTGAGAAGGACAAAACGACGCGAAGGTGTGATATTTACCGATTCCTGTAGTGCGCATCATCTGTTCCTGCTCGGCCTCGTAGTTACCGGTCTGGTCGATGAGTCCACCTAGAGGATAGCGTCTCCAGTTTCATTCCCCATGAGTGCTCGGATGTCATTTGTCACGGACTTACCGATAACAGGGTGGTTGTCCAACTCGGACAAGAATGCCTCGGCCTTGCTGTCGTTTCCGACCTGGGCAAACTGAAGAGCAAGAGCTCCAGGTCCGTACTAAAGCAACCGAAATCCAGCTCTTAGGAATATTTTCTTAAAGAATTACTAACCTCGGACCTACCCTGGACCTCTGCAATTCCTGATTGGATCGCAAGATAACGTTGTAGATCGCCTCCTTGGGCTCTCCGGCAGGTGTACCATCAGTGATAGCAATGATCATGATGGGCTTTTGCAGAGCATTCTGACGAATGGGTCCAATCACCATGGGCTGGATGATCTTCTGATCCATGGCGGTTCCCAAAGGAGTCAATCCAGAGAACTTGACCTGCTGGACCAGTTGAACCGCGGCTTGCTCCGAGTTGATACCATCACCCTGTGGAGTAATCCTTGAATCAATACGATGGACACCTCATGAATCTATGGCTCGCAAAACTCACGTTGATTCGCGAGTTCATGAATCTGACGGAAATTCCGTCCTGGTCGAAGAGACTGGTAGCATAAGCGACCTTGCCCATGAGTGCCTTGAGATCTATGCACAAGCAATCAGACAGTCCGTGTGATGCCTCGATGAGTGAAGAGGAACCTACCATCGATTCGCTCCCCGTTCTCCTCGAAAGCCATGGAACCAGAGTCGTCAACGTAACTGGGATGTAACCCTCCTTGTCAGCTCTCACTCTGTTATAGAGCCACGCCCTGCTGCACTCACAGGACGACGTCGTAAAGCGCAATCTTAACCAGATCGCTAGCCAATTCCTTGGGCATCCTCCATTCCTGAGCGATCTTATCGAGACAGCCGGTTGCAGAGACCTTCTGTGCGATTTGATCAAGAGCCGGACTTCCAGGAGGGTAGAACGCTTGCAGTTTTTGCTAAACAACAAATTCCCCTCTCAATTCTGACGTATCGCGGCTGAAGAATATAGCAGCCACTCACGTCCTGAACACACTGCATCAAGATCTGCTTGATAAAGTCGGGACCCTGTCCACCTGCTCCACCTTGAGGAGCCTGGCCGTATTGCTGCTGCTGCTGAGGAGGCTGACCGTACTGCTGCTGCTGTTGTTGAGGCTGGCCGTACTGTCCTTGCTGCTGCCCATACTGCTGTTGCTGGGGTTGACCGTACTGCTGTTGACCCTGAGGCTGACTGTACTGTTGTTGCTGAGGTTGGCCGTACTGGCCCTGCTGAGGTTGTTGACCGTATTGACCTTGTTGAGGCTGTTGGCCGTAACCGGGGGGCGCACCAGGAGGAGGGGCAAACTGGCCCGAGGCGGGACGGGAAGAGGGGGTAGGTGGAGGGTGGGATGGAGCTGCGTATTGACCGTAGCTGCAGGCATATATGATAACGAGGTGTGGATCAGCTTTCAAATTCAAGCGAACGACTCCGATTTCCTCCTCTTCCGTAAGCCAACATGATTTTGCGATACACAATTAGACGCTTCTTAATCGATGGCATCGAAAGACCGGTTACCCCAGCCCGACTCGATTCTGCCGTCCTTCATACCAACCACAAATCCGAGAATCGATCTACACAGAATAATCGGGAAACTCACCCTCCGGCACCAGCTCCAACTCCCGCCATCCCGGCGCCCTGCGATTGCTGCTGTTGAGCAGGATTGTACATCGCCTGGGCGGCCTGTTGAGTCTGTCCGCCCATAGGAGCGGAAGAAGGAGGTGCTCCCCCGGCTCCTCCGGCTTGAGCTTGTGCGGCGGCTAGCGAGATCGAGTCCGATGTTAATAGTCAGCGTTCTTTCGCTCTACCTGGACGTGGGCGTAGCGGATCGAAGCGTGCTCACCTAGTTTAGCTGCAAGACCCATTATGTATTGATATGTATAAGTGCTAGTGTGGTGTGTGGGTTGTGTGGTATGTGTAACCTATAGTCTGCAGATGGAGATACAACGAGGAGCAGCTACGTACGACGATGTGTGGGAGGGCGATTGAGCATATGAGAGCAGCTGCTGCGGTGCCAAGAGCGTGAGGAACGCTCGGCTATTTACCACTTCGAGCGATGACGCGTCAACAACATGCACCAGCTACCAGGCGAGGTCATCCGGTCTACAGATTTGTCAAACATCGTGAACAACTCCAGAGACAGTCGTGCAGCATGTGCAATGCACAGATATTTAGAACTGTAACATGACCACTTATAAAACATTGTTGATAGCTTTGATAGAGTGACCCTCATCCAGTGCGCTACCGCTGCTCAGCCTCGAGCATTCTTGTGGTCTTGCAGACCACCACCTGGACCCTCCACCCATCCTTATATATCGACCAACTCATCTTTGCGTTGCTGCATTACAGTTCGAGTGCATTCATGTTGCTATGGTCCATCAGAAGGCACTGAGGTAGGGTTATTATTCTGTACAGGCGGTTTGACGTTGCAATTCCCTCGTTCCATCTGCCGATCGAGAGGATCAGCAGCCTTTTCTCGAGGTCGCGCTCTCACTAATATCGCTTCCAGTCAAACTCACGATGATCTCCTCGTTCCGCAAAGTCACAGAGTTTGGCTGCTCTCCAGAACTGCTAGCGTGTCCATGCCATTACCGTCCTTGCTTATTCCTCGTCTACCCGTCCCCGCACCCACGAATCGACTATTCCCATATCATCTGAACCAATAATTGACGCTCGCCGCAACCTCTTCCCCCGAGCTGCTGATGGTATGGTACCATCCTTCCGGAATGAACAACACCTCTCCCTCCCCCAGTTCCACCTGTTTCGACTGTTCATCCGCGTAAGCTCGTTCGAGTAATGGGAATTTGGTGAAGAGCGACGAGGGGTGGGGCGAGTAAGGGATCAACGAGGTCTGAGATTGAGCGCCATGAGTCGGAAGCGAGAGATGAGAGTGTTGACGTGGAGGGAAAAGATGGACTGATTTGGTTCCTATTACTGAGGTGGTGGATAGAAGCAGTAAAGATGGAGGTTGCGTCACTTCGTTTACCTTTTGAGGAGAAGTGAAGACCACTAACCTTGACAAAACAAATTCGAACTATTACATAGTTCGATGAGCCCTCCGTGCTACAGTGTTCTATGGGTCACGGAAGAACAAACTCACTATGGATCACGATGAATGGGAGTAAACGTCTCCCTTCCTATCCAAGCGTTACACCGCCAAAACTCTCCTTTGAGGCCCTCATGTATCAAAGCGAGCGGAGGCGCATCCGGTTTCAGCTCTGGGACCTGGTTTCCATATGCGAAGGCAAAGGTGGACAAGCGAGAGGAGATGACGCAGATCAGTAAAGCGGGACAAGGAGAAGCATCTAGATGAGAGGTGGATGTACGACAGAGAAGAGGTCTTGCTGCGCGAGGTAGGCTGTTGTTTCGATTTCGCCGCTAGATGGGATAGTCTTCAGAATAAAAGCGTCTAGAAATAGACCTGAATGGTCGTAAGAATCAACGAGATTGGTAGTTAGGACAAGACAACGCATGGGGCAGCATAGACGAATTCACCTAGCGGCATATGCACTCTTCGATACCCTTCATCCATATAGCTCCCCCTCTTCTTTCCCCACTCGACCTCGGTTATTCGATCCTCCCATTGCTTGTCTCGCAATTGACCGAGCTTGTTGGAAACCTTCCAGTTTGAAAGGGCTGGCCAGTGATCGATGAGGCCGGTTAGGACCAGAGGTTGAGGGTTCGAGGAGGACAAGTGAGAACGGAATGCAGTTGTTGTGATTTTATGAACTGCCTGTGGTCTTACGAGCTTCATTATGCGATGTTATGGCAGGAAACAGCAGATCGTGTTATGAGATCGACTGGGAACTAGGAAGGTGATTCATGGCAAAGTATCAAAATACGCGAATATGACGAACAGATACTGAAACACCAGTTTTTTTTTGGCTGACTAATCAGAAAAACCGCGATTTGAGTCTTGTGACATTGTAAATAAACTTTCCGATTGATCGTACGATTTCCAAACAAGCGATAAAAACTATAAACACAGCGAAATCATCACATTTCTCATTGCGGAGCGTCCGATCATATCGTCGCAACACCCGCAAACAGCTGGATTCCTTACCAAAATGGTATCAGCATCTCCCGCTCCGAGGAAACGTATCTCTTCTGTAAAGAAGGCCGCTTCGAACCCGATCGCTTCGGCGCAAGAAACGTCTTATTCCAAGCATATCACCGAGCATGGTCGTGAGATCGACAAGAAGTTGGACTCCCATACCGAGTCAGTACCACGCTTCAGGAATGAATGGAGTAACTAGAGCGAAACTGACGATCGCCTTGGATGTCTAGGTGGGAATTCGGTGGACCCGTAGGAACTTTGGCAATGATGATCTGTTTCCCTATCCTCATGTGTACGTATCTGTCTTCTGTCACTCGATATGCTCTATCGATACTTATGCTGGCTGTGATACATCGCAGACTACTTGTGGATCTGTCTTTGGCATTACCAAGGCCAACTCATCCACCCAACTTCGTTCTCTTTGACTGAGAAAGGTGGAGTTTTGCCTTTCTTCAGCAACTTGTTCTCTATCATCAAGAAGGTACGCGTGTCCCCGTAATAGCCATGTCACTCAAGGTCGAAGTGGAGGCTGATATTGTACTGTGGTTATCAGGACGCTTATCCCAGTAAATACGCTTTCAAGACGTATGCGGGACTTATCGCTGTGGAACTCTTGTTGGCTTTGGTCATGCCTGGAGTCAACCAGAAAGGTTCGTCTCGCTCAAACTTATTTGTTTCTTCAACCTTATCATGCTCATCTCGAATCACTCCGATAGGACTTCCTGTGCCTTCTCTAAACTACAAACCTTTGACTTACCACTGCAACGCCCTCTCGTCCTTCTACACCACTATAATCATCTCCCTTACTCTTCATTTCACTGGCCTCTTCCACCTGCCCTCCCTGATCGAGCACTTTGGAAGCCTGATGACATGGGCAATCATCATTTCCTTCTTCTTCACCGGTCTCATTTACTTCCTCGCGGTAAACTTCAATTACGGTGGTGAACCCATGAGGATGTCCGGAAACTTGATCTACGACATCTTCATGGGAGCTTCCCTTAACCCCCGATTGTTCACTTCCGAGATTTTCAAGTTGGGAAGGAAGGAGTGGCAAGGGGTCGATCTCAAGATGTTTGCGGAAGTCAGGGTCCCTTGGGTACTACTGTTCATGATCGCTGTTAGCGGTGCTTTCAAGCAGTATGAGGATTTCGGCAGGGTTACGCCTGTGAGTATCGTCTGGTTGTGAGGACTACTCAGGGGTGACACTGACGGCCTCTTCGTCCGCACAGAACATGGCTTTCATGGTCCTCGCTACTGGGTTGTACATCAACGCTTGGTAAGTCATCCGGGAAATGTTGGTCTACTAACATAACAGTATACTGATCAAGTAATTGCCCTTGTAGTGCAAAGGGAGAGCACATGATCCCTCAGACTGTAAGTAGTCCTGGGGTTCTTCCTCGGGAGCTATTGATCGACTAACGCTTTCCGCATGTTTCCTCATTGATAGTGGGACATGTATCACGAGAAGTTTGGTTTCATGTTGATCTTCTGGAACATGGCCGGAGTGTAAGTGCCGTGTCAATTTTGAATGTCTCACTCGAATCCCTCATTGACGTCGCTTCCCGTTTTCTGATCAGACCTTTCACCTACTGTTACCCCATCCTGTACATGTCAAGAAACGCGCCATCGACTTATCAGTTCCCAACTATCGTCTACTTTGCACTTTTCATCACGCTCCTGTGTGCTTATTACGTGTGAGTAGCCAGCTTTCAAAAATAGCAGAAATAGGGGAAGCTGACGTGGGTTATCAGGTTCGACACTTCTATGAGTCAAAAGTCTGCGTGAGTTTGGAAATAGATTGACTCGACAAGCGTACCTCGTACTGAATCGCAATGTTCGAATAGCTTCAAAATGCAAGCTCAAGGGGTCTACGTCCCTCGAGCTTCCTTCCCTGACCTTCCCGGTTCGGTCTGTGTCAATCCTACTTTCATTCAGACCAAGCATGGGTGAGTCGTTTTCGTTGGGTACGCACGATTCCAGTAACTGATCTCGCTTCGATAGAAACAAATTGTTGACTAGTGGATGGTGGGCTTGGGCCAGGAAACCTGTAAGTATACGCGACGCATGGGTCAGTGTATCGGATATGGGCTGATCTGCCGCCCCGCCTTGTTTAGAACTACACTGCTGACTGGATTCAGTCATTGACTTGGGGTTTGGCTGCCGGTTTCAACACCCCCATCACCTTCTTTTACCCCGTCTTCTTCCTTTGTGTCTTGACCCACCGCTGTGGAAGGGACTTTGAGAGGTGTTCGATGAAGTACGGTGACGAGTGAGTCTGTCTGGAGTGCTTCATCACAACAAGGAGCTGACTTGATCCACGTCATGTTCACCTTAGCTGGAAGCAATACTGCAAAGGTAAATCCAGCCTCTTCCCCTGCGATCTAGGTGTTCAAACTGACATTCTCGCCTCGCCTTTACAGTTGTCAAGTACAAGTTCATCCCTGGTGTCTACTAGATGAGTCGAGGAACATGAAAGGCGCACGAGTGCAAGTATGTACGACTACTAGAGTAGGCGAAGTGCAATGAACGCTGTGCAAGCATGCAATTATAGAAGCATTACAACATTTCATGATATAGACATACATCCAGGCTTGCTTTGATCCTATCATTCATGTCTCAAGACTTCCACTCGAGTGATCAGTCCGTGACCCATCCTCTCCATTTCACTCAGAATGCCAGACTTGTCGATCTCTGTCATCGTCGTGACAGTCTTCTTGGTTCCCGCGACCGGCTTTACGCTGTAGCCCAAGAAAGGCTTGAAGTTGCGGTGTTGCAATACATCTGGGTTCCACAGTCCGGCTATAGCTTGCCCACCATGTTTGTCGTGGAAGAAGATGGCTTGCTCTCCATACAGTCGCTGTATACGCGAGAAGGTGAGTACAATATTGCAAATGTCAGGAGGATAGAAAAAACTCGCCTGCAAGTCACCATGGAAAGATGCCACGGGATCAAAGTCTGCCCTGATTGACTGAGCCGCCATGCCGGAAACAGCTTGGTTTCGAACGTGACCTTCCCATAGCTGGGCAATCTTCGATTCCTCATAGGCAGCGATGCTTTCAGCCAAACGTGAGGCGTGTTTAGGATTGAGGTGTAAGATGAAGTCATATTCGGTCATGTCGGTAACGAAAAGGCTCTACCAATAAAAGTCCAACTGAGTAACATTTCGTCGATATGATCAGGCCTACTCACCTGAGGCGTCATCTCCTCCGCTTGCACAGCCTTGAGCGTTGCTTGAGCCAAAGTCACGAGCCGAGAAGCGATCAACCGGTGTGGTCGTCCTAATGGCAACCAAGCACGTCCGAGGAGATCCTCTTCCGTAACGATCACCATGGTCGATTTGTGGAAATCCTTGTCCATTTTGCGAAGCGCTTCGAAAGCGGCCTCGGCCTGCTTTCGGGCGCCGACGGGGAACGATACGTTCACAGCAGAGTTCTCCTGCTCGTGTCCACGCGTGGTTGTGTAGAGCGGTACGAGCAGAGCAGAATCGCGCCATGCCCAATGAGCCAACAAGTCGATAGCCCTGATGAATCCAGCATGCGCCGTTGTAGGCACATCGTGAGCGCCAGGGTCAAGGTATACAGATGCCATGATCAGTTCGAGCATCTCCTCTGGGATATGCGCAGATAGCAAGTGACTCGAAACCCATCGCTTGAGCAAACGGCTAGCCGATGCGAACGAAGGGTACATGTGATGAAGTGTAACGATTGCACCGTGGTGCCGAGGGGCCGCAGTGAACCGGCGGAAATGCACATCGTACGCATCTTGAGCGACGCGTCGCATTTTCTCTGTCGGCGTATCCGCATCCTCGATCATTCGTTCCAGCAAGGTACGTTCACGATCGTGGTAAACGTGGAGATGGAAAGCGTGTCCTGACGACATGATGACCTCTAGAGACGCATTGTCCTGGATATCAGGAGCGTTGGGATCCAGGACGACATTGACCTGGACGTCGGGCAATTTGGACTGGATCACGCCTGCGGTCTTTACCAATACGGCCAATTTGATCTTTTGGATGGCTACGAGATCGTCTGGCCATTTCCGAGAGCTTTCATATTGAATCAGAACGTCGACCACGGGCATGTACTGGACACACTCGGGTGCAGAGGCGGCACGTTGCATGTCCATAGCGTAAGGTATAAAGGTGCTACTGTACCGAAGAGCTGAATCCATGGGAGAAAAGTTGAGCAAAGATAGGGGTAATTCCTCATCTGCCGCTTTGATGGTCTTGTAAAGGTGATCAAAGGCGTCCATGACGGGTCGGAAACCGAGCTTCTCTGAACCTTGGGCGTGGACCAGCCGATGGGCTGATTCCGGAATTTGAGTCAGTGGCAGGTAGTTGGGAGCTTGCCAGCGGATCTCATCGTCCTCGAATCCGAAATGACTATGCAGGAGCCACTTGACGACCATCCCCGGGATCAAGGATCGCTCTTCAGGACGAGCCGCGTTCCAGACGACACTCTCCGTGATGGTTCCATCCTTGAACCGTCTCAATTCCGATTTGCTCTTCCATAGTTGACGGAAAGCTTCGGAACCGGCGGTATCTTCAGAAGGAGGTCCCTGATCGAGAATACCGAAAGCCTGGTCCTTGTTCAAGAGAAGGCCGATCTCGATAGTCCCATCGGTTTCGGTACAAGGACCGGTCGTACTCCAAGACCCAGGACGGGGACAAGTGACTGAGACGAGACGAGCTCGTTGACCGAGACCTCGTCTCAGGAGGGCAGCGATAGCATGGATCGAACGCTGAGCATGACTGGCATGATCAGGGTTCCCCCCGGCCTGCTCGGCAGGCAAGTCGACCCTGTCACAAAACGATCTAGTATCAGCTTTCCGAAGCCCCTCGACCGTCCCATCCCATACTCACCTGAACACCTCATCGAAGCGCAATTCAGGGGATCGAAGGTGTCTCAAAAACACCTCTTCAAACCGATCGGAAGATCCCGCATGACCCAGCATGTTCAACGTCACCCTGGATTCGTATCGGAGCTGTACATGGGGGCAAGATCGGTCAGCCCGATAATCTCGGCTTGAGACGGACGAGACGAGAAGAGGACGCTTACCAATTCGACCTGACCGGTTTCCCAGGCCCCGAAAATGTTGATAGTCCCGGTAGGATCGACAAAGACCTGATCGAAGACCTTGACAAACTCGGTCGCAGGGATCTATAGGGGGTGCTGGTATAAGTACACCCGGACGCCGGGATCCAACGACCGAAAAGGGACTCGCCTTTTCTTCGCTCGACGATTTCATAAACAACGGTGATTTTTTGAAATCGGTCGAAGCTGCAACACGAGGGGGTGGGTGGGGGTTCGAATCAACATCGCGTGTCTTCCGCCAGTCCAAACCCACACTGGACCACTCACATAACAACTCCAACCCAGCTCGCAACAACTGCCACTCGCTCAACCCTTTCCCCAATCCTTTCCTCGCCCGTAATTCCAACCCTTCTTTCCCCTTGACGCCCACGTGTCCTCCATCGATGATGAACCCAAAGACCATCGCTCCTAACCAACTCCAACCCTGAGCGACGTCCGGGAGACCCCTACGATCCCCCCAGATCCTCCATAAAGCCAAAGCCGATCTGAACCCGGGGCAAGATTTGTGCAGGTGATGTAGGTACAAAAGGTGAGCTCGGTGGGAAGAGTCGAGGAGGATAGAGTTGTTGTACATGGGGGTGGGGAGGGGGACGAGTGAATCCGATTCTTCTTGGTAAGATTTCGTACGGAGGTTGGATTTCGTCGGGTAGAGGGTGGCAAGGGGGAACAGGTCTGGCGATATGGAAGGGAGAAGACGGATCGAGTATGAATGCTTGATTCCCAATGATTTATCTGTAAAGAGGGAAAAGGTCAGTTTCCCGCAAGTTTCGAAAAGACAGGCGGTCACCCACTTTTGGGAACGTCCAAAACCAATCCGGCCCGTCTCTCATCGCCTCTCACCCAATCCCAACGTACCTCCACCCCAGCCCAAACCTGATCGACCTTTTCGCCCGATTTCCCCCTCTGTTTCCCCCCGATCAGGGTGGCAAGGGAGGAAGCGATGACGGTCATATAATGAGCACGTTTTTGAAAGTAACGATTGTTTGTGCGATCTTTCGGAGAGAAGAGGGACTGGGCGTGGGTGTACAGGGGGAAAGAGTCAGTCCGGATGTTCGGGTTGATCGAGGGACGGGATGGACTTACTCGAGGCATGACGATAGCCATATCGATCTCGTTCAAGATCGCCTCCTTGCCTTTCCTTCCCTTCCTATGGAACCCCATCAAACTCCAATCTCCCGCGACAAAGACCTCTTCCGGTCTCTCCCACCCTAGAGTCCATTTCGTCTCTTTCCCACCCGGTCGAGGATCGAGGAAAGGGATGCGGTGAGGTGCCAAACGTTGTTCGGCCAGCTCGATGGAGACGCTGGGTAAAGAGGGGAGGGAGACGAGGTGAGTGTGGAGGGAGGTGAGGAGTTGGGATAAGATGGGTGCGGGGGCCGTGGGGGTGTATGAAGTTCCGGCGGGAGGTAGAGGATCGAGGAAGGTGGATTTCAAGAGTTCCGTTATCTGTCAAACGAAGATGTGAGGACGGGAATCAGCTTCGGACATCATACACCCGGCAAAGCGACACGGACTGACCTTCATGCTGAAGCCGAAAGAAGAACCTCGTTCTTCACCTTCACGTTTGAGCATCTCCATCTCCTCGACCGTAGGAGGTCTGAACAGAGCTTTATCGTTCTTCTTCGGTCTTGAAGTGACGTTTTCGCTGTCCTTCTCGGTCTCGAGATCTTGAAACTCGTTGGTCGAGGAGACCTCTTGGTCTAGATCTTGCTGTTCCTGCTCTTCTTCATCCTGCTCCTCCTCCTCTTCATCGTCCTCGCTATCGTCTTGACCGTCATCATCGATCATATCGTCCATCATTGCGGCAGCCATCATTCCGTGCGTCGAACTGGTCTGGCCATGGTACGAGCTAGCTGTCGCCTGTTTCTAAGATCGCGAGCGACGGTTCAGTCGTCTCCGGTCGAGAGGCACACAACACTTGACCGCTCACCTTTACCGAGAAGGAGGAGGAAGTGGCTTTCCTCTTTAGTGCAGGCATCTCTGTTATGGCCAAAAGAGGGAAAGAAATGGGAACCGTTTTCGCCCACTTTGTGGCTCGAAATTCGAATTGTTGAGCGAAAGAAATCTCGAGGTCGCTTCGGAAATTATGAAATTACGTCAAAGTCGATATCGCTCAAAATGCATATCACGGAGTCGAAAATGCATATCTCCCCTGCCTGACCCTTTCAGTTCATCCTGCTCGGCGAAGCGGTGGACCCTCTGAAATCTCCGATAAACTCGAAGAGAAACCATGCTTCCACGATAATGGCAACCTCCCTCCCACCACAACCTCGAGCACTACAACAGGACCCAACATGTCGGCAACAGGCTTCAAGATCACCTCGATAGAACCCCGTTACTCGAAGCTCTACGTGCACACCACAAGGCGTATCTACCTGCAAAACCTGATCAACCTGCTCCATGCGAGTCTACTCAAGAGGGACGCTTCCAGAGCCTACAGAGCTTGGGCTATTTTGGTAAGCGGACCGGGGGCGAGCGGAGTTGTGATATAGCTAAAGCGATCGGTTGTGGACAGATGAGATGTCCGGAAATCGATTTCAAGACCACATGGAAATGGGCTCTTCCGGTGTTAGACCTCGTCTCCTCTTGTGCTAGTTCCTTTTCCTCGTCTCAAGAGTATCAACCGCAAACGCAAACGCAAACGCAGACTCGAATGCAGACCACGTTCAATATCGAAACGATCAGAAGAAGGATCGACGACCAAACGAAAGAGACCTATCTGCGTAAAATGCTTGTCGCAGTGAACCAATGGCAGGTCCGTCCCTCCGTCTCCACGCACGATCCCACTCCCCTATAACTCACCTCCTCCCACCCGCCCACCGACCCCGACTATGACAGAAATCAGAAATCCTGACGACCCTGATCATCCATCTCATCTCCCAATCCCAACCCGAACAAGCGTTGGACGAACTGGAATTGTACCTGCCTACTTTCCCGTTCGCCCTGAGCGCCATCATTCATACCTACGCCGGACTCTTGAGCTTTTACCTGAGTCAACCTAGGGAGACGAGGTTGGGTGAACAACGGACACAGGGGACACAGGGGACGCAGGGGACACGGGGAACGGGTTGGGAGGAAAGTCAATGGGCCACCCAGGCCGTCCCCCCTCCCTCCTCCCCCTCGACTCTGGACGAAGAACTCGGTCATCTGAACCTCCAAACCCGACCCGCCAAGAACCCTTTTTCGAAACACGATCTAGGGAAACTCAAACAGGCCCTGGTGTATTTCCGGAAAGCGGTGGAGCTCGAGATGGAGGAGGAGAAACGGACGGACGATCGGTTGGTCCTCCGAGCGAGGGGGATCGGGGGGGACGTCGAGGTGATGAGGTTGAGGAGGGTGGTAGGTAAGAGCGTCGCCAGGAGTTTCGTCAAGGAGGTAAGCTCTGTACACGTGGTCCGGTCCGGGTCCGGGTTCGGGATCGAAGTTGACCCCGAGGTTGGATAGATCAAATCGATGTTGGTTGAAGTCGAGGGGAAGGAAGGTGGGGATATGGATTCCTCCGATGTCGAGAGGTTCCCTTTGAGCGAGGAGGAGGAGGAGGAGGAGGAAGACGTTTCGGATGATCCCGTCAGCGAGCAGGACGAGGACGACGACGAGGACCATGACGAGGATGAGATGGAGGACGGACGGGAAAGAGGACATACGATCCCCGCTTCCAGCCGCGCGAGTACCCCGCCGATCCCGACCCCACGACAAACACCCAGACCCAGACCTACACCTAGACCGAGCTCGACGAGAACGCCCCGCAAGTCGGGCAAAAAGAGTTCCACCTTGCAACCCCCCACCCCCACCCCCACCCCCACCCCTGGTCGACCAAGCTCGACCCGATCCACCCGTAATCCTCAACCGTTGTACCAACTCTCCTCTCACCCCCTAGACGACCACCCGGACGCACAAGACGAGGAGGCCCCGTTGGGACAGAGGAGCAGACGAGAATCGACCACCGAGACCAGCGAGGATGGGGCCGGGAGGACGGATTACCTGCAGATCAGGACGAACGGTGGGAGAGGGGTCAAGCGGAAGAAATCCCGGATGAGACGGACGGGGGATGGACACGAGGGGGAGACGTTCAAGGACGGGCTTGAAGTGCGGGTCGAACGTGGGGTGAGCGGGTTGCAGGGCGAACCGCGGGGACGGGATGATGAGGATGGGAAGAGCGATTATAGTGATCTTTCTATCGGTTGAAACGCGGGAAGGGGGAGGGGGAACTGTATCCACGGTAGCTTTATATAATTGGTTGTAATTGTCCGATCGTCGATGGGTTTGTGGTCGGTCCGGGTTCTCGTCTTGGCAGCGTCAGTGAGTCGCCTTACAGCGTTGTAGGAAGGCAAATTGTGAGATTGGCGACGGCCCGGCGTCAGCGGACCAACAGGCTCGAGATGGTCTCTGGTACTAGCTAAGGATTCGGGAACCCCCCCATGTACCATGTACAAGTTCTTCGGGAACGAAAAATACGTCGAGCAGCGGAAGGAGCGTTTCAGGGGAAAGCTGTGAAGGACTTGATAACCTGAAGGACACGCAGCGAAAAGGATGTTCTCCCATTCTTCGTCATCGTGGAATGATCAACGTGAGGATGTGAGTGCTTCGGTGCACAATGGCCAAGAAGGACATTGTGACCTGGAAGTTCGCTGGGTTTCTGGGGGTGAGGTGACTTTCATATTATGTCTTCTGCAAGTCCAGCCTTTTACCCTCGAATACCAGGAGCGTCATCGTCAGTCTCCCCTCCAGCTTGGACGAATTTCTTAGCATTCTTCTGGCCCGGACCCCTCGTCCTCTTCTGGAGGGTGGGCTTCTTCTGGACGGGTTCTTCAGTTTCCTCAGGTTCCTCGGGTTCCTCAGGTTCGGCAGGTTCGGCAGGTTCGGCAGGTTCGGCAGCCTGAGGTTCATCAGGTTTCACAGCAGTAGCATCGCTTTGATCTTTGGTGACCTTCTGGCCGGGCGGCCTGCCCCTCTTCGTATTGACTTCACTCTGACTGGTGACTCCACCACCTCGCTTCCTCTTCTTATTCTGTTCGTCCTTTCCCGTCATCTGGGAGTTGTGTTGTGGGATGAGGTGACACTATATACGGATAATTGAGGAAGATGAGTGACACGATCTACTTATCAGGACAGACTTTCTTCTTACGAGTAAACAGGGAACGGGGTGCCTTGCCTCGGAGAGGAGAGGAGATCAGAGACGAGAGGAGATCGAGTGGTAAGTGTCTGGTAGATCCACCTATTTGACTACTGGAGAGCGTCCGCTTAGTAGCAGTATCGATTCGAGATCAAACAGAAGAGAGATAGTCAAGTACACTGTGGAAGGGTCCTGACCATTCTCGAAAACCGAAAAGGGTTCTTGAAGTACTGAGATATCGTATCACGTTCTATAGTCATGATCATCGTCCAATCATTATTCTCAGAGTTGTTACAAAAGGGTTCACCGGTCGTCGAGGGTGATTTTATTTGGTTGGGGAGATCTGTTACAAGGGGGAGGAAGGATGTTAGCCTTGCGACGGATGGGAAGGGGCCAAGAAGGGGAGAGACGGAGGAGGACCGGGGACTGACCATGATCACTGCATCTCCTCGTACGAACAACATCTCCATATTCCTCGCAGCCGTCTGCCGGGTGACATCCCGTCAATAAGTCCGTTAAGGTGGAGGGATACACGTAGAATGGGAAACTCACTCGGACCCCTTGAGGTGTACCGTCGTCCGCTACGTCTACCAACGTTATCGTCTCCTCTACGTCGGATAGGATGAGGTTCATGTGCGCATCGTAGGCCTGTCGGGGAGGGGTTCGTGTCAGCGGTTTAGAACGGAGATTAGGGAATGGTACTGACGTGGAGGACTCCCTGTACTGATCGATCTCCCCTGAGCTTGATAAAGACTCGTCTGTCGTGGAAGGAAGGGTGGTTGAGTTTGTGCGAGATGCAGTGAATGAACACATGGACTTACTCGCTCAAGGAGAGTTTCACGAGATCGAGAGGTTCGTTGACTGTGGTTGCTACGTCTGCTGCGTCCATCTTGTCGAGTTGCGAGTCGAATGGAGGGTCACTGCTAGTAGCTATTGTAGTAGTAGTAGCTATCGTCTGCTGTGACGGTCGATGGAGAGTCAAAGTAAAGTGAACGAGTCGAGCATATGATGAGCGAGAAAGCTGAAGATCTAGATCCTCCTAAGCGCGTTCTCGGAACTCGACGATTTCGACCGTACCACCACCTCGACTCATCCCTTCATCTCAATCACCAACGACCCATGAATACATCCCATGGAGTTGTCGTCCCATCAGGCAACAGGGGTTCCCCTCGCCCACCTTTTACCCCCTTCCTCACACGCCCACCCGGACCTCACCTGTCCGACCGTGATATGCGGCCAGATCCCCGCAAGCAGTCCCTTACATCTGGCCATCGGTCGGAACG
The DNA here is from genome assembly GCA_001600055.1 of Filobasidium wieringae. Classification (NCBI taxonomy): domain Eukaryota; kingdom Fungi; phylum Basidiomycota; class Tremellomycetes; order Filobasidiales; family Filobasidiaceae; genus Filobasidium; species Filobasidium wieringae. The sequence continues at coordinate 431,547 of BCIV01000005.1, forward strand.
TCACGCAGGATGGGTACGACCGTCTGAAAGACTTGAACGATGGGCAAGGGGTTCACGTCCCGGTGCGAAAGCTGGGGAATGACGGTCCGTCTTGCCTCTTCTCGACGTGAGATCGGTCAGGGTATCTGAACGAGTGTTTAGAAGGAGGGTCGACTTGGATAATCACCTCCGGTCGAGCCGGTCTCCATTCCAACTTGGTACAGGAGGATGAACGGTTCTTGAGGGAACATGGGGGACATCCTATCGTCCGCGAAGCGCTGGATCGCACCGAGATCAAGCAAGTTTAGGCCGTAGCGTGTGATACAGTCCGACATGTGAATAACATCGATTTCTAGGTACTGCTCGACGTTCAACGACTGTCTCCTCCTCGTACATCTACTCCATCCGAACCCTCCACCGAACTTTCCTTGGGCACCTGTCGTACCGACCCCAGCTCTGCCGGAGACGATGACCCGTCGTCCTTCCCTCATTCTCATCCACGATGTACTAGGTCTTTGTCTCGCCGGTCCCACCGACCTGGATGCAGAGTCAAAACAAGTCCCTCCCCGTCCGGAGTTCAAGGAAGGGTGAGTCGTACTCGCTCAACCCTCCCCGTGACCTACTTACCGACGGAAGACGATCAGATTCTCAATGGAACGGTATATGAACCTCATCGCGCTCATCCGGGGTATACCTCAACAACTACCTGATCCAGCGTGAGCACCCTCGTCAACTCGTCAGATCAATTCATCCCCGTCAAAATCTAACACCGATGACTTTCCACAGACCCGCCCTGTTGATCCTAGAACCACGCCTGAACTCGCCCGACCTGGACGCACCCTTCCAAACCACCCGCGCTCGATCGGGGTCGGAGGGACCGGATCGGTACGAGTTCGTACGAGCGCTACGGTGGGTGTTTGGGGACGATCAGGTGTGGTCCATCGACCGTGATCAGACTGACGACGCGGAGGAGACGGACGCTGCGGTGAGGCGGATCAGACGGGTAGTGGATGGCGTGGAAATGGCTAGGTTCGGTGGGAAATTCGATTTGGAAAAGGGAACGATTTATGGGTGGTCTTGCTCGGATAGCAGGCGTAGGTTGTCAGTCGGATGATCAGACGATGTGACGCGATCAAACCGGATCGGCCGGGATATCGACTTGAGGCCGTCTTGATACTTGGCACAACCATTCCAAGGCCATGACAGTTCGAGTCCCGCTCCAGAGATCGGCACGATTCGCTACAAGACGGGCACTGCGTGATACACAACCTCGATGTTTCACCCCGTGCGGCCTGGTCGTTCATCAGTCGACAAAGCGTCCGCCCATTCGACTGTTGCGAGGCTAGAAACGTCGGCATTGTGAAACTCGTCTCGCTCGTCCGGGTTGGGGTCATGAGACGGAACGGGAGATCGAGTCATGTGCATGTAGTCTGTACCTGAGGTGGTTATCCGGAGATGTTTGTCGCTGGACTTGTAGATCGTCGCTATCGATTCTCACAGTGTCTGGAGAACACGACATCAGGGAAAGGAAAGTGTAAGTGGTAGCATGTGAGCGTCTATTTGGTGATTGTGTTGTGGGTGAGAAGTGCCAGAGTATCGGCAACGCAATGAGTCGGTTCTATATCGCACCGACCCAAATCATGGTCGCCAACATCTACACCGATCATGTCGCCATCCTCTCATCTTTATGTCAATATGTCGTCGCATACTATCTAGACAACCTGATCCTTGCGGCCCGTCTAGAGCCGTGAGCTGGGTCGCGGTCTAAACAAAAATGGATTTTGCATTTGAATATGAAATCGCAATGACTGTTACATGACCTAAACGTGTAAATTGTATCAATATCATCTCCCCATACACATAGATACCAACATAGTTGCCAATTCATTACATCACCATGGATACACCATTACCAGAGAACTTCTGTGATTCTTGTGGCTCTGGCCCTTTCTTTCAGCCAGTGGAGATGTGCGGAAGGTGCAATTACCTGGAAATGGTTGGCAGGTCAGCGCAGACGGATGGGGTTGCAGCAGTAAGTTATACAGGTCAAGAAGCACTACAAAGCAGCAGTTTCATTTGACGCTTGTTAGCAATTTACCTTATGTATGCGGGAGGGTGCTATATGCAAGGCAGGTTTGAAGAAATGTGTGGATTGTGCTAAACCTTCAGCGCTTCTCAGCAACAGTAAATGCGTCCTAAATTCTCACAAACGGGGTTGATACATATGGTTGTATCATAGATACAGGACAAGATGCTGGTGCAACTTACAGCGGCTACTGCAATGAAGCCAATGCAATCCGTCTCTGGAGGAATGAAGAGGTCCTTTCATCTCAAGGCCAGCAGGCAATTAGAGGAGCTCAGGCAACACGGCAATCCAAATCCTCATTGACTGGTTCAAGCTTTTCAAGTGGACCAAATATGGAGATCAGGTTTCAGTATACGGAGAGAAAAGCCTATCTTCAAAAGGTTAACAAGGGCGATGTTCATTTTTTGAGTGTCACGAGGGAAACACTCATGAGCAAAATTCTGGAGATGATGGTTTCCATAGTTCAAGAGCGGTACTGGGATAAGCCACAGCTGAATCGGGATGCTGGAATCATCAATTTGTCAGTAATACTCGGGGCTGATTGTTTCCAAGTAGTAACTGTTGCGTTTTTTAAGGGAAGATGTCGACACGGGAAGATCTGTTGCAACTCTCTACTTTTCAAACAAGATTATCATTGAACCTGAGCAGATGAAGCTGGATGTCCGCTCTCTTCATTCATGGGCTAAGACAAGCCACCTTCTCAGCGGAAATGACAATTAACCAAATGCAAACACTTTAGGTCTCATCATAGAAATCAGAGCCGATCTTGTGGAAAGCTTAGAAACACCTGCATACCATTCCGACTTAGCCATCTTAAAAACCGCAGCTAAATCTGCCATCCAAGTTGGCAAAACGCCTCATGGTGGTGCACCTCCAAAACACTATGTCTCAAGCCTACCAATGCCATCCATCCTCTGGGCCCCTTCAAATATCCCCGTCTGGCTGAAGACGGCTACACCTATCACAGTTTCGGAACATGTGCCCACATTTAGCATGGAACATGCTTGCGTCAATTGGGACGAGACTGTCAAGAAAAGTTACCTCTGGGTTGACCATTCTCGACTTGGAGAGGGTGAATCCAAGATCTGTCATGCAGTAAGATAGCTCTCAATGTAGCGTCTTGTATGGGCTGACATACATTTTTTCCCGGTCAGGCAAGGTATGCTGATGCGAGGCATCCTGGATCTTTACCGGATGGGTTTTCTGGCTCTGCTCCGACTGAGCAGTATGTTGCAAAAGTTCTCAGGCCCACTGTGGCGGCCCAAGAAGACTGTGACCTATTTGAGATCATGCAAGCAGAAGCAGAAGCGTACATCTGGGGTGGCATCTATGCCGATGAATTTCGAAAAGCAGTCAAAGAAAGTCCAGCTGCATCTTGAAAGGTAATTCGTAAGTGATTCACAAACATGCTTTAGCGTCAAAAGACCTCACTAGACATTTCCAAAATAGCCGTCCTTTTTGCAGATATCAAGCTCGTGATTGAAGCTGTTGCGGAAGAGGTCAATGGTTATTCTGATGATGAGGACTATGAGCCATCGCTTCTTCTCCCTGGGGACAACACTGGGAAGAGGGTTTGGATGCTGGAACAGTTTCAGACAGGCGAACCTCTTCGGTTTTCTGGAACACTTGAGGCAGGCGTTGGAAGGAGTCGTGCTGAACTGACAGTTGCTGCCTTTGCACATTTGGCTTACGAGGCCAGCCTTGAAACAATGGTTCTTTCGGATCTTGAAGGTTGGATCACGTCGGCTGGTATTGTATTGTTTGATCCTATGGTGCACTCGTAAGTCAAATGTTTCCTCATTTCCTCACCTGATTAATTGGTTGACCGAGCTAGATCTTATAGCGTGAAGGGTGGTTTGTCCATCGGCGACCTTGGCCAAGCAGGCATTGATGCTTTTATTAGTGGACATCAGTGTAACACCATCTGCAACGACCTCGGATTAAAGACACTCAAGATCTCATCGACGGGTGATGATCTGGAGGGTCTCATCACTCAAGCTCTCCAGCCAATACCCGAGGAGGAGGAGGAGGTTCAAGTCCAACCTGAGAGGCCTCATAAAAAGGCTCAAACACAGAAGGCTGTCAGATCAACGAAAGGGAAGCGTACAACACCTGTTCGATCCCCCTCTCCCCTTCCTAATCCATCCTTGGCTGTTGATACCCCTGCGGCAGAATTGGTACCATCTTCAAGTGCCTTGCCACTCATTCAACGCTTTACAAGTAGTGGTCGAGCAGTTGGCAATCCCGTGTATAAATGCTAAGATCGATTCATATGTGCTTGTTTAGGGTTTGCACCATACATCGGAAGACTAACCAAACATTTGTCAATGAGATCGAGTTGACAGGAGGATTGAGGTATTGTGTTGCAGCCACATATATCCCTTGTGCCCAGTCTTCTTCCTCTTGCGTAAGAAAACGGAGCAATCCCGGGTGGTTCTTCTCGATTTCATCTATCCACTTGTCTACTTGTATTAAAGCATGTTCATCGAGCTTTAAGAGACAATCTTGCCCTTCACTATTGTATATGGTATTAGGTGACATTCCCGAGGGCAGTGCAGTATGGTGTTGTTTGCGGATGCGTTGACAGTCGGCCATGTGCATGTATGCAGCAAGCTCAGAGTCCATGAGCGGTGACATCAAATAAAGATATATGATCCTTGTTACGCAAGAGTTCGATCAGATTGCCTTGAAGATATTGGTGGAAGGAAGAGAAGCCTCACCGGTGTTGCTCATTACCTGGGACATAGTCGCCTGTGGTCACTGCATTTCGGGTACTCATCACAAATTTGCTATGAAACTTGTCCACAAGAGGTCCCCATCCTCGTTCGACCGTGATGTTCTTAGTAGATGGCAAGAACCGGTGTGGCTCAGGAGCTGCGGCTAGACCAAGTTCTCGAATCAACTCTTGCAAGTCGTTCTCAACCAAGTCACTGTAAATATTGGTAAGCTATTTGCAGCTCACAGTAAATCAACTAAGCTTACCGTAAGGTTGACTGATAAGCAAAAATGTCCATAACCTTGTTACCATGATCGCTAGTAATATGCAACGGAACACCTGATGTAGATGATTGGTTAACAATTCCAATGTCGAATATAGAATCACATACCCTTTAGTTCTTGGATCAATGTTAAGAACAGATAAGATGTTGTGGTGTTGGTCCGGTTGCTGGGTACTGCTTGTAAACACAGCCATTTCCGAGAGAACTTGTCTCGCATCCCATATATTGGGAATCCCAGTGCAGAAAGTTTGTCATGTCCATCTATGGATAGCTGTTCATTTGGTCCAAATGAATGTATGACGGAAGAATGTCCTTTCCTGTTAGAGGCTGAGCGAGCCCTTTGATTGAATCCTTCGGGGAAATGCGTCTTCATGATGTCCCGTACTACATTGCTAAAGTGCTCCCGTGTCAATAACCTTTACGGTTGATCTTGGAAAAATACTTACCCTCGGATATGGATGCCTTTTTGTCCTAAAGCCATGGCAATCCATGTGGCAGAGTCCCAATGTTGCGGATCGTGTTGGTTGATATGAGTTACGACAACTGGCTCAGCTTGAAAAAATGTAAAGCCAGCTTTCTTGCTTCCATGAATCCTATAAACGTTCATATATTTATTCAAGGTTGTACGGCTGTAAAGGATGTGGTTATGAGCTGAGTTGTAGTATTCATGGTCATTCGGCTTACCCGACCTCTATGCCATAGTCTGATCTCAACCTTTTCAGCAGTGTTTCTCGATTGACAATATTCTCTGTGTTCACGAGATGTTGTAGTGCATTCTCAATGTTGTCCTTCACAACTATTCGTCTGGTGTAAGGACAGTACCTCATGGCTATGTTGGGGGACCTACCTGTTCGTCCATATTGGGTTTTCCCTTCCGGGTTGCGGTTGAAAGATGCTTGCATCACTCGGCTACGATTGTTGAGCAAGACTACCTCTGTGATGTTGCTGGGGACCTTATCAGCCAGGCAACAGCACAATATAAGTCCAGGATGTGCTTATGTTCAATAGGGAAGCCACTGTTGTTCAGCGGTGAAAGGGATATTAATCATTATAATACATAAAACTATTCATATTTTTTAGGCTTTTTTAAAGACGTCCTCATGAGAAAACAAAACAATCGCCTTTCTATTTGACCCCTCAAATGGGGTCACAGCGTGCTTAAGGAGAGCTGAATGGAAAAGGGTGAAATGACCAGGACGGTATTCCAACGTCAGTTGGAAGTCATCAGTTCCTACCACCAGGTTGCCCCCTTCGTATGAACCCAGGTTAGTCATAGCCACATAGCCTTCTCGGTCATCAGCATTATCGCGATGAGGTAGAACTCAAAGGTTATGAAGCACAGCCATTCCTAAGGACGTAGTCTTTTTGGTACTCCGGATTGTACGCATAGAGCGAAAACGCTCAGCCAGTGTATCTAGTTTAGTCTTATACCTATATAACTATCAAATCAGTATCAAGTCTGAAGCAGGAGAGAAGGAACACAACTTACCACTTCTTCCGTTTAGGCTCAAGGACCTCAAATATGTTTGCGGCAGCTTCTTGTAAAGGGATCATATCGTCAAGGAATTGTTCAACTTTTTCATTGCGGTAGATGTTGTTATTGCCATGGCAGTGAACCGAAACATGTGGGTCTTCATGTGCACGTCCCTGTGAATGCCAGAATGCAAAATGCCAAACTCCTGTGTGTTCCTTTGTGTGATGCTGACAGGTGCCCTCATAGTCGTGATGACGTCTATCACCTTCACTTGGTCCGGGCAAACGCCCAGACCATCCAGCTCTCAATTTTTCAACCGAGTCATCTAGATGCTCTGATAGGATTGTACAAATTAGTTGTCCATACCGATGACCCCATCAGCCAATAGACTTACTAAGAAAACGCTCTCTGTCGTTGCTGTGTGGCCACCCTTCTACAAGGACAGTATCAAGCTTATAGAGCAGGATTTTCCCGTCTGTTGTTTGTATGATGGTGTTGCCTTTAATTACGGGTTCTGATGCAAGTTGCTCGTCCCACTCTTTGACAGTTTGGTTCCACTTCTCAGCTTCAGCCGTAGTATACTTATGCTGTGCCTTGTGTTTGTGCTTCGACTTAGCTTCATCAAGAAGTGTCGCATAGCTTATCGAAAGAGTTATAACCTTTGAGGAAGACAGTGCTTGACGGACAACAGTGTCCCAATCAGATAGCTTGCCATCATCCCAGTCATAAGGTCCTTGGGGTGTTACAGACGGCTCCTCCTCGAGGTGATGTGTTGGTGTGTATCCTTGTGTTATTTTATCTGTACCGGAGTTGCCATCAGCTATTACTATCCAGCTTCTAATAACCAAAGATGACTCACTAAGAATTGTATCCCGGGTAGGTGCCTCCATTCCTGACCATAGGATGTTGGGTACTGCAGTTGTATCCTCGGGCACTAGATAGAATCAAGCTTGTCAGAAGTATTGTATCGGGCATGACGGACTTTTACGGGAGATAATCAGTACGTGTAGGTCAAAATCGGATCATAGAAACTGAACCACTCACCGGAAACTCTCGGAAATGGTACCGTTGGAAAGCCCTTGAAAAACTGAGCCAGAAAGAGCCTAAGTTGAAAGGATTTGACCAAGTATTGCTAAGTCAAAAAGCGAAAATTCAGTGTCCGGCTACCATTTTCCCACCTAAATATTTTTTTGGGGAAATCATATCTCAAGAATGGCTTACTGTATCTTCAATCTGTTTTGATATTCCGATAGAGGCACTCCTGTAGGGTACTATTTGATGTTCTGAACAAAAAAAGGGCAGAGTGTAAGTACTTATAGCAAAATCCGATAAAAAAAAGCGATTTTGAGGCTTACTGTCTTTTCCTAGTTCCACTTTGCTTAATTTAAATGCGGCAATGATGAGGCCTATACCGCTGGAAATCCCTTTGAAAACTGAGTAAGATAGACTATAAGATCAAAAGTTTTGGATCAGTATTGGCCTTGTAATCAAAATCCGATAAAAAAAAGCGATTTTGAGGCTTACTGTCTGTTCCTAGTTCCACTTTGCTTAATTTAAATGCGGCAATGATGAGGCCTATACCGCTGGAAATCCCTTGAAAAGCTGAGTAAGATAGGCTATAAGATCAAGAAAGCGGAGTTAGTATTGACCCAGATATAGAGATAGAAGAAATAAGCGAAAATCGCGTTTTTTAGGCTTACTATGTCTGTTTCCCTTCTTATAAGATCGCTTTAAAGAGACAGGGCAGATGGTAGGACCTTCAGGAGGCTGTGTATTGAGTTTAAGATGTCTAGAGTAGTTGATTGTCTAGTAATGAATGATATTGTAAGGTAATAGTAGTGGTAGTACAAGGGGCAAAATGGAATTGTGCGTGCATATTCATTATTCAGTTAGACCGCAACCCAGCTCACGACCGTACCCGTCCAACTCAATCTCCCCGCCGAAGGGACGTTCCGTAGTTGGGTCCTGTCTTCTGGCTTGTGTAGTATCTCATTGCATGGTCCTTCTGTAGGTTATTGGAGCTAGGTTGTTGGAGCGGCAGCTTGTTTCAATTGCCTGGTGCACACATATCCCAATCGCTATGAAGCCCAGAAGCAAGTTCTCGGTAACGGCAACACTAATAATCGGTGTTGCCGTTATCGTCTCAAGTCACGTGTTGTAGGTTTGGATCTGTAGGGGTCCTGACCGTACAAGTCCTGACCATACGACTCTGCCAGTCTAGACACTCCGAATAGACGCCTAGATCTAGATCCTCCAGACTATGATCTTGATTCGAGCCATGAAGACCCAATTGGTCCTGCCGACTGCTCATACTCTCTGCAATCCGGCACTAAGCTTAGCCTTCGCTGCCAGAGTGAATTCCCTGCCAACCAAAGTATGGCGGGAGGCTGCAATGTTGTTACTTGCAAAGGGTGCTAAAGCATACATTGAAGCTAGCTATAATCTATCCGCTTTACATGGGGTGTTGAAACAAGCCAAGGCCATCACGCTCAAGGACCTTCAAACAAGGGATCCACAAACATTGCTACTCATCAAGGAATACAACTCCAAGTACGAGAGGAACAGAATGATCCTCTTGAGATCCGCTATTGAACAGCTGTGGGGAGCTGGTTGGTCTAGCACGCTCAAGTATAGGCAAGAACCTTCCAGTCGCCTGCTACTTAAATGTATATTGCACATTGCAGAAGCGTTTCCAGATATTCAACATACTTTACTCTTACTGGAATCTATCAAGAGCGCCAGGATGAAGTCTGGTGGTCTGGTGCACAATTGCTCGGATAGTTTCTTCCTGATCGATTTTAAAAAAATGACCGATCGATCGACAAACGATGAGAGAAGCGGCAAGAGTATGACTTGTCGAGGGCAGCGTGCCTGTTACGGATACGCTCACGGACATACAACACGGACATCACGTTCGGTACGCTCGTCACGTGACCCCGGAATTTGCGGGCAGAGTGTCATCCTTATGACGAGCCTCTCCCCCTCTCATTCTCTGTAACATAGTTGTAGTAGGTCTTCATCTGTTATCACCCTTATCTGCTAGAACACAGCTTGGTACAAGTCCCAGTAACTCTGCAAAGGAACTCCCGGCGAGCCTCCCCTAACAGTGCCGTTGATTCAGTACAGGGTTCCAAGCAGCCCAAGCGGCCGAGGTGAGTATTCTTTGTGCAGAGATTAGAGTCCTTCAAGCATATCAAATAACAATCACGTATACCATAGAAAGGAACCTTCAGGAGGTTGCACTGGCAGTCAGTCGAACAACGACAAGGGGAACAGTGGGAGCGACGCACGAGGGGATCGAGCAGCAGGTGATCGAGCAGCAGGGGATCGAGCAGAGGCGACGGCAGGCCTCAACAAGGGGTCTAGACAGCAGCCGTTGTGGCCACATTTGGACGAAAATTGCAAGACTTGTGTTGGTTATACTATGCACACTACCGATTTGAACCCAATGGCCAACATCCTGCGAGAGCATCTTTCACAAGCTACCTTTATCACCTTGAGCTTCTCTCTGCTGGATGTTATAGGCTCCTTGTTGAGCACGTACTAAGGTCATATACACGTCATTAGGACCTCTGTTATCACGCGGTTTTCACGGATGGGAGAACTGCCCGTCGGGCAATACAATTTTACAGGTCATTCATCGACCTTAGGTAGTACAATTGTAGTAGAGTTCTCCATCCGTTATACATCCTCATAGTGTACACCATACACTATACATACAAGTCCCTGGTACCAGTCCCCTCGGACACACGTCAACGACGTGGTCCTAACAGGTTTGAGGTGGATCGACTTGTTCGACGGAATAGGAGATGGTGTTTCGTGTTGTACGAGCAATCCGCGGTACGAGCGGATTCAGTCGACTTTCCCGGAGATCCGGTTGAAACGGGGTCGAACCGAAACGGGGTGGTAGTTTGGTTGGCAGAGCGAGATTCTACTTGAGCGATGTCTTGATGAAACAATTGTAACACCGCCGTCAACTTCCACACACACCGCAACCTCAACCACCGCAACCTCGGCCAGCTTATCAATATCGATCGATCAGACCACACATGACCAGGCTGTGCGAGTTTGGGAGCTGCTTAAGCCACACAATTGTAGACTGGACCTGGAGACATGTCCTGCAGTTCTGGCCACTCTGCGTGGTTCGTCTGCGCTTCCTTTGAGCGTGTTGAGAGTTGCATGTGTCGACAACACAGACAACGGCAAGAGCGTTCGTCATTTATGGAAAGAGCTACAATGCAAGCTGGGCATGGATCACGCTGTTCTTAAAGAGACAATTCCCTGGCTCTACGACTACATCGAGAAGGATTGGTTGAGTGCGGTTCAAAGAAGAAAGGACCGGAGATGGCATATTATCGCACAACGGTGGGGTTACGATTGGTACAGGGACCTGGGTGGTGACAAGGATGCATTACCGGGTGTCACCTTACTCACACCAATTCTCACACTGTCCAAACTCAAACCGGACTATGAAACAGCCAAGGCCAAGATTCAAGGTCACATGGAGAGATCACGACAGACAGGCTTCCCGAGAACACGAGATTTCACAAGGATTGTCGCTGCCATCAGAGGATCATCCGGCTCTCCACTTCCCACCCCTGCAATCTCCATTGTGCTTGGGAAAACCGATAGCGACAGTGATGGCGATGGCGATGGCAATAGTCAGGGCCAGCAGAGACAGGGAGGTCGTGATAAACGTAGGGCCGAGGACAACAATCGAGCAGAAGACGACTCAGACTCACGACTAAACAAGGAGCGGTGTCTTGCGGATTTGCGTCAAAGCAATCTCACTCCACTATGGCGTAGCAAGTCCTCTGTGTCTATGAATGTGGAGAAGCCTCTGGTCGACTGGGAGTTCCCGGTTTCGATTCACAGCGGGCCGTTGTCACGTTTCTGTAGGGCGATACTATCGTTACTAAGCCGACCCAATGCTAGTTTCCCGATACAAGCATTGATGGATATGATCGACCGAGCGCCTTTTGGCCTGTCAAAAGTCAAGGAGTCGCTCAAGCGATGTTATACATCCGGTAATTACCACGTCGTCCCCCTCCCAATCATGTTCCAAACGATATCAGCCAAAAAGAGGTCGCTTGGTGTTGACAAAGACAAGGAAAAGTATCAAGAACGCATCAGAAGATGGGATGAGCAGTGCAAGCGCTTGTCGGCCCATAAGGGTAATGTCATTGTCAAGGCGGCATGTGGTACTTCAGTACTTTACAAGATGGAGGGAATATTGCAGGAGCGCACCACCACCAATGTCGAGCCCACCACCAATGTTGAGCCAACCGCCACAGACATTGTAGAACGGTTCCGTCGATTGTGGATAGGGACAAGAGGGTCGTTGCCTCAACCGGCCAAACAGAATTCTCGTTATCCGGATGGCCCTGATGAAGGAGACGTGGCAGTCGAGGAACAGGTGGACACCAGGACGAGCGGTCTCTTTTCACTTTGCTTGGTGGTATCCTTATTCAACAACGCCCAAGCTCAGCCTGCATCTGGTTTCGAGTTTGGAACACTCGACCGCGGCGTTCACCCTTCTCCACACGCTTGCCCCTACCCTTCGAAAGATCTCGCAGGTATACAGCATCCTGGAACCTGTCTCACACGACCTCTACTGCAACACCTCCCAGAAACATATCGAAAAGTTCAAGGTCCCAGCGATATTGAAATATGGTGAAGCCTCGCACGCCTTTATGGGAACGGCGTTGGTGTACAACATCAGGTACGTCTAGACTGCAAAGTGAGGTTTGCCCATCTGATACTTGTCCACGCAGGACACTCCCCCATGTAGACAGTAACGACCCAAAAGACGGGTGGACAGCCATGTTCAATACTGGATATTTTGAAGGAGGAGACTTGATCGCGGGGACGACCGATCACCAGATTCGGATCCCTTACAAACCTGGGGATCTCATTCTATTCAAGGCCAGAGCACTCATACACGGTGTGATGCCGTTCACAGGAGAACGTCAGTGTTTGGTGTTGTTTGTAAAACCGACTGCTTCTCAAGTCAATCAATATGCTAAGGATTGATATACATAAGACTTGAGAAGCAAAGGAGAAGACTAATAGAAAGAAGCAATGACTATATCATTGTTTTGTACGTACTAGAACGATCAATTGATGAAGCCTCAACAATGAAAGTAACGCGTTTTCTAACATTGTTCACTCATAACCAACACTTTCGAGAGGCGTTCGATGGTGTAGACTGACGATGGGCCGACTCGAGTAGTGGATGCAAATGGATGCGACGATTCATGCGACTAGTGAAAATCGATGCGACTAGTATTGACGATCGATGCGACCAGTGACAACCAATGCGACTGACGATGGATGGTGGTGAAAATCGATGCGGCTCATGAAAATCGACACGACTGATGATGAATGGATGGACGTGACAATCGATGCGACTAATGAGGGATGCACGTATCGCCCCTGATTCTACCGGTAGGGATCCCGTACTCATCGAGCTCATCCTCATCCTCATCTTCCGATTGTCCCTGTTCCTGTTCATGTTCTTCCTGGTGAGTTGTGTAAACCACCCAGAGGATGTGGTAGTAAATGATGGCTGGGGATGATTCAATGAGCTAATCTCGGTCTTTCCAGTAGTTGGGGCACGTCTCGAACCTTTGTCATTGTAATAATTGCACAGGGTCTTGATGAACTTTTGTCTACCTCTTCCAATGTGCTTTGGCAGTTTGCCCACCAATGTGTTCTCCATCTCCTTCCACTGTAGACCCAAAGAACCACGTTCGAGAATTGCGGCTGACTGTTTGTGATCGTGTTTGTTTAGGTTGTATACTGGCGGAACAAGAGGGGGAGAGGTGTGAAAGAGATAGGTGAGCGTTCATGTAGAGCGAACCCGGATACCACAGTCAAGCTTACCATAGATGTTCTCTACTCTGGTAACAAACCTGATAGATAGGGCAACCATCCTGTGGATGAACTCTTCGTCATCCGACCAGAAAGCTATGTTCTTGTGATCGGGCTAATGTACATGCAGACGTTCAGAAAAGGTCGTGGCTGAGTGTTGATGGCTAAAAGGAGTATTGTACCTTGTTGAGAAGCATCAAACGCAGTGTTTCGATGTGATAGCTATCTCGATGCTGTTGCTTGCATTTGGCCGCGGACACGGCGAGGACATGGCTTTGGAGGTGTGGATCGGCTGTAGCTTTGGTGTCTGCCAGTGGGAGTGTACGCGAGGTGAGTGTGTCTGTGTGTGATGTACGAGGATCAAAGATCAAGTCACTGAGCTTGTCGTGTTGTGGTGTAGAGTGTTGGAGCGGTTTGAAACAGCGTGTAACATACTGCCAAGTTGTCAGTAAAATAGGTAAATCAAGTCGGCAGGGGCTGACACACAGATTTGCCGAGGCATGCAATTTTCTGGGTTAGAGGGGATCTCTCCCATTGCGGGTTTTTTATATATTGATATATAGATACCATCATGTACCGCCAGAGTAAAAGAGAATATATGGCGCGCGCTGCGCGCCGACTTTTGATGATTCTGTTGTGGGTGAGAAGTGCCAGAGTATAGCGGCCTGGTTGGTGTAAGTTGTAGCATGTGAGCGTCTTTTTGATGATTCTGTTG